>CM060952.1:174170439-174253517 GCA_030765055.1 Mantis religiosa
TGAGTTCCTGTCTTATGTCTTCATTCCTTATTCTATCCAACCTTGTGCATCCCTTTGTTTTTCTTAAAATGTTCATCTCTGCCCTTTGAATTTGGCTTTTCATTTTCTTCGTGAGTACCAATGCCTCCCTTCCATAAAGCGGTGCAGGGACTGCCATTGTTTTGTACAACTTTAATCTTGTATCTCCTCTTGTTTTATTTCTCAAAGTTCTATACACTGTTCCACAAATCATTTGTAATGTTGCAAGCTTTTTGCTCACATCTCTGTTTTCATCATATAATTAAGATTACATCCTAAATAGCTGAATTCTTTTAATTGTTCTAGTGGTTTGTTGTCTAAAATTATTTTTGATCTTATATGTTGTTTTTCCAAAAGGCCATTATCTTAGATTTTTCCGTCGATATTTTAAGATCATACTGTTTGGCATACTTGGTTCAAGCGGTGTAGTGCATATTGTAATTTATCCTCCGTTTCTTGTATTAAAACCACGTTATCTGCATATAGTAAAATATTTAAAACTTTGTTCTTATTTATTTTTATTCCTGATTTAATAATACTTTTCCAATTTTCGATGATGTCATTTTATTATTATTTTGGAGTTGCTCTACATATTTTTGATTACTTTAATTAATTTTTGTGGATATCCACTGTTTTCCATAATTTTCCATAGCTTTTCCCTATTAACAGTGTCAAATGCCTTCTTGAAGTCCAGGAATGCCAGATGTGTTTGTAAATTATACTCTTGTATTTTCTCAATTATTTGCTGCAAAACAAATATATTATCTGCTTTCGATCGTCCTGTTCTAAAGCCGCTTTGTTCTTCCTCGATTAATACCTCGGCTATTCATTTCAATTTTTCATTTATAATCCTTGCATACACGTTATAGGCTGTGTTGAGAAGACTTATACCCCGGTAATACAAAAATATTGTACAGGGTTATCCTTTACACACTTCTAAGCTCAGTTCACATATGAATACTTATTTTGCTACTGACTAAATTTCTTTGTAGCTAGATCTCATTTTCAGTCCATTATTTATGTGAATAGGCAGCGCAGGAACCACTGGTGTGCGAACCTCAAATGTTATTAGGACGCACTGGCCACGAAAACAAAAACATTTCTCCTTGCTCCTTACTAGTGACCCTAGCCTACCTTTCAGGTAATGGTACAAAGTATAGTTATTTGTGCAAAATTTGACTAATGATTCGGACAACTGTAAGGTTGCCCTTGAGTGTAAAACTACACATTCCTTCCTAACAGGGAGGATCTTGCTCCTACTTAGCAAATCCAAGCAATATGGAGCGCTATACGTACGCCAAAATGACGGTTATGGTTTCGATGGATGCAAGAGCTGAAGGCAGTTCAACGAACACACGATTGATTTAGTTTCATTAAAATTATGAATTGTAAAAATATTTAGATCAACGATAATATTCATCTGTTTAACTTCGGAGCGTTTTGTTAGGATCTTAATTCTACAGTACTTTCAATCACTTATTCTAAATATCAATAGTTTCGTTTTCAGTTACAAATGCTTTATTTGGTACTATCGAACATGTGAAATAAAACACTCGTCTCATTGTATAACCCATTTAGTTTTGGTTAATTTATCTACAATTCTTTGATGGTTTTTTTTTTGTTCTATATATCATTTAATGTTTCCGTCCTCAAAATTATTAACATTAACTTCCCTCTAAAAGGTATAAGTTGCATATGTTCAGCAGCTTATTTGCAATTATTGACCGCTACAACGGAATTTTGGAACACGTTAAACATTCATAAGCAATAATTAAGCAATAGCGTTTTTTATTGCTGTTTCATAAGCCTAGAAATTCTTAATAGTAGCTAGCTACTGCGGAATATGCCGGTATGTTTACCAACAGCTACAGCAGGCGCCACAGATACTGTGGCGAACTCCAACAGCGAACTCCAACAGCGTGAGGCACGCGTCGTGGTTCCTGTCACTGCCTAATCCACACTCGTTCTGGAGCCCTTTTATGTGGCTCAATTGGCAGTAAAAACTGTCTGTATGTGTCTCCCGTAGGGGAGAGGATCCATCCCCTTCAGCTGCCGTGGTGCGGGCGCTGCGGACCCCGAGCACAATTGGTACCTCTGACGTTACTAGAGGAACCTCGGGCCGAACATTCGAGCCCCTCCCTTTGGGAGTTGTTTGGATTGGGTTGGTCTAGATGGGGCAGTGGTTCCCAATACCCGTGGGAGATCAGGTACGTCTTCGGACGTGGTTGAGGGAAGCCATTAATATTCTCGGGTACTAGCCTGCAGAGCTAGAAGGTGTGCTAGATCGCCCGGCGGCCCCACCGAGGTCATATCGGTAGCCTTCCCATATTGGTGTTGGCGCGCGTAAGTGGCGTATCCACTTCCATCCCGTCTTGTGTCCTTAAGACCAGATGCGGATGGGAGCTTGTTAGTACTCCAGGTCTTGCCCTATGGAAAGCCACACGGAGGCGTCGGACGCCCTTTTGGGACAGCTTGGTAACTCCCTGGTTGAAGGAGGCCAGAGTCCATGGACATACCAGTCCTGGACTAATTGTTGCTGAGTAACTACTTCTGTAAGTTCGTTCGGTGTCGTTTTGGAACATTCTGTATATTACATATATTATGAACAAGAATATCGAATGGAGAGATTAAGCATATAATGACAACGCACACTTAATACAATACTTAACACATATTCTGACGAGAGATCAGATGTTATGCCTTTTTCTACTTTCCTTCTACTCATTCTCTTTTTATTTCCTTGTTATAACGACTTTTTATTTACACTTTACCTCTCTCAGATATGCAAGGACAGATATTATGTGACAATGCTATACTTCATTGCAAAACTAGACTTTTAAGAAGAATAAAATGCCATTTTAGTAATGTTATATGATAAATGGATTCTACTAGCCTTAAAAGTTACTTCCTTTGTTAACTTTAGCTATTGCCCAAACACTTGAATACAAAAAGGAAAAGAAACGTACATGTTTATAGAAATAAGGCGTATCATGGTTAGAGAGAGAGACATGGGGCGGAGCAGCATAGCTCCAAAATTTAGCAAGTTTCAGTCACAGCTAATTTAATAAGAACAGTACAAAATGCACTGCAAGAAAATCCAAAACTATCAAATATTTTAAGCTCTTCGCTGTAAAAGAATATCGTGCTGTACGTAGTGCAGAGTTATTTTCGCACCTTGCATGAAACCCACATTTTGCTTTTTCCCAGTTTAAAAGCCTTTCTGGCCAAACCATTATAATTTTTAACTTAAACCGAACCTTCTGAAGTTTTCCTTAGAGAACCAAGGTTTATGGACAAGAATTTAGGAAAGTAACTGCTCCTTATAAAAAATGTTGTAATACAGAGTATTGCCAACATTCTGTAAGTCTTCAGGTCGTCTTCCTGAAGTCCGAAACTTAATTATTTGGCACCAAAATTATCGCCAAATTTCCGTTGTTTCAAAAGAGACACACCAGTGAATTCTCTTCTCACCCAAGAAGCTATGTAAGCTAATACTTCGTTCTCCATTTGTGCTCTGCAAGCAGGTAGCATTGCATCAGGAAAATGATGGATAAACTGGGAAAATAGGAGACAAGAAAAAGCGAGGTATTCGAGGAAATCGTCTAAAGCACACTTTATCCGCCATAAATTCCGTCTTCCAGCTTCGATTCGAAATTGGGTTTTATAGCTGCAAGGCAAGCATTACTACAGCTCTTCCGCTTTCCTGATGTTATTTGATTGAGATCCATAGGAGAGTAACTGCCATTATCTGCATCCTACATTCAAACATAATATTCATAAGTACGTACTTATAATTACAAGTTAAGATATTTAAAAATGAAAATATATAATCTCAGGGACAACTTTCAAACTTCTTTCAATCCGAAATTAAATTTTATAAAATTGCATTGATATTTTCCAAGGCTGTATGCAGTATTAGTAACGCCCCTTTGATTAAAGGGATCTGAACAGGGTATTTTTAGATTATGTTTAACAAACATGAGATAATCGCTTTTCCCAGCATCATCACAGGTTGGAGGAGTATCATACGTCATCTAAAGTGTATTAATGAAACAACGGGGTTTACTGAAACAAATTCTTCAACGTTAATTTATGCATCCAGTGAATAATATTCATAAATATAGCACAAATAAATGTTTGTCACACGAATAACAAGCTATAGGTGCGACAATTTTCACGTGTTATAGGTATGCAATCTGAAATAATGAAAGAGTTTGGTATCTATAGATGACACTGAATGTAGAAGCTTCTCTCTGAGTTTCATTTGTTATTCCTAATGTGTTAAACCAATAAACAGACAGCCACTTGAATATATTCCCGTCCTGACACAGAATCCTGCAGTTATGGACTATATGTAGCATCATACCTTGCTAGATAATTCTAAATACCAGATAAAAGTAAATTTATAGGAAATATCTCAATACTTTTACTGTCTTAAGGAGGCAATTATACACTAGAATTTGGCAACATGTTTATAATCATAGATTATGTAAACATTGCGTTGGCATTTCCCTAATTCTGGAGTATTGCCCCATTGTGGCTAATGTAGTTGGGGATGTGATTTTTGAAGTTAAACACATTGTAATATAAACGAACATTAAACAATAAAATATGCTTCCTCTGCTTAAACTAATTATAATAAATATATTCAGAAGAATATGAAAAAAAAAAAAATTGAAGAATTTCGTTGTTCTGCTTTTGTTTTCAAGAACATATGAAGCAAGTAAATATTATACACTCCATTAATCTTACTCCATTTTTTATAATGTAGTCAGTAATATTCTCAATAGTGTTCATATAAGTGCAATTAAAGGTGAGAAATAATTTTGTCCAATTGAATTTCAGCTAGTTTTGGACAACAGTTGAATATTTTGAAATATTCCTTATTGTACATTATCTTTACTACATGTAGTTCCACCATTTTATCATCTAGGCCAGGATACAAACTAAAAGGGTATTTTATATGATTTTTTGTATTTTGAAACACTTATTAATTATGAGTGTTAGTGTAACATATTAATTTATTCACCGTGTCTTCAAATTTAAAGTACAAAAGTAGGTTAAAGTGGTTTACATTATTAAATAAAATAGATTCGCAGTTTCCTCATGAATACGAAAGAAATTGCCTCGTAGTTTGTTAACTTCTGTTAAAGTTGCAGGTTTAACTTTAACAATTTCAATTACAATTAAAGAAAGTCTGCAAGGTTAGCAATTCCCGACATTTAAATATTAGAACACATGTTTAGAAACCTTTATCTATATGGCTGACTTATACTTAACTAATGAAAAGTCCGCTTTCATAATTTTGGCCAACAGAATCACAAAGATATGTAATTTATGGACCTTAAGCACAACTTGTGTGTTTTTATTCCATCATCATCATCATCATCATCATCATCATCATCATCATCATCATCATCATCATCATCATCATCATCATCATCATCATCATCATCATCATCATCATCATCATCATCATCATCATCATCATCATCATCATCATCATCATCATCATCAGCGGCGGCGGCGGCAGCGGCAGCAGCAGCATCATCATCAGCCCGCCTCGGTAGCGTGGTGATAGTGTCTGCCTCGCGTTCAAGAGGTCCCGAGTTCTAATCTCGGTCAAAGCGAGCTACCTGGATAAGGTTTTCACCGGGGTTTTCCCTTATCGAGAAAGACAAATGTCGGGTAACCCTAAGCTCTATGGACCTCGGACTTATTTGAGCATCATTTCATCCATTCCATTCGTCGTCCGATATGACTTAACGTTGGAGGACGTAAAATTACAACACCTTGGTAGCGTAGATGGTAGCGTGTGTGCGTCACGTTCAAGAGGTCCCGAGTTCGAGTCTCGGTCAGGGCGAGTTACCTGGACAAGGTTTTTCCGGGGTTTTCCTTTATCCTTCCAGACGAATGTCGGTTACTCTAAGCTCCATGGACCCTAGACTCATAAGGGCATAATTTTACCCTGTTCATTCATCGACCGATATGACTTAACGTTGGAAGACGTAAATTACAAAAAATATTGCCGTTGCCGTTGTCGTTGTCGTCGTTGTCGTTATCGTTGTTATTATTGATGTTGTTATTGATGTTGTTGTTATTGTTATTGTTGTTGTTGTTATTGTTGTTATTGTTATTATTATTGTTATTATTGTTATTATTATTGTTATTATTATTGTTATTATTATTGTTATTATTATTATTATTATTATTATTATTATTATTATTATTATTATTATTATTATTATTATTATTATTATTATTATTATTATTATTATTATTATTATTATTATTATTATTGTTGTTGTTGTTGTTGTTGTTGTTGTTGTTGTTGTTGTTGTTGTTGTTGTTGTTGTTGTTGTTGTTGTTGTTGTTGTTGTTGTTGTTGTTGTTGTTGTTGTTGTTGTTGTTGTTGTTGTTGTTGTTGTTGTTGTTGTTGTTGTTGTTGTTGTTGTTGTTGTTGTTGTTGTTGTTGTTGTTGTTGTTGTTGTTGTTGTTGTTGTTGTTGTTGTTGTTGTTGTTGTTGTTGTTGTTATTATTATTATTATTATTATTATTATTATTATTATTATTATTATTATTATTATTACTATTATTAATATCATCGTCATAATCATCATCATCAATATTATTATCATTATTATCATTATTATTATCATTATTATCATCATCATCGTCATCATCATCATTATTTTGGCCAACACAAAGTCCTTAAACCGCAAGTCAATTGTAGATTGAAAAGAAGTCGGAGACTTATACGAGGTGAAGATGAAAGCAAAACTACAGATGCGGCTTCAAGAAGCTAGACTGCAGAGAAAAGCTTTCAATAAGAGGAATCATTTTCTGTGAAACGGTACATAAGTAATTGAAGAAGGTATAAGTGAAATTCTTTGAGTTGCCTCATGTGTAAACTATGATCAGGCAATAAATTAAACATTGACTGGGAAATTTTGTAAGTTGTGTATGCACAGTAACGAAACATGAAAAGTTGATAGTAAGTAAAGTGTGTTTTAGAAAACGAAATAAAGAGAGAGTAATGCTAAAACTGAATTGATTTGAACGAGAAAGCAAAGTTTGTTGAAACACTCAAGAAAGGAAAATGCTTGCCATGAGGAATATAAAAATGAATGCTTATGGAAAATAACTCAGAAATTAGAATAAAATTAGATATGTTATAAAATAAGAGTTGAGATAAATAACTTACTTGGAGACACAAAGGAGAAAAGAAGAATGTAAGTTATCTAAAGGGCAGCTTCCTTCGGGCAGAAGGTTACTCTCTAATACTTAAACAAAACTAGTAATGGAAAGTAACTATTCTTTCACACTAGCCGTGTGTAGGACGCACTATAAAAGAGTAGAGCCAGACTGAAAAGTTCAATGCCACAGCCGGGATTTGAAACACGGATCTTCTGGTCTCCGTCCAGGCGCTCTAAGCCATTGAGCTACTATGGCCAACATGCCAACATGACATTAAATTCTCCAACTGACTCGTGTTTTCCGAGTAAACCACTAGGAGTTCTCATAAACACTTGAGATAACTACCTTAATGGCGATTTACTATGCTGTAAGTACTTTAAGGCCCGGGTTTCATATAGTTCAGACCACTATTAGGTAAAATTAATGTAACTTAATTGTTCTTTCACACTAGCCGTGTGTAGCACCCACTGTGAAAGGATAGAGCCAGACAAATTCAATGTCATAGCCGGGATTTGAACCACGGATCTTCTGATCTCCGTCCAGGTGCTCTAAACCATTGAGCTACTATGGCCAACGTGCCAACATGGCATTAAGTTCTCCAACTGACTCGTGTTTTTCCCGGTAAACCACTAGCAGTTCTCATAAACACATGAGACAACTACCTTAATGGCGACTTACTATACTGTAAGTATTTTAAGGCCCGGGCTTTATAGTTCGGACCACTATTAGGTACAATTAATGGAAATTAATTGTTCTTTCACACTAGCCATGTATAGGACGTTCTACCCTTTCAAAACTAGTAATTTTAATATCTACGACTCACATTTCATAAAACATCTTAAATTTATGCACATAAATTGAGTATTATAATTTAGTAATTGCTCTTGAAAGTATTTTCAAATTCGCAATATTGAATTGGGTGAAAGGCAACACTCGACTGCCTGTCGAACAAATTTTTAACAGCAAGGGGGTTTGGCAGATCCCCAAATATGCAAATAAGATAGCGCTGAAGTAAAATTTCAGCTCAGAGAAATAAAATGTACAACAACGAATATTTTGGAACTGCTACGTCTTTGAATAAGTCATTTGAGCTTATTTGATATTTCAATGAGGTCGTTTTCCTTCTATAATTTTTATCTTATTCCAATCTTATTCTTAACTGTAGGTAAGAAGTTTGCCATATTTTGGGGCTGTACTCTCTCCAATTTTAACTGTTCAGGAGTTCTGAAGTAGCACAATTATTAGATTGTTTCATTTTTGGACCATTTGTGCAGAGATATAATTAAGTAAAAACAATGATAAGTAACTACTTTTACATTCAGAGGGAATTGCTTTTTAGATTATCCAGTAGAATTTCAACTCCACCTATTGTCTTCAATTGCACGGTAACTTGTTCAAAACAAGTCTCGTGGGGAAGTTTATGTTGAAAAAGAAACTGAATAGAAAATCTTCTCAAGTGACGTCACTTGTTCTAGCTTTTTCTCTGTTCCGCAGAACATCACACAAAATGTGAAACATGCGAGGCTATAACGAATCCCCACGGAAAAAAAGGCTTAAGCAGTTACATCATTAATTCAGAGAGTGGTGGGTAGGGTCCTTCTGCCATAATGAACTCGTTACGAACCCGCGGCATGGTTTTGAAATATGACTCTCTTGGTATAAAATAGAGACGTTACACGTACAAGCGGATTATAGTACAAGAAAATTACGACCCGATGTTGTCCGAGAAGAACAAGCGAAACGCAGAACAAGACCGTTGACCACGTCGTGGAATTGAACCATCACGACTTCCTTTTCAATGCTTTTGTGCCTCCCGCCACGGGTTCTGCAAACTGTTCCACGCACAGAGCGCATACCTCGTTCGCAAATCCATGCTTTATTTCGGCGAAATAATACGAAGCACTAGGAGCTCCGTTCTCCTTCATCGACAGCTAGGCCGTGGTGCGAATCCTTGGGAACGAATGCCCTGGAATATAACAAAGGTAGAATATTAGCATTATTACATTAAGTCCAACACAAAGACAGCCGACCGTATTATTAAATTTTAACAATGGCTTTGGTGCTTCTGTTGAGTCTTGACTTCTCCTTCTGGTATGAATTTTATGCTCTTTTTAATTATCTAACTCATTATGTCTATCGTGTCCGAATTTCTAAGAAATCAGATATTTGACGCCGAAGGAGTGAAAATATATCTTGAAAGACGCAACTGGTAACCACCAGGTTTGACCTTTTTTGTTTAATTTGGGTCTTCCAACGTTAAGTCATATCGGACGATGAATGGAATGGGCGAAATGATGCTCAATGAGCCCAGAGTACATAGAGCTTACTTACCCGACATTCATCTTTCAGGATATAGGGAAAACCCTGGAAAAACCTTATCCAGCTAACTCACCCTGACCGAGATTCGAACTAGGTACCTCTTGAATGTGAAGCAGACATGCCATCATCTACGCTACCGAGGCGGACGCCATGTTCGGCTTGAAGTAGCTATCGAACTGAATGACCTTGCCCTGCGGTAGCTTTGCTCATACGCCTACGGAGGATAACAATGTTCAATTGTTTGATATTTGTATGGCAGCATATCGTATTGAGGTTTGCTCGATCGGAGTCCCATAGGAACCATCTTTGCAAAATTATGCAAAACTTACCAAATGTCACTTTTTGTTAGAAAGATTGTGTTAAACAAAAATAATAGTTTTTTTTTATATAATTTACGTCCTCCGTCCTCCAGCTTTAACACATAACGGGCCATGAATGAAATTGGTGAAATGATACTCAAATGAGTCCGGAGTCAATTGAGCTTAGAGCTACCAGACATTGGTCTTTAAGGATAAGGGAACTCGGAACCTCGGGACCTCTTGAACGTGAGGAAGACACGCTATCATCTACGCTACCGAGGCGGGCCGAATAGTTTTATTCGAGCCAAACTTAAGACGAAATAGGTACTGAGATAGAAGCCCAAGAAAAATCCGCACCTTGCATTAGACTACTTTCTTTGACAGAATATTTTATGTGCTCGACAAATTAATCGACAGTTTCTGGATTGCGGTCCCCAATATTTCGACTGCAGAAACCAAATAGTGAATTATACCCAGAGGGATATAATTTCGAAGCACTTTTATAAAAATATATTAAAACATAACATGTTTTGCTCAAATATTTATCAAGCTTAACTGGACAACCGCAACTGCACCAAAAGATTGAGTGGCTAAATCCCAGTTATTCAAGGCTAATCAGGTATAAAATAATTTTCCACTAATACTTTTTGGGCCCTTAAGACAATATTTACGGAGGCTGCAACAGTAGATTTTATTAGCAAATTATTAGTAGAAATATCATAAACGGCATATTTCCTGGGATTGCGCAGGTGGTTTCGTCTGTGGCTGGTATCGGGAGGCCTGGGTTTGACTCCCGTGGCCGACCTAGCTAACCCATGGGGTTTTTCGGGGTTTTCCCAGGTCGATAAGTGAATGCTGGGTACGTTAATTACACTCCCGAATATCCTGTCCCTCATTTCATCTACATTATCATTTCACATCATCTCTCAGGGCCGCGCCGTGGCACAGTGGTTAGACCGCTTGGCTCTCAACAAGGCGGCCCGGGTTCGATCCCAGGCGACCGCAAAGTGAGATTTGTGGTGGACAACACGGCGCTGGGGCGGGTTTTCTCCGGGATCTCCGGTTTCCCCCGCCATCTCATTCCACCGGTGCTTCATCTTCATCTCATGGATCAGTGTCATCGCCTGCGGTGCCGTATGTAGTAAAAGCGGGCGTTAAACACTACACATTTCACATTTCACATCATCTCTCTCTCAGGGTGGAAGTTTTGGCGGGTGTCTCGGCGGTGCAAGGCAAGATGATATGCTCCGAGGAAATCTACTTCCTCCTGCGGTAGGTTGGTTGCTCTGCAGGGATCATTTCGGTACCGCCAGCCAGGGATTTTTGAGGCTCGGCTGCTGGGCTCATTGCCGTCCCGCTGTAGGGGAAGCCAGTTCGTTGTCCTGGCCTGTCAGGGGAGGTCTCCATCCAAGTAAACTGTAGAGACCCTGCCCTCTGTACTATCGTGTCTCCTTGGGTCGGTGCCCTCTGTCTCATTCGCCTCATCCTTCCCGGGGTCGCCCCCGCTTGGAGACATAGGAATAATGGGCTCAGCATGGTGGCCTAGGTACCGAATACCCTTCGTAATGAATCCCTCTAAATCCCTCTTAAACAGCAAGAGGCGCATTCCAAAATCCAAATAATTCTCTTAGTGAGAGGAAGAATGAGAGACAGCAAATTTGAAACAATATTGGATTGCTCTTTCCAACCAGTTTAGTAAACTTAATCAAATTAACATGAGTTTCTTTATTAAAATTACTTTAACAAAATAAAACGCTTTTGGTGAGTGAGTTCAATAAAAGAAGCCCAAGTATCATATACAGCTTCTATGTCTGTATAATTATTCATTACTTCTAATCGATTATGTTGTACTATCCTTTATTCATGACTAGAATGATATCATTTACATACAGGAGTCTTGTGTACAGAAAAGGTTCAGGGCTCTAATCAGATGAACGTCCTTGCAATGTGAAAATATCAGAAATGCTCTTGGGAGTCCAATAGAAGCTCGCTTAGAACTCCATGAAATACATTACAAAAACTGCAAGCTATTTGTATATGTGGACATGCTTATTAATTCTTGACACCCGTTAAGATGTAAGCAAAAGGTATATTCGAAGCCAACATGAATGAGTTCACCTAAATGACCTTGTATTGGCCAACAAGTTGAGGACGATGAAGATGTGCAGAGAGGCCGGTTTTAAATTTTTAAGCCAAGGCAAGTATATTCAGCACTCTTTATCTCCTGTAGCCGGTTCCAAAACAGGCAGGGGACATGCTTGATGCCGTTAAAAACCCGGACACAAAGTGCGTCGTAAATTTGATGCCGATGGCAGGTGAAGTGGCTCAAGAGATCTTCTCATGTTACCTTATCTGAAACGTGGACTGCAATAGAGACGCGGTGCTATAACGGACAGAGTTTCAACAAAATTGGTTTCGCTTTGTTGCCTAGCCTGAGCTCCATATACGAACTCATGCATTTACTTCAGAACTGAACGTTGAAATTACCTAATAATTGGATTAATGTAGTTCATTATAACACAGTTATTCTGATTTCTGTAACAAAACGCGTCTCTAAAAGACAAAAAGCTCAAAAAGAGTAAACAGAAGAGATTTTTATGTTACATTTACGCTTATGGTGGTGCGATCTTCTTCAGAATTTTCGTGTCACTGATTTAGACATCTAATTGTCAAGTTTTGTTGTTATCGGTCATTGCGTTTTACTATTTCCAGATACATACATGTACCGGGCTGCGCACACTCACGCACTTCTTTCTAAAACTAATATTATTAGCTTGTTGGGATGTCAAAACACGCATTTCAGATGAAATCTGGCCATAGTACTTTTCAGTGAAATACAGTACTTTCTCTAGTTAAGGGGATGCAGCACCGAAAACCCCAAATCCATCAATTTTCAACCTATCTTGCTGAAATTTTTACCACTTAGTTCCAATGCATGTGGACACAGAACTCAAAATTTGGGTTTTATATCTTCAATAGTTTTTGAGTAATTAATTTGTGAAATTCAAAATTTGGGCAAAATTCAAACCGCTCCACGTGATGAAAATTTTTAAAATTTTAATTGTTTTATTTCTAAAAATATTCTGATGGTTATGAAGAAAGGATCTATCATATGAATTTCTTATACTGCCTTTAGTTCCAGAGGAAAAACAAATAGGTATAAGCAAACAAAAAAAGACAACAATGATCAAACCTTTGACTTTTTATATAAATAACTTTAAAAATATAATGGATATTAAAAATTCATATGATAGAAACCTTTGTTTCTTTTCTAAGAAAATGTGTTGAAAATTTTAGCGGGACTGAATCAAAACTCCATCCTGTGGAACATTTTGAATGACAAAAAATGTTGAAAAGACTATAATTGAGTAAATCAAATTTTAAAATGCAAAATATTTTTCTTCTCAGCTACATGCCTTGAAGCAGACTAAAACCCTCCAGATATGTAAGTTGGACCCTCCTGCCTCTTCCTTCTCTCTTCTGTAGCACTTTTCTTCAAGTTTAGTTTCCTTCTCGATGTTTTAGAAGTTATCTTCGCAGAAATTGCTGAATGAAGTAAGTGTAATTGGTCCTTCCCTTGGCTAATTTTTAGAGATGCTGGTGAAATCTGTGTCCATTATTTCTGACTGTACTTTGAGTGAGGCAGAACAACCAAAACTAAGTTCACTGATGGTTGATGTCACAGAAACCTGATGTCTCTTCTTTGAAACAAATATTTCTTTTGGGCAATTATGTCATATCATGTTATGTAAACTTCCATTTGCATTTTGTGTCTTACCCAATGTACATCTCCTTAGGATTTCATCTGATGCCAGCCTTTGGTACACATGCATAAGTTTTCTTACCACCTCAGGCCTCAAGTATGTTCCCAATGTTGTGTTATGTATCGTTTAGCCCATTCATGTTCCTAATTATGTACGCGGTCAACAGAAGGTCAGTTGTTTCAAAGAATGTTTTACCTATAACCTATATAACAGTTATATGCTCGTTTTGATCTATAAAATGCCTTTTTAAATGTTAAATGGCACGCTAAAACTCATCATCTATATAGAAACATTATGCAGTTTAACGAGAAAGACAAGAAAATTGCAACCATTAGAAATTCACACAAAAGCAAAAATATAAAAATTATTATTTGTTTTCAATGTTTGCAACCGTTGTTTTGTTTCCATGGTGCCACATATAGTAAGAAATAACCATCATAGCAACACAAAAAATTCTACAAGAAACTTGGTCCGCTAATTTCAAATGTATTGATTTAGTACATTCAATCGAACTCAAATGACGGAATTGTGTGAATCCAATGGCCGGCATGTACGCGCGCACGGGCATTCAAATTGTCATGTGAGGGTATTTAAATGCCCGAAACTCATAAATTTAGTTGGATTATGATACTATAAGGTTCAAAGTATTTTATTAGCTCAAAAAAATGTTTTTCCCCATATTTTAAGCCAATTTCGGTGCTGCATTCCCTTAAAGCATATAGTATGAAAGTAAAATGATTCCTTAAATATACAGTAACCAGGTGATCCAACGAACTTCGTACCGCCACTAAAAGATGTCTGAACCTATCTATATAAACAAAATAAATTCGGATTAGTACTTATTTATTCTTCAATGGGGGTGAAGTTTAAATACAACACAGCTACAATTAACTTAATCAATTTAAAGCTTTCTCACTAACAATATTTTTTGTGGTGCGTAACTATATAAAGATAATGATTTTCCAACGTGTCAATGCGCGACATACCTATAATTTGTCCATGGGAGAAATAGGGAAACTCCAAGTTGATTCCTCAGACTTACAATGACTGCCCCTGCGATTTATTTATGGTCATAGTAAAGGTCAAACGCACGGATAATTATAGACGCTTAAAATCAAAAGGTAAATCGTTGGAGTCATCGGAATACGCGGCATCAAGATATACTTTCTCTTGTACTTTCCCTTGATAATTGTTGCCTGGATGAGATATTTTTCGTTCACTGTTTGAGAGCTTCATTGCAATTCACAATCATGGTTGGTTAATATTTTTATTTTTTAATTAACGCCCTCCAACGTTTACACATATCGGACGATGAATGGAATGGGTGAAATGCTCCAATGAGTCCAGGGTCCATGGAGCTTAGAGTTACCCGACATTCGTCTTCCAGGATAAGGGAAAACCCCGGAAAATACCTTATACAGGTAACTCACCCTGTCCAAAATTCGAACTCAGGACCTCAGGACCTCATGCTACCAATCTACGCTACCGAGGCGGGTCGGTTGGTTAATGTTTCGCACATTGATTACAGTTGATCCTACTTTTAATTTTTAATTATGAGGTGGGAGTCCAGGCTATTTAATGAATTTAGGAGCTCTGTGGGATAGTTGACTTCGTCATACTGTCTGAATTGATTTGTACGAAAACAACTACCCGGAAGTAACACTCTCTAGAATGCAATTCTGACTTACCAATATGACTGTTAGCAGTAGCTGCGTCTCGCTGCTCATCAGTGCGATCAGCACGTGACGTAAGTCGTTGCACATTTAACTGACGTGTACGAGCTAAATCAGGTCGTTTTCTCAGTGAAATAGTAACAAAGTTTGCGTGAACTTCACAAAATTACGAATTAATTCAATTAATTTTGTGCCAATTTAATTCAGATTCATGAATTCACAAACACAAATTATAAAGAAGTTCTCCAAGGATTCACCAATGTTTGACAACAATTGTCTGTGGTCAAATATTTATAGTATTATAGTGCGTTCGGATATTAATTTGGTGTCTAATCTTCGAAAAATATTTCATCATGCTAAATAAAAGAAAATCATAAATTATAGCAAACGATAAATGCTATTTAATAAAATATGGCGATTGAAATAGCTCTGAAGACTTTGGCAAGGAGTGAAATATCTTTCTAGTTGGTAATGCTTTTGTTTGTCGAAAATAAAAGAAGGTGCATGTATTCCGTAAAAGTTTGCGTGTGTACTTATATATTTAGTTAATAACCCTGTCCATTATCATTTCAGGTTTTTCTTCTATCTTTTAAACCTTCCTTGCACTTGTACAAATACTTCAAAAGTTAAATTAGGCAAATCGGTTCAGCCATTCTCGAGCTTAATAGACGTAAGTTCATTTTTATATATGTAGATTATTGTACAAGTTCTAATTATGCGATTTAGAGATTTTTAATACCTCCTCGAAGCACCTATTTTTCAGGGTGTGTTCCATGCTTAAAGTTGCCTTAACTTCTATAGCATATCAAAATGGTTGCCTGTAATGTTCTCCGTTTGTTAGATAGAAGAGCACTCTGGAATGAAATTTCACAAAATGAGTTAAATATAAATAATCTTCCCTGCTGTTTTTAGAAGCGAATAATGATATTTATTTTCCTGTCCCATAGTTTTTAAAGTCCAAAATACTCCTTTGGAAAAGCCTGCACAGGCTGTCACGTCCCCTATTAGCCACTTGTAACTGTGTTCTCTCCTTGGTTGTAACCTTATTGAAGTTATACTCCATAGCACACCCTTACGTATGTAAGGAAGTGCTTTTTTTTTCTATTAATATTATATGTGCATCCGATATTACTTCTTTGATTGCTTTGTTTGTATGTTTTGAATGCTGTGCTGTTTTCAAGATGGGAAGAAGCAATAATTTTGGTGTAGGAAATCAGCATAGGAACAAGTATAAACAGTTTAAGTAATCTCCATTACATAATAAAAGAGTTACAACACCTGAAATAGAAAAGTGCAGTAACACATGACAATGTACTGACTTCGTCAAACCCAACCTCAAACATTGGCGATGAATGGGAAGTGAAAATTAATTCTTCAGGGGAAAAAAATTCGATTATTCATTGTGTAATGGCAGCGATGACAATTTAACTACAGTAAATAATGATATTACATCAACAACTTTTCAGTTAGTAGATATAGAAAATTTGTACAGTTTAAATTTTGTAAAAATGAAAATTGTCGTCATATCAGAGGACACCAAGAAACGAAACTGATGATTAGCTACATTATCACTCAATTGCCAAAAGTGTAATTACATTTGAATCATCCAGAACTATTGTAAGTGGTGCAGAAGTAAATGTAAGGTTTGCTTATGGCTTGAGAAGCATTGGTAAGGGAATTGAGGCAGGTAAGACATTGGCTGCTGTTCTAAATTTACCAGCCCCCGCAGCCAAATTTAACAAAATAATTAATAATTATATAGAGCAAATGACCATGGAGCCTAGGAAAGCCCGTCTCGGTAGCGTGGTGGGCGCATGTCTGTCTCACGTTCAAGAGGTCCCGAGTTCGAATCTCGGTCAGGGTGGGTTACCTGGATAAGGTTTTTCCGGAGTTTTCCCTTATCCTGAAAGACGAATGTCGGGTAACTCTAAGCTCCATGGACCTCGGGCTCATTTGACCATCATTTCACCCATTCCATTCATCGTCCGATAGGACTTAACGTTGGAGGAAGTAAATTATATAAAAAGGGTCTAGGAAGAAGAGAAGTTGCATAAAACGAAAGAGGAAGTATGTTGATGATGAAAAAGATGCAGAATATGGATCTGGAGAAATTCTGAGATGTAGTTCAGTTCCAACATAGCAAAACTTTAATGCTGTTTTTCGCTGTGTTTTAACTTTGTGTGCGCTCATATATAAAACTACTGCAGCAACATGTCTACATTTTCTGCAATTAAAGCTATACTTAAACTGTTTTTAAAGGTACTGGTAGAAAGATGTGTGAAAATATGAATTTAAAAAAAATAAATCCTTAATATTTTTAGAAGTAAAGTCAAGACATTTAAAAAAAGTAACATATCCTTTATTAAAGCTCCAAAATAAGATCTATTATCTTTTATGTGTTGTGAAGGTGTTGTAAAATAACAGGTAAAAGTTTCGAAATTATACCCTT
This sequence comes from Mantis religiosa, assembly GCA_030765055.1. Lineage (NCBI taxonomy): Eukaryota > Metazoa > Arthropoda > Insecta > Mantodea > Mantidae > Mantis > Mantis religiosa. The sequence continues at coordinate 174,188,159 of CM060952.1, forward strand.
AACTTTTGTTATACTGGCACGCTGTTGGAAGTAAGCGGAGCGGAGAGGGGCACCAGTCTTTTTTTGTTCTACCCTTTTTCCCCTTATTTAACCGTTTTTTATTCATTATTTCCATTAATTTTCTTATGTGTTTTCCTAGCTTCACAAATATTCACTATACACATAACCACCCATACCCAAGGCGGGACTCGAACTCGCGATCCTCTACGCGGCGGAACGCTAGAGACATACGCTTTAGCGACCATGGATACGAGGGCCAGCCACTCGTGCACTACTCTTGTGCGGATGGTTTAAAGTGCTTAATGAGGGGTAGCTTACAATGAAACCTTTTGCAGACATACCTATTTACCAGTTAAAGCGTCAAAATCGCTACCACGTCCGAAGCCTATTGATAATATGAGGATAAATAGAGAAAGAAGAAGAAATAACTCCTACCCAAAACATAGACTTGGTTTCTGCCAGCACGCTCCACCACCTTTTGATTTTTGTAAATTTTCTACTGGAATATCACACTACTTAAGGTCTCAATTGAGGAATCAAATCTACTACGTTGCTAGAAATTTTATCGTAAGTGTGCGTCATCTCTCTGGATCAAGTCATATCGCAAAAGTAAGGTACACGGATTTCCCTAACTACAGTTTGATTTTTAAAAGAAGATACGTGAAGGTCATCTGTTTCTCCACGTGAGCAGTGCAATATCGCCCACCAGATCCCCTTTCTTTATCCTCTTAACACTCGAAACATAAACAAGGGTTCCAGTTATCTCACCTCAACAAACATATGCACATTTAATCTGTATTAGCCCACTTTAAAAACAGAAAGAAGTTGTTCACATATTCACTGAGTTGTAGGGTAATCACAAGTGCGAGGTCTTTTAAATAATTATTTGCATTATTACATACCGTTATTGTTGCTTGTTGTAAGTTGACATTCCCGCACAGTGCGGTATTTCTCCACAGCAACATATACGCGATGCACGTTCTAAAATCTCACATTTATCTTCAATTATGTTTATTAATATTTCAACTAATACCTCAACTACTAAAATTCAGATTGATGTCAATACACATAGTGCCAAAAATAATGTGCAAGACACATGTGGTAAGCACATAACGGAATATCGAGAATTGAAAAACCTTTCCTCGTTCCGTGTACACTATAATCTAAATATACTATTATTAACGACTTTGTTAATTGACATGTTCATATCAACGCCGCAGATATTCAGAATTTTAACCCACATATGTTCTTTTACGTTCAAGCATGGGGCTGTCGCTTTTGGATCAAAGGAATAAGCTGTTCATTGATAAGGAACAAACTCTCGACTTCCTGTTGGAAGAATTGTCTATGAGAACAGACAAATTCTCTAGCTTGGCTATGCAATGCAACAGCCCAACCGTAAGCCTTGGGCCATGATTTCTCGGTCCACCTCATATCCTACCGCCACTACATCTTGCATCCATAAAAACTTATTTTAATTGTGTTTTAAAAAAGTAGGCTAACAATATTCAGCGCAACTAGGCAAACTCTGTTTCCCGCATACAACTTAGCGATAACTGAGCTGAGGACTATGTGATTCACCACTTTTTTTATAATTTTTTATTGATCGATCAGCAGTACAATGTTTTACAGATCAGAGTGAAAAGAAGGTAACAGTACAATAAGAACAATAACTCTCAGGGGTAGTCTAACAGGCCGCCCCTAACTACATTAAGTTAGAACTCATTAATACTCTCTGAGAAATTATGTCAATATTGAAGATGCAAGACAGACATCAAGCACTAGAATCACTCGAATCAGATGTATCACTTAAAAGCAGATCCTGTGGTAGTCTCCTGTTCAAGCGTGAGGGCTGGCGCGTGCGGACGCCGATGTTATAATGCACAGCTCCTGGAACTTCTTGCAGCGTGGAAAAGAAACGACGAGCGATCCTGCAAATGTAGTCCTGAAGAGGTACCAGTCCTAGTTCGTGATGGCGCTGCTCATTACGGATGAACCATGGAGCGTTGGTAGCGATGCGCATGAAGCGATTCTGTATGACCTGAAGACGACGCAGATGAAATTTGTGTGCGGATCCCCACACTTGGCAGGCATATGTAATAAGCGGACGAACGAGTGATTTGTAGAGTAACAATGAAGACTGTAGGCCGAGGCTGGAACGGCGATGCAACAGAGGTGAGAGTTTTGAAAGTCGCTCAGATGCCAGTGATATAAGACGATCGATATGAGCACGCCAGGTCAGTCGAGAGTCCAAAAGCACTCCAAGGTATTTAACGGGAGTTGTAGTGGGGAGCCAAGGGACATTGTTCCTGTAGAGACACAACGGAGGAAGCGGAGTATATCGGCGAACAGTGGGGATTTTAGCTTCGGTTTTCTGAGGGTTCAATGAGATCCGCCAAGTGCTGAACCAATGAGTTAGGCGATATAAAGAGAGCTGTACTTCTTGTTGTGCGTGCTGGAGATTAACATGAGAATAATATAGTACTGTATCATCAGCGTAAAGAGCTAAAGAAGGCGGAGCTAAGTCAGGAATATCAGAAATCTATACATTAAATAGAGTCGGGGCCAAGATAGAACCCTGCGGGACACCTGCGGTAATATTACGTGGGGATGAAAGCTTTCCACCAATGCATACTGAATAGCTGCGGTCGTAGAGGAAACTGTGGATTAGATGTGATAAGTAAGTGATTCACCAGTATAACAATCTGGCAAACTTTGCGTACGTTACAATAGCAACGACTTCCCCTACTTACCCTTCGCGTCCCTTGCCTGATGACCTTCAGGAATCTTCTTTTAAGAGTCAGACTGTATAGCTGCCTTCTTGGATAAAGAACACCTTTTATTCAAATAGTCCAATAGCTCTTGTGGATCTAAAATGCTATAAACTTTGAGTAGAGAGAAAGGAAGCGCTTTCCCAGCACACAAAATGGCACATTGACATATCTCAGGGTTTCTAATTTGCATAAATAGTATACTATTAATAAAAGCTTGTCTATATTTTATTTTGCGAAGCAGGTATGTTTAGAGAAAAGTCTTCATCATTTTGTGACTTAATTGTATCATTTAACTTGATGTGGCAATGATGAAGTATTCACCAAGCATATTTAACCAGCCTAACTGCGGATTGTCAGATTTTAAGCTGTGGAAGTATAATATTCAATATTCCCTTGTCTGAGTGTGTACTGAATGTTTAAATCGCCATTAGGTTACTTCTACAAGAGCTACGGAAACATCTGTTATTCTCGCAAAATTCCTCTGGTGCGGAACTCTCGTTTAGTGCAGTACACGTCAATTTACATTCTGCCGGGCATTGCTCTTAACCTCACAGTCATGCAAGCATTATTTATCAAGCAGCACACTTTAAGGTTTCCTGTAGCTCCACCGGATGCCGAAGAAGGCACTTTCGTTCATAATACATAGTTCTTTGCTGGCAGGACACAGTTACAAACCTGTCCTCTTATCCTGTGTGTCGCCTGAGCAACTGCATTTCTTTTCCTGTAATGCTTGGCTAGTTTTTCATAGAATGAGCGACTTCCATTTAGGTTTAAAACAAGCCAGTAGACTACAATGAGTGTTTATAATAACGCCAGTAACTCGTAATCTGTCATTTTTTAACGAACGCCTCTCAGTATACTAAATAGTGAGAATTCATGCTGAAATGTTATCAAGGACAAAATATCGGATATATTTGTATGTTCAAAACTAAATAGCTGGAATGCTTTAACCATTGCGAACTTTATTTCATGTTTGAGGCACCACGACAAGATTATTTTGTTGTAATAATAATTATTATTATTTATTCGATACCTTATTTAAACTAGATATTAGAACAGCGTACTACATCTAAGAGGGAGGACCATAAAGGGCCACTGGGATGAAATATAGCTAACTCTCTATCAGAGTAATGGTATAACACTGATTGTTATTTTTTGAAAAGTTCTAAGTACCTATTTATTAAAATTTAAGGTATGTATCAAATCACTAAATAGTTTAAAACTCAAAATACCTCATAATACTTGTCAAAGTAAAGAAGCAAACTTATTTTCTCTTAAGAAATTGCTGGACAAATGAACAAACACATCCCACTACTTAACACTTTTACGTAGTTACACGCAGTCCATTGTAGAAATTTTGTATGCTGCAAAATGTAAAAAATCCAAATCCCAACACTTTTGTAGAATACGTCTCATAATCGCATGCAGTAGTGTCCCATTACTGGGTTAGAAGCACTTTTCGTGTTACAAACAGCAAACGAGAAGGGGAACAGTGCCAATTATGCCCATATCTCATCTAAATCATAAATTAAAACAAATATTCTGTGGAAGAATAAAAGTGCTCTGCTGAATTATATCGCCTAAATTACAAGTCATTGAATTCTTCAACACAAAATATTTTTCACAACTAGATATTCATTCATTACTATATAAACTATTGCATATGGTCACGGTCATCAGTGGCTATACCAATCCTATAATGCTAAACAATTTGGTACAATATCTCATTGAAGTTCCTAAACTACAAAATACTATAAGCCGGATAGATTTTGAAAATTATTTCTAGCATTGCGTCATATAAAATGAAACTTTAATACTTACTTTAGTAAAAGACAGCAAATATAAATAAAAGTAATGCTGCATAATACATTAATATCAGCCAAATTATTTCTCTGTGACGAATTGAATAATGTCTTCTTTTGTTTTCAGCCAAGAGAGTTAAGAGAAAGAGGACACTAAAAGAAAAGAGAAACTTGTACAATAATTAATATTTGTGGGTTTTCAAACAGAAAGCTTTGGTCTAAAAACAGGTGAAGCAGTATCACGTCACACGATTATAATATATTGCATGCAATTGAATTTGCTGACTAGGACACACTGCTTAATTCTTCCATCCCAAAGTCTCATTTCTTTATGCACTTCAATATCAACACACCTCCTAATTATAACAGTGGCCTTAGATATCTGCATTTCTTAACACACCATAAGCTAACATTATTATGGCTGCAGTGCTAAGAAACAAAATAAAATATAGCGTTTGATTCCATTATATAGTACGATCCATATAAATCTGAGCCATTTCAATTGGCTTTTGAACCAGTAATAGGACACACTGCAAAGTTTGGAAGAATATAATACATAATTGGGACATTACACTTCACTACTTATATCTCAGATAAACTGTTGGAAGTGTGCTCTACCAGCATCTATACATGTTTGACTCGTCTCACCATATTCTCTGAAGATTTACGAAGAATATTCTCCCCAATGTTACTTATTTCGGTTTGAATGGATTCTTTGAGAACAACAATTGTCCGTGGCCTATTCTTGGAGATTAGGTTAGGAGAACTGGGGGGCAACAGACCCTTTGAGATTATAGGATTAACAAAGAAACTGGTTACAAGTTCCATGGTGTCATTAGATGTATGACACGTTGCTCCATCTTGCTGGAAGTAACCTCCTCTGAATTCGATATCATTCAGCTGCTCCACAAATGTCTTGAGGATACCCATATAAAACTCGGAGTCTACAGTCGTATCAAAGAAAATGGGAGCAACGATCCATAGATCCATGGATCCATACTACGAGGGTCGGAAGATAAGACCCGGGACTCACATATAGATGGCGCTACTGGGCCAGTTTGATGGATAGCATTTTGTAGTTGAATTCTAGACTAACTTGTATCCATTGTTGCAGGTCAATAGCTCGTTTAGTTTTTGAAAGACGGTATACAAGACAAGTGTAGAGGTTTCACGAAAATGGAGGATTTGGAAAAACGTTTTGAGAATTTGGAGCACTGAATAAATAATTTTATTTGAAAGGCTTAATGCCTAAATAAATCAAATGGGAAGTGGACAGTACATTGAAGGACTCTGCCCCTTCATATACAGTTATTAAAAGGTGGGTTGCAGAGTTTAAAATGGAACATACGAGCACTAGCGATGAGCCTCATTCTGGACGAACTGTGGACGTAACAATCCCAGAGATCATTAAACAAATTCATCGTTTATTACTGGAAGACTGCAGATTAAAGTTGTATGGTATAGCAGAAGCTATAAATATATCAAAATAACGTGCGAGTATTTTAGAATTGAAAATTTTGTTTATATGTTAATAGAACATATATTATTGCTAGGTTTTCTTAATTTTATTTTTATGTAAATTAAAGTGGCCAAATATGAGTCAAATTTGAGCTCCCATATGTGTCAAAAATAGGTTTCTCAAACATGTAAGCCTTACGACTATAGAATAAAAATATTTTGCACTTCAGAGTGAAAAGGAAATGTGAATGATTAATACAGGAAGTGAATGATGATTTCTGCGCAAAAATATTAGATAACAATGAATCTTGCAATGCTTTATATAAATTATAACAAACGTTCCTCTGACTTCTCAAAAACCCAGTAGCTTTATTGAGGAAATACAGCTGTAATTTCAACAGAAACTTTTGTCCTGTAGACTCATAAGAAATACATTAACATAAGCCAATACCTGGTAACCGAGCTCCTGTATTCCACAACGCCTTAGGAATAATCAATCATCTGGCAACACCACTCACCTGTAACAGAAAAGATAAACAACCTTGTTAGAAACTGAAGTGATGTAAAGTAAATTGCAATTTATTTTCCGCTCTCAGACAGCGTTTAGATAAACGTTGAATAAAGTTACCGCTTCTTAAGAACACTTAAAAGTTTTAAAGTTCTTATTATTGTACATATTAATTTTATAATGTTCAATTCGTGAGATATTCCTAGTAAGAATCTGGAATAAATTATTGCTTTACAAGTGCGGCATATGAATCTTTGTAGAAAGAAGGGAATGTTCGAAATTATGAGACTGGTATTTTCACTACCAGATCCCTGCAAAGAACTTAACACACAAGACTCAGAACTTTCTTTTAGCAGTATAGTAATTCATAGAAATATTAGCACGAAAATAATATTAATTACCACCAGCTTTCAAAAGCAGTATCAGATAGACCACGCTGACCTCTGAGAACGCCTGATAGGGTGACAAAGTCAAAGCTACAGGTGACGTGGATGCTTGGAATTTAAGAGTTTAGTTTGGTTACTCCAGGAATTAAATCATAAGCAGAGGTTAACAAATAAAGGGTAGTATAAATCTGCAAATTTCAATGATGAAGTTCATTATTGACTATTGTAACTTGGCTTATCTTCAACGGTATATGTACGCAGTGTCCCAAATTGATCAAACATTTCAACCATTATGAAGACAACGCAAACATCTTATTTTATAACATTTAGGTATTTTGCATTAATAAATCATTTCGCTGATATGAATAAAAATTAATTCTCATAATTCATGTCTTTGTTTTGTAGGTTTTCTCTCTTTCTTGTTCATTTCTTTCATTTTCTTCCTTCCTTCCTTCCTTCCTTCCTTCCTTCCTTCCTTCCTTCCTTTCTATTTTTCTTTCTTTCCTTCTTTCTTTCTTTCCTTCTTTCCTTTCCTTCTTTCCTTTCCTTCTTTCCTTCTTTCCTTCTTTCTTTCTTTCTTTCTTTCTTTCCTTCTTTCTTTCTTTTTTCTTTCTTTCTTTCTTTTTTTCTTTCTTTCCTTCTTTCTTCCTTTCTTCCTTTCTTCCTTTTCTTCCTTTTCTTTCTTTTCTTTCTTTTCTTTGTTTGTTTCCTTCTTTCTTTCTTCCTTTCTTTCTTTTCTTTTCTTTCTTTCTTTCTTTCTTTGTTTCTTTCTTTTTTCTTTCTTTTCTTTCTTTCTTTCGTTCTTTCTTTCTTTCATTCTTTCTTTCTTTCTTTCTTTCTTTCTTTCTCTCTCTTTCTCTTTCTTTCTTTCTTTCTCTCTCTTTCTCTCTCTCTCTTCCCTTCTTTCTCTCTTCCTTCAATCTTTCCACCTTCCTTTGCTGCTTTCTTTCCTTATTTCCTTCTTTCCTTCTTTCTTTATTTCTCTCCTTTTCTCATTCATTCATTCTCTATTCATTTTTTTTCTTCCCTTCCATGCTTCGTTCTTTCTCGTTTTCTTTCTTTCCTTCCTTGCTTCGTTCTTTCTCGTTTTCTTTCTTTCCTTCCTTCCTTCCTTCTTTCTTTCCTTTCTTCCTTCCTACCTCCCTCCCTTCCTTCTTTCCTTCCTTTCATTCTTCCATTCATTATTTATTTATTTGTTCCCTTCTTTTCTTCCTTTTTTATTTCTCTCTTTCTTTCTTCAAACAGAAGGAAGAACAACTTTATGCTTTATGAATAAATTACTTTTAAAAAGTGGCTAAGTGGCTACAACTTTCGAAACGCTGGATCGGTTCAAAAGTAAAGAAATTAAATACCAAAATTAAAATACTAGTTACAGGTTTATTTTCTCTCTCTGTCTCTCTCCATCTCTGTCACTCTGTCACTCTCTCTCTCTCTCTCTCTCTCTCTCTCTCTCTCTCTCTCTCTCTCTCTCTCTCTCTCTCTCTCTCTCTCTCTCTCTCTCTCTCTCTCTCTCTCTCTCTCTCTCTTTAACTTCCAACGTTAAGCCATATTGGACGATAAATGGAATGGATTTAACGATGCTCAAGGTAGCCCAGGCTCCAAAGAGCTTAGAGTTACCTGACATTCATCTTTTAGGATAAGGAAAACCCCTGGAAAGAACCTTACCCAGGTAGCTCACTCTGACCGAGATTTGAACTCGAGACCTCTTGAACGTGACTCTCTGCCTTAGTGTATATGTGTGTATATCGTACTTAAGAGGGGAAGTATACGTTCTACCACTTAAATGTATGAAAACTCCACAATTTATAGCTTAGTAGCAGAAACAATTTTATTTTGTTTTAAAATGTTTTATTTGTAAATGCACATTGGAGCATTAAATGTTTGCACCTCTAAATGCGTATTCCGTATCCCATTAAAGTAAATAAATGATACTAGTTTTATGAAGGTAAAGTAATGAGCTACTTTGACCTAAATAGAAACATTTTCGTTAATATTGGATGCTACTGCATTTGCTCTTTGTAGAAGAAGGTTCTCAGGAGAAGCTTCTAAGATGATGCAACACTGAAAGGGGATTTGAATCCGGACCAGTAGGATTAAGAAGTGGAAATGCTACCAGTCAAGCGCAGCGCAGATGCTAGTTTTATCCCGAGAGATTTTCAACTGTCTTCCTTTGACTATTCCAGCTTTATCCTCACGCTTTGGAATAAACCCTTAAACGTATATCCGCTTTACATTAGAAGTCGAGCATAATAAAAGTGTTCATTCCAATCGATTTTACATTCTTACTTTTATCAACATAATAAGCGTATAGAAATAAATCTGAAATTTCATTATCGTCCTCGTTAGAGGTTTTTGTTGCTCTAATGCTTCTCTGCAGTAAGTAGAAGTAATCTGGAAATTAGATACCGGGAAATTGATGCTAGATTACAGTTCAGCTCCTCTTGGAAACTGGTCTTAAAATGGAAATCCGTTGACTTAAGAAGCAAAGATCAATACAGCTTGATAATCAAGTTAAGTAGTTACGTTTCATTGACCCAATTAATTTTCTATACTCACGCCATCTCCTAACCTGTCATTTAATTTACTGAAAACAGTCTTTTGTTCAGTAATGCGAATTTTGATAGTGTCTGTCTTTGTTTATATTTGTTATATCCACTGTTTCATTTGTTATAATGGCATTTAATAAATATCCTGATGATGGGAGCGATGTACACTCCCGAAACATCGATTTCTAATCGTCTTTTCACCTGGCTTGCTTCCCGAGAAGAAATTGAGCAAGAGTTAACTCATTTCCTCCAGACGAGATAATGCCTATGCTAAAAACTGTGCCAGTAAGTTAGCAATTCAGAATGTCACTATGTTTTATTTTTTATTTTAACCAGCCTGTTACTTTGGGAGAGTCCTGCCAATGTTATATATTGGCTGATGGCGTGGTGCAAGGCATTGCGTGACTTTGAGATAATAGCTTCTGGATATGTTTTCCTTACAGGCCCAGTAAGAGGAGAACGGAAAACAGTCTTTCCCCCGTTTCTTCCCCAGTGCACATTGGATTCCTGACTCTAAGCTCGGTGTTTCCTTTCTTCTCTTGATACACTTTTGTATTTTTTTTTTTCTCCTTTTAAAGAAAAGGTCACGCTAAAATGTACTACCACTAGGGAAGAAAGCAAAGTATGTGGCATTTCTTTAATATTCTGCTCTTTTGTTTTCCGCATTGCTTGTGCGTGTCTCTTTCTCTCTTACATTTCTTCTGCTTTCACTTTTCGCTGCCTTTGTTTTATCCCTTTTTTTATTCACGTGTTCCTGATTTTATTTTTATTTTGTTACCTCACATGTTTATCACTATTTCGATCCTTTTTGAGAACAGGTTTCTTTCATATTTGTCAAAATTTTGATTTATCCATCAACTGTGACATATAGCTAGGTATATTGGGTAGTACGTATATAAGTGTCATCCTTAGCCCTTAAATGCATGGTGTAGCAGATATGCAGCATTAGACTGTATTCGGCTTAAGACATGTTTTAGTTTGGTTTTTTATTATAATATTCTAGTGGCTTTTGTCAATTATACACACAACATAAAAAGACTAAATCCACGCAACTGCAGTAAATGATACCCTGTTTACCACCAAGCGTGCCATTACAGCGATTATTTTACTTGGGACCTCCTGTCCTTTACCATTTGACTGCAATTGCCGAGATTCGAACTCACAACGTTTAGCTTTGATTTTGTTGTTGTAATTTATGTCCTCCAACAGTAAATCATTTCGGACGGTGAATGAAATCGGTGACATGATGTTCAAATGAGTTCAGAGACCATGGAGCTTAGAGTCACTTGGCATTTGTCTCTTACGGATATGGGAAAACCCCGGAAAAAGCCTTTTCCAGGTAACTCACCTTGACCGAGATTCAAAACCAGGACCTCTTGAACGTGAGGCAGACACGGTACTATCTACGTTACCGAGGCGGGCATTTAATTTGAATGGCTAGCCAATGCATTATTTATTGTTCTAACGACCATGGCTATTCGAATCGATTGCGTTGAGGCACCGCAGAAAGCGGTATGCAAAGCGGTTTATGAATTACAGCAAGAAGAACATAAGAAGCAAAATAAATCATGAAGAGCTAGAACACTATGCGTTACCAAGTCCAGAACGATATAGAGAACCTTTTCTATCGTTCATAAATTGTGGAAAGCTTTGCAGCTTGGTGCCATGATTGTATCTCATGTCTAAGACTAGGCCCATTCAATAGAACATGCGCTCTTTATCCGGTTCTAAGCGAAGTTGTTACTGCATTAAAGGTATGCTATTAGTTTTAGTAACAGAATTTAGTCACCAGGATATTTTTTTCGTCTATCTAGGTTTAGTGGCATGTTTAATTAATACAAATTAATTTGAAATGTCGTTTCAATAAAACTAAGAGAGCAAATGTTTCATCTTAGACTTTTACTTGTCAGTAACGTCATGCGACGTTGAGAGATACTTTTCACTGAAAAACACAGGAGCTTCCTAGAAGAAACTCTCGGGCTCGATTCCCGGCGGTGGGGATTTTCTCCAAAATAATTCCTCATCTTCCCTTGAGTCTGGAAGTATGAATGAGGGTGAATGTGTGCGTGATCTAATTAGTAAAACCCAACGTATACGAGTTAACACCTTCGATGTGTTCCAAAGGAGAACGGCCGCCGATATGACCCTTGGAGTTAAAAAGGCGGGGTATAAATGAAACAAAAGATAAATTTCAAGATAAATATTTCGCGTACTGTAACAAGCATGAATAAGGTAAAAATTCTACCAAACAATACGTTTATAATTACATTTTATTTTTATTTTCTTTATTTTGTTCCTCATTTGTTTCATTTTTCGTGCTTATTTGCTTGCTTATTTCAACATCTGATTGTGCTTACGCTTTGAAAAAATATTAGAATCGAAATGAATTAAAATTTGGACCAAATTAAAAACAAAATATTTAAAAATTCTCTCCGGCCATTTAGTCGTTATTGCAAGGATGATTATTCTCAACAAATCAAAGACATTTGAACATTATATTTTATCCGGGCTCTACTTATGAGATTGCATATACAAGATTTGTTTCTGTGCTTCTTGCTCTGTTTCCTACAAGCGTAAGTCCGTTTAATTGATTTGAGAAAACAAGTGTATTCATTCCCACTTTATTTCATTAATCCGTTTTTTGTATCATTGGAGTGTGTGGTATGTAATAAATTTGTAGTTGTTATTTTACACATTTTTATTTGTATGTAATAAACCTATGCTTTGCTTAAATGAGAGGGCTGACTCAGGTATCTTACGTTTATTTAAATGCTAAAAGTACTAAATTATCAAACAACCTGCAGCTTTGGAAATGAAATAATCTAATATCTGCCTGATATGATGTGGATCGATACCCAGTCGGGTGAGATGAGTGTGTAAAACTGCGTAATGCATATTATTGTACACATATCTTATACGTGTATGGGGTAATTCACCACATATATAGCACTGTTATGAAGTTCAAGCAACATTATTGAGATGTTTCGTAACTTACGGTTTGCACAGTCTATTCCTAACAAGGGAAGTGGAGAAACCTTCGCAACAAGAGCAAGAAACATAGGTTACCGTACCCATTTTCACCTGCAATTATACACTTGCTTACTTAACATCATTACTTGAGGTTATGGCATCCCAAAATGTCCACATATTTCTGTTGAAAATAGCTGCGTGATTAAATCGATTAATTGAAACGATTAATCGATTAATTCTTTATTTTAGATTATAATATTAAAATTTTTAGTCGATTAATGGAGTCGATTAAAATTAATCGATTACAGTAAATATTAATATAGAAGATTAGCTCCCGTTGTTGAATAAGGATCTTCTTGACCTCCTTTAGGAATTATCCCTTTTAATGCTCTCCAAAACTCTTTTTGCCAAATTTGGCCCTCTTTGTTTTGATGTACTATTTACAACGTAAACAGCCTTTCCAACGCATCAAGCTTTCACTAGGCACATAATGTCCTTTGAACTATGAGACAATATAACTCCTGATAGCAAAGAAATCACTCCGAACCCCGAGAGAGTCTAAATAACACTTCTGTTGTGAAATATTCTAAGAGGTACATAACTACATATAGATGCTGACAGATATTTTTTTTCCTTACCGCTTGTGTGTGACAACATATCGTATACAATTGATTATTTATCGCTTGCTAGCATAAACTGAGCTGTACAACCTTGAACCGAAGACTTCGCGTACGCAGCTATGGAAACAATAGCTGATCCCTCTTCTCTGTGATGGTGGTGGTGTAACTGTGCTGTTAACTGCAGTAAGTCAGTAACGTTTCTGAGTTCGTGACAGCGAATGAAAATTGCCTTATTAAAGTTAAAATAAGGAAAAACGTTATTATAAAAAAACAACTACATGTCAGTCTCACAAATCTAAGTAGATATTGATATAATACCTTACTAAATAATTACTTACAAAAATATTGTACGTCTAATTCAATACATATATAAAGCATGTGCACTTGAACCAAACAAAAATTTTGAATCTAAAATTTTAAAATTTCATAAATAATGATTTGTACAGAGTACTAACTACTTTATATAATCGTTACACCTAATTTTCGAACCTATAATATCTCGATTAATCTATCGATTAATCGATTAAAATAGCATGGTTAATCGATTAAAAATTTCGATCTATCTACACCTCTAGATGAAATCTCTGCATCATATTTTGACTGGAATGCAATATCTTCTTACCTATTAGATAGATAAATTGGTGGAAACTCTAACCCTTTGAAATTTAGATAAACTAACACTAGAAAAGTTATCATCCTACTAGCTACCCTTTTCTGAATTGTTTAATAGCTAGAATTAAAACAGAAGTGAGGAGTCATCACAATATCACTTAGCATGCAATTATACACAATTTCATTCGAATATCATTAGTTTAACACATGGAAGGTATTATTCCAAACAATAGAATTCTCCCCCTGCTTTACTTTGTTTTTCAACCCTGTATGAGTTGTTTTTCCAGGGGAAGACCCGTGAAGTGGTGTCATTGTCTCTTTTTTGTCCTTCCCACCCACAAAATTACTGTTTTTTGAATTAAAGCCCCTTTGTTAGAATGATGACAAATTTGTAAAAAAGGAAAAGTCATGACCTATACTTTCAGTTTAGAAAACATGTATTAAGCTAATAAACATCAATCATCTGAGGGTGACGATAGTAAAACCGCTGAGGGGACAACATGTGGCTTGTGGTTTAAATGTATACTTGGGGCAACAAAAGCAAGAACGTGCCCTAAGTTAACGCAGTATCTTGACAACAGATGATGGTTTGGGCGGTCTGAGGTCTGATACATGACTCAGTGATTGTGGGTTTAGCAGTGTATCAAGCTACTGATGACACACTGTGTGCTATTCCATAATCCTTTGTAGTAATCGCTGTACTAAACAAACCCTGCGGTAACGGTGTACACTGTGACAAACCGCAACTTAAAAACATATGTGTAGCGAGGGTCCAGCCAGCGTCCCTAATATCGGGTTTATATCAAAACTGCACAATGTGCTACCTGTGAAATACTTTCAGGCTTTATTATGTCGTCAGAGTAACATCTACTGCATATATAATTTGGTTTGTTACAGCATAAACAAGAGTAATATTTATTTTGAAACCAACGCTTACAATTATAAGAAAACCCCTTAATCAAACTACCGCAAGAGGTCATTGATCCGGTGGATTACACTTTTGAAACAAAAACAATCCAAATTTAGTTGCTATCGTTACTAAAATGTATTTTTACTGGATTTTTGTTTTTACTGGAGATAAGCGAAGTATTTCTATGCCAACCTGGGCACCGTAGATGGTAGCATGTCTGCCGCACGTTCAAGAGGTCTCTAGTTCGAAGCTCGGTCAGGGTGAGTTACCTGGATACGGTTCTTTTCCAGGGTTTTCTCTTATCCTGTAAGACGAATGTCAGGTAACTCTAGGCTCCATTGACCCTGGGCCCATTTGAGCATCATTTCACCCATTCCATTCATCTTCTGATATGACTTAAAAGGTTATAGGATAATTATTCTCGAAAGAGTGAAAGGGGCACTGGCGCGCTTCTCGGACGTGTGCTAATCGCCAATGAACGCATTACTTCAGCGAATGGAATGCGCGGGAATCGCAAATGACATATATATATATATGTGTGTGTGTGTGTGTGTGTGTGTGTGTGTGTGTGTGTGTGTGTGTGTGTGTGTGTTGTTGAGCAGCACGATAATGAGCCCGCCTCGGTAGAATGGTGGTAGCATGCCTGCCTCACGTTCAAGAGGTCCCGAGTTCGAGTCGCGGTCAGGGTGGGATACCTGGATAAGGTTTTTCCGGGGGTTTTCCTTATCCTGAAAGACGAACGTCAGGTTACTCAACGCTCCATGGACCCCGGGTCATTTGGGCTCATTTGAACATCATTTCACGCATTCCATTCATTGTCCTATGTGACTTAACGTTGAGCACGTAAAATTACAAAATATATATAATTCAAATTATATATATTTTGTAATTTTACGTCCTCATTTATTCATGCAATTTTGGTAGTTGATATCTTTAACTTTCACAAAAAATTGATGTTATTCTCTTAGTAGTTGTGTAATGCACACGAGTATAAACCAACACAAATAGTGAGCTGGATAATTTAAATTGAATTTGAGTGTTTGAAACAATTAAGGCTTAGAGTAGCTCTTGAAATTGTACTCAAGCGCTTGATTTACTAGAATATTCTACTTTCTTATACAGGATAGAACGCCCACATACCTGGCCAAGGCGTACTAGATACGTCAACAGATCCGCTCTTCCTATTTAAGGTGACTTCCAAATTTTCTCAGTCCTCATTGGCAAAAGCCGCCGATACGCCAAACTTAGGCCTGTAACTTTTTGCAAAAATTCTTTCTCAATTGTAATTTAATTTCAAGCATGTGCGATCCATATAAACCTGAACCAATAATAGTACATACGTGCAACTTTCGGAGAATATAATACACAATTGGGAGATTACATTACACTATTTACATCTCAGAGAAAATGTTGTAAGTGTCCTCCGTCAGTATCTATACATGTTTGTGCTCGTCTCACCATATTCTCTGAAGTTTTACGGAGAGTATCCTCGCCAATGTCACTTATTTCGGTTCGAATGGATTCCTTGAGAACATAAATTGTCCGTGACCTATTCTTGTACACTCTATTTCTAGATACCCCTACAAGAAACAATCTGGTGGGGTTAGGTCAGGGAATCTGGGATGCCACAAACTTTGAAGTTATTCGATTACACTGGGAAAAAAAATTGAATGTTTCGAGCACTTTATGAGGCAATTCATACTAATTTTGGGTTGAGCAAAACAGATATGACAATGAAACATTTTTATTAGCTCTAGTTTCTATGGTACACAAGTTGGAAGTACTGCATATTAACGCATTGAAAGAAAAGGATACATTTTAATTACATACATGCTAACAATATTTGACTTTTTAAACTGGTAATTGCATGCTAAGAGTTCTAAATTGCTGGAAAAATACTTCGCAGATAGTCGTGTCTGAAGAGAATCATGTGGTGGCCTATTGACTTCGACGACTTTTAGCTTGCCCCTTGTGACGGAGAATCCCCATACAAAGACCAACAGTAATCCGCAAGCATTACTTCATTCTAGAGGCCCTGATATCTTTGTTCCATAACAGAAATTTCCTGATGATATCTCTCCTCATGTTCATCACTAACAGCTCCACAACTAGGAGGGAAAACGTCTAGGTGGGAGATAATGGATCTTAAGGGACATGTTGCAACCAAGGTTACGATATTTCTACAGGAGCACTTCACCAAATGCTTGTAGTTTTTATCTACGGTATTTTGACAGGTGTGCCAACTTCCAAATAATTCCCCCAAATTTAAAATCTTCACTCTAAAAATGAAATGTCACTTTATATTCAAAACAAGAGCTAATCTATCAGTTTTATGCTGACTTTTGAATTCAGCAGATGGAAATAAATGTAAATTCAGTATTTTTAAGCCCGAAATATTTTCATTATCAAAGGAACTGTACATGAGAGAGTGTACCAAAATAGGCCACGGACAATTGATGTTCTGATGGAATCCATTCGAACCGAAAGAAGTAACATTGATACTCTCGGTAAAACTTTAGAGAATATGGCCTGCTACACAAGGAGCAGACCATTAAAAACATGCGCCCTATTCACTCTCTGCACTAAAACCTAGATGATTCATTCTCAAAAGTAGAAGCCGTCAGAATGGTTCTGAATGGTCTGTAACTGTACTGACATGGGGTGCCATAAACCTGTCCAGGGAGGGTATGGGAACCTTCTGCAAGGCCCCCCTATGTCTCAGGCCACGGATGACAGTAAATAGTGTAATATAATCTCCTAGTTGTGTATTATATTCTTCGAAAGTTGCACCTGTGTCCTATTATTGGTTCAGGTTTATATGGATCTCACTATATTACCAATATTCAACGTTTGTGGTGTTGATTGTAATAAAAGAACTACTAACAATAAGAGAATGGTAAAAAGGTGCCGTAAACACTTTCTTGTATTGGTGGTATTACAGTTTTGCAGTTTACTAAAACTTACGTAATTGTCTTTTCAGGCCTGAGATGATTCTGAATTGCTCCATAAATTTTCTAAGCGAATGAAAATTGAACCTATAAAAACATAAGGTTTTAAACATTAATTGATACAAAAGTAAATCAATAGCACCACTTAAATGAATAATGGAATACAAGTATGACCTTGCTGACTGGAGAGGCAATGCAATCAATCAATGCTGTAACATGGATGAGGAGTAAGAAAAGTGAAAGAAACCGTGGGAAAATATCAAATCCACAGTCAAGGTAGTTTTATGCCAAAGAAAGCGCAGTTTATTTTCCCCATCGGTTCCTTTGCCGTCGATTACTAACCAAATTGTCCAGAAAGGGTAGATACCGAGCGTGGAACAAATTGAGGCAATAAAAACTACCAACTTTGCATAGCCTGCAAGAGTAGAAAATAAACGTGCTGACGAGATAACCTTGTCTTGTCTGGCTGCTGATTTACGAGACCAATGTTTACGAGCTCAAGTTTACTACAAGTTAGTGTTCCGGTAGCTCTATGAGAGTACCTCCATGGTCGTTATTTGCTCTGCTGGTGAATTTAATAGCGAGTCAAGCTTCCAGCTTCCACTTTCCTACAGTTCAATTCATCCTTTTTTACGCAATAAATCAAAAGTGTAGTTTTTTCCCTTAACTCGGACTCGAGATATGATAGTAGCAGCCATTATGTATGTGTCTTCCTCCCTTACGAGAACGTTCATCACAATTCCCACATGCAAGTACACCTTGCTCATTCCCTTCTTCATAGCTGTGAAGACAGTTGGTATAAAATTTACTAATTTTTACGAATTTTAAACAAAATTTATCAGTAGTTCCTATCTTATACTTGTTCAGCATAATTTTAACAAAAGATAATCGTTACAGTGTCCTTAAAAAAATGGAGTATCATGACAGTTCCCATATGATGAAAATGTAAAATGTGTTTTTTGTGCGCGCCTCGGTAGCGTAGATGGTAGCATGTGTGCCTCACGTTCAAAAGGTCCCAAGTTCGAATCTCGGTCAGGGTGAGCTACCTGCATACGGCTTTTTCCGGGGTTTTCCCTTATCCTTAAACACAAATGTCGGGTAGGTCTAAGCTCCATGGACCCTGGGCCCATTTGAGCATCATTTCACACATTTCATTCACCGTCCGATATGACAACGTTGGAGGACGTAAAATCACAACCAAAAAACCGTAATTTAAAAATTGTTATCTTTGCGATGCCCGCCTCGGTAGCGTAGATGGTAGCGTGTCCATCCCACGTTCAAGAGGTTCCGAGTTCGAATCTCGGCCAGGGTGAGTTACCTGGATAAGGTTCTTCTCCAGGGTTTTCCCTTAACCTGTAAGACAAATGTCAGGTAACTCTAGGCTCTATGGACCCTGGGCTCATTTGAGCATCATTTCACCCATTCCATTCATCGTCCGATATGACTTAACGTTGGAGGACGTAAATTACAAAAACAAAAAAACAAAAAATTTTCGGTGATTTATCGTACTGACTGCGTCGTCTTCTAAGGTGGATCGTCCCCGGGAGGGAGCATGAGGCAAGAGGATGGTCAACCCAAGGATTCGCGACGGAGCAAAGGTAAGGGTCTCTTCAATATACCGGCAGGCCAATACAACGGTATCCCACACACCCTGGTCCTGATATGGCTCACTAGGCCGGAGACCGGAGATCGTCTTACCGGAGGTTAATGTGTTTACCAGGAGTATGTATGTATATATGTGTAAATATGTATATATAACTGAGGAATAACACTGGCCAATAGAAAAGTAATTTTTGAATGTTTCGAGCACTTCATGAGGCAATTCCTACTAATTGTGGGTTGAGAAAAAAAAAATATGACACTGAAAAGTTTTTATTAGCTCTAGTTTCTATGATATACATAAGGTGGAAATATTACACATCAACGGATTGAGATAAAATTATACATTTTAATTACATACACGCTAACAACAATGAAAGTGCATTTGATTTTTTAAACTGATAATTACATGCTAAGAGTTCTAAATTGCTGGAAAAATACTTCGCAGATAGTCGTGTCTGAAGAGAGTCATGTGGTGGCCTATTGACTTCGTCGTCTTTTAGCTTGCCTCTTGTGATGGATTTCCGAAGAATTCCTATACAAAGACCAAACAGTAATCTGCAAGCATTACTTCATTCCAACGGCCATGACATCTTTGTTTCATAACAGAAATGTCCTGGTGATATCTCTCCCCATGTTCATCACTAACAGCTCCACAACTAGGAGGGAAAAAGTCTAGGTGGGGGTGGAGGAAATGGATCTTAAGGGACATGTTGCATCCAAGGTTACGGTAGTTATGCAGGAGCAGTCACCAAATGATTGTAGTTGTCATCTCCTTTGATGCCTAAAAATCCATGAACAACACCCTTGAAGGCTTCCCAAGCTTCCTTTTCTTTCCCCTCCAAAATTTGTTCAAATGCAGTATCCTTTACAAGTTCTCCTATTTGTGGTCCGATAAAAATGCCTTCCTTAACTTTTGCATCACTTAATTTCCAAAATTTCTCTCTGATTGTGTTTTGTTATTTGACATGTGTGCCAACTCCCAATAAAATTCCCCAAAAATTAATATCTTCACTCTAAAAAAGAAATGACACTTTATATTCAAAACAAGAGCTAATCTATCATTTTATGGCGATGTTTTAATTCATCGGATGGAAATACATGTAAAATCACTATTTTTAAGCCCGAAAAATTTTCATTATTGCCCAGTGTAATTAGGAAACTAACAAATTTTAGAATTTTAGGACTAAGGCTCACTCTGGGCACTTGTCTTATTGACATGTTTTGAAGTTCCGAATTCCGCTCAGTGGCTAAATCAGCAGCTGGCGGAGTGCTCGCGGGTTTTTAACGTCAGAAGGTGACCCCGCGGATTTTTAGAACTATGACGTACGGCTACGTCAATTCGGTTTGATATGATTGTGGGAAGGCTACGTATTGTACTAATTCGGGACCATCGACGGTAACGTCATAGATGACGCACTTATTTAAGATCACTGATTCCAAACATGGGGGTTCAGTACGAGTCAGTTCGGTCCAGGAGACAACCCCAATATTGCTGATGAGTCATCAGGGTCCTCGCCCGCATAAGTTTGACAGAGCTTAACCCCCAGTGTAAACTTTGGTCCTAAAATTCTAAAATGTGATAGTTTTCCAATTATTCCTCAGCCGTATATGCAACATTATCATCCTGCCATGCAACGCCAGGACTACCGCCGACACTTCTTTACTAAAGGAGACCACCAGACGACAGATCATATGAAATGAGAAAGGAGATGAAATGGAGGGTCAGGAAATTCTGGGGATGTAATTTACCATCCAACATTCACCTAGCGACCGCGGAAAAACACTAAAAAATCCTATTGATCAGGCAGGCCATCAAAGGGAAGCCTTGCCCGCCTCGGTAGCGTGGTGGTAGCATGTCTGCCTCGCGTTCAATAGGTCCCGAGTTCGAATCTCGGTCAGGGTGAGCTACCTGGATAAGGTTTTTTCCGGGGTTTTCCCTTATCCTGTTAGACGAATGTCAGGTAACTCTAAGCTCCATGGACCCCGGACTCATTTGAGCATCATTACACCAATTTCATCCATCGTCCGATATGACTTAACGTTGGAGGACGTAAATTAAAAAAAAAAAAAAAAAAAAAAAAAAAAAGGGAAACCAGCCCAGAGCTCCCGAATGCAGACCACAGGCGAAACCTTGACAAGGTTAAATTTTAAGTAAGGTTTACATTTTTTCTGTACTTTTCTTCCTCCGTGGCCAGGGTAAACGTTCCCACCCTTGGTTCCCGAGGGTCGCGGGTTCAAACACTTTGGAGGGCGATGGACTTTTTCTCGGACGTACAAATCATTAGCATAGCTTCCTTCAGAAGGAAAATACAGCAGGGCCATAAAACAACTCTTCTTCTTCTTTTTCTTCTTCTTCTTTCACTCCATGGCTTGGGCATATATCTCGTTCTGCCTTCATAGATATCTCCAGCGTTTCCTAGATCGTCCTCTGTCTCTTCTTTTTGGATTATAGTTTAATACTACATTTGGATATCTTCCATCCTCCATTCTTAATATATGTTGTCTTCATTCTGATATTTTGTCATGGATTGGTTCGATTTCTAATTCCTTTCTAATATCCTCATTTCTTATTTTGTCCAATATTGTACAACCTTTAACACTTCTTAAAAATTTCATTTCTGCAGTCTGTATTTTATTTAAATCCTTTTGTGTTAGCACCCAGGTTTCGCTTCCATATAGTAAAGTTGGAATTGCCATTACCTTATACCTCCCTTCTCACTCTATTTTTAAAAGTCCTTTGGATTGTCCCACATATTGCTCTGAATTTCTTTACTTTTTCTTCTATATCAGCATTGTTTCTGAAACTTATGTTACATTCTAAATATTTAAAGCTCGAAATTTGTTCAAAAATTTTCTTTCTTAAAACAACTTTACATCTTACGTTATAATTTCCTTTAAAAGCAATAACTTTTGTTTTTTCATCTGATATTTTAAAATTATACTTCTGTACTATATTATTTAGAATATACATGATAAAATAACTCAAGACGGATAAAGAGGCCTCTGAGTAAAATAAGTAACCGGGATATTGGTTTGAAAATCGCAAAAAGGGAAACACATTACCAGCATTCTAGAGTTCCTGCTTGGTGCATATTAACAGACCATCATGTTCTTTTATAATTAACCTCAACTATTGCAAAAAGTAAAATGAATAATGGAAGCGGCATTTATTTCATTTTCCCGAAAATGTTGCTTGTCAAAAGAATAGATTATAAATCTCTGAAATACGAGTGTGGAGCTATCAGGTTTAAATTTAGTGGACAAATTAAACAAAAAGGAATATAATAAATATGCTTCTACGGCTAGCTTTCACTGTTACTACCATCAGCCGATGAAAAATTAATTGTTGCATAAGAAGATTAATAGCCGCTAGGTATTCACTTAATTGGTGTGCTCTGAAAGAGCATTTTAATACCGGATTTAAACCAGAGATATTTAGTGCAGATAGGCAGTAAATCAGATTTCATGCCATGTCAATATTAGCCTTTATGTTCAAGCAATACTGTGCAGCGTATGTGCAACATATTATGGTGTTACATCGTCGAGGTATGTGAAGGTTTAGGCTAAGCACAATATTTTAATAATTAGTAATTTCTAAGGATTAAAGCAAGGCATAAGAAAATTGAATTGAACTATAGCTAGACTTCACGTAGTTACGTTGCAGCTTACAAATCCTCCATGTCCCTCTTACTAGTGGCAACGATGAGAGCTTTCGGAGGGAAGTTGAAACAAGATTCACAATGCAAGAGGTGTATTAACAATTAAAATCTATAAGAAAAGAGAAGGCGGTAGGACAGAATCGTATACGAGGAGAATTTTGGAAAGTGTATGGGGAAACAAATGAGGGCTTAGAAATAATGACAAAGGTGCCAAACAAGATAAAAGAAAGTGATGACATACCAGAAAGCTGGAAAATAAGCAGGATTGTGCCTATTTATAAGAGGAACGGAGGTGCGCATAATCTAGAAAACTACAGGGGAATAAGTCTGTTATGTATATTAGGAAAAATATAAACAGGAATATTAACAGAAGGGCTAAGAATATGGGTAGAACAAGAAAGGAAGCCGTCTAATTTCCAAGCAGGTTTCAGGACTGGAGGAGGGACAATAGATAATCTGTTCATAATAAAGACTATAGTAGACAAATACCTCAGGAAGAAGAGAGAAAGCGTATATATGTTCTTTGCGGATTTTGAGAAAGCTTATGATACGATAAACAGAAAAGCTTTAGTTTGGAAATTGAGGATGAAAGGGGTAAGTAGAAAATGTATAAAATAATTACAGAAAATCTATGAAGGAGTGCAGTTTTGCATTACGTGGGGAAAAAATGTAATTACGGACATGACAGAACAAAAATAGGCCTAAGACAAGGTTAAAGAAGGAAATCAGCACTATCAAACAAAGAAATTCCTGGACTGCTTTATGCGGATGACTTAATAGTAGAGTCTATAACTGTAGTAGCATTGTAGAAGGCAATAAATGAAATCCAGAAACTTTGTGAAGAGTGGGGAATAAAAATAATCATACATAAATCTAAAGTTATGGTCTTCAAGAAGGGAGTTAAACTAAAAAAGAGATGAAAAGTGGGTACTAACTGGCAAAAGGATAGAAGTGGTCAATGAATTTGAACACTTAGCAGTAAGATTGAATAACAATGGCAAGTAGGGAGCCACAGGAGAAAAATTGAAGCAAAAGGAATGGCGGCAGTGAATGGAATAAGAATATGCAAATATAAGCTAGAAATGATAACCAAGATGTTAGAAATAATTTATGAAGCACTAGTTGAATCCAAAATGTTGTATGCAGTGAAGATCATGGGGGGGGGGGGGAGGCAGCACATAGGTAAACAAAATGGTGTACCAAAACTACAGAAGGTTTTTTAAAGAGCTACTAGGCTTACCAAGCTCACCACTTAGGGAAGTAGCTTTAATAGAATTAGGAAAGACAAGAAAAAATGGAATAATAATGCAAAGAGTAATAAAATTTTGGTATAGTTATTTGGCCAAAGATGAAGGGGAAATTATAAAATTATGCATGACTCAGTATAAAAGATTAGGGAACTCAAATAGTTGTTAGGAATGGGAGATATATATGGAGATTAGAGCAAAGGAATACAAGCGCTGTGGGTAAATTGGTAAAATGCAGACAGAAAATATGGGGAAGTCTAGAAAACATGAAATCATTACAACCTTACAAGAAGAAATTGTGGAAGAGAATCATATGTAGATTACTGCAATAGTCATGAGAGAGAACAGATAGCTTGGATGAGAACAGGAACAATATTTCTAAGAGGTAGGGAAAAGGGAATTTGCGAATTGTGTGGGGGAGAGGAAAGCATAGAAGACTATGTAACAGAATGCGGGGAGGTTGCAATGTGGAGAAAAAAGGTTTGGGGGGAAAAATGGGAGAAAGTAGAGAAGAGGATAGTAGCTATAAAAATGTTTTAAGGGGCAGGGAGGAAAAGAAGGTAAGAAGTATTGGTTTGTTCTTGCAGAAAGTAAAATAAAAATGGGCCAGAAATGTAAATAATATAAAAAGCGAAGATAGGGGGAAGAATGGGACTAATTAAGTAACAAGGAGGCATGGAGGTTAAGAGTTACCTGGCAGAGCAGAAGACCAGGGTGTTATGTAAGCCAAGGTAGCAACAAGGTAAAGACAAATGAATAGCCAAAAGTTGTAAATATTAAAATTTTGGAGTATGCACAGTAAATATAATCTTGAATCTTGAAATCAATCAACAAATTCAACGAAACAGTGGTGCCATCCAACAAGTGCACTAAAATAATTGCTTCCTTTTGCTTAACGTTGTATTAAGAAACCCTAATAATAGTACTACAGAGTATATGACCATAATGCACATATTTCAGGAAACAGTTCTCAAAATTGTTAATGTATAGCAGTCTACTCATACAAACTACTGCTCAAAATTGAATCGTTTTCAAACAAATTACTTCACCAATTATTTGCTTACTATTTTTGGCTTTTTTTAAGCAACTTCGGTGTTTTGTGGTCATTGTCTCTAACGTCGCGAGACATCTGCAGCCAGCTGGCAGGAAACGAAAGAGACAGATTGCGCTAAGCCACATCCACATACCAGCCCGCGCTGCGCTAATGATGTGCCGTGGAGTGACGGGTTAGGGAGGGGAAGAGCCAGAGATGTGTTTGGACAATTCCCTCACCATCGCAAGGGTCCGTGAAGCTTCGTGAAGCTTCGCCAGTCTTCATGAAAGAGCTAATGGTGTATAAATGGTGAGCTAGAACAGCTAGCAGCGAGTGCCTTCTCTACGACATGGAATGCCGGACTCTAACACAAACTGATCCACCTGGGGCTCCCAATACATGATCAACATCCTACACAGCTTCTTACCACACCGCAAAGTCAAAGTCACAGTCGCGGGGAAAACATCAACAGTAAGACCAGTGAGAGGCGGAGTCCCCGAAGGCTCTGTACTATCTCCCACCCTATTCAATGTCTCTATGACAGACTTCCTCATAGAACCACGAGTCGAAATGGCACAATACGCTGACGACTTGCCCTTGCAGTTAGATGAGGTTTTGAGAGTCCAATAAGTGTCCTCAATTTTTATTTACTTTAAAAGTAAGATTTGCATTGTTTTAAGTCGTAAACCATCTTTACTGGTACCCAGAAAACAATGTTGGGTACATGCCGATTAACCAGAGCTGTTTTTAAAAGCCGTTAATTCATTTTAACAAATTTAAAATTAAAATCGTGGTTATTGCCTTCTGCCAGGTTGCAAACAACTAAATTAGGTTTAAACTATTTTATGGATTAATAAGATAAATAAAATGTATAATCCTAGTGAGAAATTCAACGCCGTTATACGCTTTGCATATGGATGTTATTAGACCATTAAGACAGCGTATGCAAAATGAGGCTACTCTAATGCTAATGGAAGCTATTATGTAAATGGCATAATAATTTCTTCCTCTGAATTTGTAGTTATACTATTTGATTGCAACTTCTTTTAGCTAGGTAAAATAGCCTCTATACCTCGGATCAGTTGTTAGGCTCTCAATTGATAAAAATGAAATACTTTAAGCACCTATTTCAACTACATTTTAAATACTTCGTGAAATTTTCTTGAAATTCCTTGGGCAGTGAAAATGTTACATATTTTATTTGTTAACGGCGCAGTTAGTTGTCAGCGTCATGTGATAGTTTCGATATGTTTGAAATTCGTAGCGCAGTAAATCTACTGACAAGGAGCTGGGACCATAAGAACACACAAAGATTGAACAACAGCAATCACCAGGCCAGTGCGTAGCCAACTCAGTCACCCAGGTCATCGGGAAGATTCTAGCATGAATTCCGTGGTACGGACCGATGTACGGATGCTAATAGCTCTTCACGTAGTGCAATACATGATGCACACAAACCAATGGGAAAAAATATCTGGATGTTGGTTAACACTAAAAGTTATTTGTCGTAAATAGCTTGATTTCACAAAATCTACATTTGCTGTGTAATATGGCTGCAGTTTATTTATTATACAAATTATGCAAAATTATATTTTATTAATAACAAAGACTTATAGGCTATTTGCAGTTAATTCAGAATAGTGAATTGCATTTAATTACTTTATGTATAAACGCAGGGAAGTTAATAACACATTTTAGAACCAGTTTTTGAAAAAAAATGAAAAATATTAAATATTTAAGTGTAGCTTGGTTGGCAGGATTTACTTGAAAACTCTGCGTATCACATCTTAAATATGTAATACAGTTCATTTTATAGTTATTTTCACATACGTGCATGCACATGCACACTCATAAACACTCACAAATGATTTTTTTTTCTTCTAAAAAGACTTGTTTTGGTTTAAGACCTCAGAACTCGCATTACGGCTGAAACTCGACATTAAAGCTTGTTAGGGGATATAATACTTCCTCTTGTCTAGTTTATCCAGGTGGCAGAGGACGTAGAAAACTCAAATGACGTGAGCAGTCTCTCGAAAAAAAATGTTAGCTGTCTCATAAGTCAGGAGCTAGTAGATTTTTATAACGAACACTGCATTAAACCTCAGAACATTTTGAAGTAACAATCTACTAGTAAATGTAAGATAGCAACAAACAGCTTACAGGCATCAGGCGTACAGATCATATTGGACTTGAGTCTCTTAAAAAGTTAAGTTAACCACTGCGACAGCCCTAAGAGGACCAAGGCCTACCAACCCGACTGCCCAACTCACGGCAGAGGTGGGTGATCATCCAACCGACACTGGGAGGAGATGTGGTCAGCATCTCGGCATCCCCCCAGCCGGAATGTTGGTTTTCGTGACCAGGTCCGCTTACCTAGCGTAAGCTCCTCACTTTCCTCACGATACTGAGTGGGCACCGGTTCTATACCCGGGACCTAAAATCTGCATCCCATGGATGAGGTCGAATCCGGGCCGCTTTCCGTGGCCAGGGACCGAGCCATGCTGCCTTAGCCCGCTACGCCACGTCGCAGGACACTTAAGTCTCCAAGAACTTAAGAACCAAAATCTGCACTTATATAGTACCAGCTGACGCACTTATATATTGAACAAATTATCCGTAGTTATTTCATAATCTTATTATAGGTTAACTCATAGGCAATATTTATTAACACTGTTCTAAATAAAGAGTCAATATAGTTAATATGCAATAAGGAAAGCGAAATTTTAATTTCCTCTGCTATAATTTTAAACCCTTGTGCTATTGTGTTCATTACCCAATGTTCTGTTTTGACTTATCGCATTTTTGAAAATGTCTTTTCACAGAAATATCTTGAGTGAGCGAGTGTGTGGTGTTTTAGGACCCGTCGACAACAAGGTCATTTGTGCCCGAGAAATATCTTAAGAAGAGCATTGTTATCAGCCCTCTTGTTAAGAATTCCAAACGATCAAATATGTCACTCTGTTTACAGTAGTAAAAGTCAACCAACTTAATTTTCCTGCATGTGTCCATTTCTATATCATTATTCTCTAAGGTAATTTAAATATAAGTCCTTAAATTTATTTAATCATTAAAATTTCGTGAGCAAATCAATATAAAACAGATCCACCGGTTCTCCTTATATTTTTAAGCACATAGAGGAACCAAAATATAGCAGCTCATGAGCTCGTGCACAGTAGGCCGTGCAAGTTTACCCGTTGCACGCCGGAATAGTCTACCGTGCACTCAGTAGCCTTCAGAGCAGTGGCAGAATGTCGATCTTGCAATTTAAATGAACAATTGACTGTGCAACAATAATCGAATTGTAATATGAAGGATATAATTGTTATATAAATTGTTTTAATTGTTTCTTTCATTATCATGCAACTATGTACCTTTATTTTAATATAAAAAATAAACAAGAAATTGATCGTTTAAACAAAACGAAAATAATCGACAATCTACTTAAAATACAGCAGTATAAAATACCAGCTCGAAGAAAAGCAATAAACACAACATATTACTCAGAAGTGGAACCTAGTTTTCTAGTTTTAATTGTCTCTTTTAACACACTAGTTTTTCAAAATTAGGTATCAATGTTTGTGCAGCAGTTAGTCTAAGTTGACATTTTAAGTTCTGATCCGACAAGTAATTCTGCAGCGGTTTTTGTTTAACTTCATTTGCGAAAAAAGTTGTTCGCATATATATGTGGATCCGAACGTACTCAGAAAACGAGCAGCATTTCTATGTAGTCGAGGAAATGTATTTTTTGGAAAACATGAATAGACATCACTCAAACTAATTCTATTTTGGAATTTATTTATTTACTTTTCTTTTTCATTTGACGATTGCATTGCAAATCGACAAGTTCAAGCTGCAATTCAGATGGAACATTATCAACATCTGTAGAGTAAGGCTCAGCAAATATTTGGAAAATTGGCTCTAATTGCACTACGTCTTGGAATCTTTTCTGAAATTCTTGGTTCAACCATCTTAATATTTGAACATACTTTTGTAAGTCCATGACCTGAACAAACTGCTGAACTGCTGAGAGTTCTGGGAAATGTACAAATTTCTTTGAGGTTAACTGCCTTTCCCATAGGGATAGTTTCATTTTGAATGCTCTAATAGTATCACTTTCTATAAAAAGAAACACTCTTCCCATAAAGGCATAAGAGTAGGTATAAGTGTCACATTACATTCTCCAACTGGCAATATGTTTACGAAAACAAGAGACGAGACAACAGTGCTGTCTCACACTGAAGTTGCACGACACTCGTGGCAGTGCACAGTGCTACGTTATTTGCTCTAGTACAAAATCGATCCACTTGGTGACCGCTGCCTTAGATGAGCAGCAAAAATTTTGTGATTGCTAACGCGTAAACTTTTTATACTTTCTGGTAGGGTTGTGTTAACTTAAAGGTGTTTTACCGTATGGGTTTACAATCTACTTTGCAACTGGGAACGTAGCTGAAAGGATAGGGGGTCAGATGGGAGAGGTAAATGATAGAGGGAGTTTGTAGTCAGGTTACAGATAGATAAGTAGAGACAGCACAATTTTCTACGAAATGCCAATTTAATATAACCTAATGATTGTCTATAAGACAAGTCACCCCGGGGTGGAATGGTGTTGACAGCTGCATTAATACGTCAAGACCCAGTCGGGCTTACCTCCGAGGATGTGTCGGTTCGTGGTGAGCTGAAGACCCGACGTGGCCTCCTCTCGCGCCCCGTAAACCACGGCTATACGTATTATCAGCCAACCTCAAGAGGAAGGGGACAAGATACTCTGAACCTATGAACTTTTCCCATTTGATCGGCTGAAAAGCTTCTGGAACTTTCCATCCGCCATATTGGTTTAAATCCAACGACCTGCTGA
Source organism: Mantis religiosa (assembly GCA_030765055.1). Classification (NCBI taxonomy): domain Eukaryota; kingdom Metazoa; phylum Arthropoda; class Insecta; order Mantodea; family Mantidae; genus Mantis; species Mantis religiosa. The sequence continues at coordinate 174,218,089 of CM060952.1, forward strand.
TCATCCATTTCTAACTATCGGGTTCATTGTCTAGAGTTCTGTATTCTTGTGTGGTTAATGGTCTGGAAATTTAGCAAACTACGGGTTTGTCATGCACTGTTCCGCTATGACCTTTCTACATCTTTACTTCCAAAAATTAACAATTTCAATTTTATGAAGAAACCTCATACTATTAGGATTTCATATAAATTCCTAAAATAAATTAAGTTCTTTCATCCCACCAAAGCGTACGCGACAATATTGTCAGAAAGGACTGAATTAATTACGCTCTGGTGACTCAAGTAGTAGGAGTGACGTCACTCCCTCCCCTCCTTTATGACTGGATGAGTGGTCTTTGGGAAATAGACAGTCTCTCTTAATGTAACACTTGGAGAAGCAACATGTGTAGGCGACTCCACTTCTGGACAGGTAAATGGCCGTTATGGTCACCTTTGTAATCTGCTTGTTGTAATAAATATTCTTATTAAATGAATTTTCACATTTAATTAGGCTTACCCTACCTTTTTACCAATGAAACCATCATAGAAAAATAAATCCCAACCTCTCGCTAAAGCATGTAGTTCTGCTCTGAGTGTTGGCTCCCGTGTTCGACCTGACCACGTGTTCCTTAATATTCACAAACTAAGATCAGGTCGTCACATATGTCACACTCGGTTTACAGTTGTAAAATTCAACCAACTTAATTTTCCTGCATGTGTTCACTTCTATATTATTATTCTCTAAGGTAATTGAAAATACGAGTCCTTAATTTTATTTAATCGTTAAAAGTTGGTGAGTAAATTAATATAAAACAGATCCAACGGTTCTCCTTATATTTTTTCTTCTATGTAGAAGAACCAAATTATAGTAGCTCATGACCTCGTTTTGTGCACCCCTACCAAATAGAATGCCTTAGATGAAGAGCAAAAATTTTGTGATTGCTAACGCGTAAACTTTTGATATTTTTCGAAAGTGCTTAACTGGGTCTTCACAAGTGACATAAAACGACAGTTTATTTCCGTAATAGATCTCACGTGATTTGTATATAGGTTTTGTCCAGAGTTTGCAATAAAAGAAACATTTAGTTCTTATCCGTTTAGAGGCAAATGGTGAGCAACCCCTAAAAAGAGAAATTAAGTTGGCTCGTATAGGCACGTATTGTAGTAAAACTGTAACAAGCAATTTATCGTCACTCTTACGAGTGTTAAAATTGCACTGTAATGCAGTGACTGAGGAGGGCGAAGCCATTTAAGTGTGCACACATACACATTCATTGTTTCCTTCCTCACAGTATTTTAGTGCCCGTAAGTCGTATTTTATAGCCGGGGGTACGAAGTAGTAAATTTTTCCAGCGGTAAACAATGAAGTGTTATCTGGAAATAATTCACTTCGAGGTCATGTTGACTTCGACATTTCCAGTTCACACCGTTGCGTTCCTTGAAGTCTTAAAAGCAAAACAAAAATTTATGCCACATGTCATCTGCAATGTATTCCGGGGTACATGGATACAAAGCAGCTTTCCTACAGCACTATGACCGTTTTTATGCTCGTTTCTATGTTTCTTGCTCCTTATTGCACTTGTTATGGTGACCTCACGTAAGCAAGGTGTGAAACATTGTTTTACAATTTTTTCTTTGCTTTACGACTGTTTCACAGCCGTGCCTTGATTATTCTGATGACTTTCAACGATATTCACACTTTTTCTTTCGACACTCCTTACATCTGTGCCTGCGCGCATATCTTACGCTCGTAAATTAATCATGCATGCAGTGAGAACAGCATCCTGTATAGGTATTATTTTTTTTCAACAGTCAGAGTGAATAAATATCAGGTAGCAGTACAATTTTTCGATTTTGCAGTTTCTCTTTGTTGTCTGATATAATGTGTAGAAATGTTAAAGCTTTTCAACAATTGATTTAAAGTATTACAAATGAAGATCCTTAAGGACATCATTCAATTTATAAAGACGTTAATAACATGTGAAGCAAGCTCTCGATCATTTGCCTCCACATAATCTTGTTATTATTAGATAAAAAGCAAAAGGATTGTAGGTACATATTCCGAAGGCTTTTCAATAAAAATGATCATAATTTTTAACAGCCATAATTTTTCGCACAAAAATTCAATATTATTACATTCTGTTAGCTTAATGTGAAACAAACACGCTAGAATTTTTTGTAATTTTACGTCCTCCAACGTTAAGGAATATCGGACGATGAATGGAATGGGTGAAATGATGCTCAAATGAGCCCAGGGTCCATACAGCTTAGAGTTACCCGAAATTCGTCTTCCAGGATAAGGGAAAACCCCGGACAAACCTTAACCAGGTACCTCACCCTGACCGAGATTCGAACTCGGGACCTCTTGAACGTGAGGCAGACTCGCTACCACTACGCTACCGAGGTGGGCAGTAGTTTCATTGTTGGTACTCCTGGTTCCCGCCTGTGAGAACCAGCTAGGTCCAGATATGTTCAGTATCGCCTACCACTGTAATGGAGGTAACATGCAGTTAAAGTTGATGTTAGATAAGATCCGGAGTTTCTTTCAAACGTAAGCGCTGCTGAAGAAACTTGACATCATTTTGATTCTGGGAGCAAACACAAAAGCTCAGTGTGGAAATCTCCTTCATGACCAACACCCCAAAAAAGGAAAAGTAGTTGCTTCTGCTGGTAAAGCTATGGTCATATCATTCTTTGATATTCATGGAATGGTTTATCAGCATGTTGTACCTGCACACAGATCAGTAACTGGACAATACTACAGGGATCTCCTGAAAACATTTCAAGTCTATATCAGGCGCAAAAGACCACATTTCTATGAAGCAGGCTGGATGCTGCACCACAATAATGACGGCCGCATATTGCCAATGTTGTTGCTGAATATCTTGCAAAAATCAACGTGAAGTGCATCCCTCACCCTTCCTATAGTCCAGATTTAGCCGGACTTGAAGAAACGCCTTCGTGGGAGGCATTATCCATCATCACAGGCAGTAGTGAAAGCTGCGGAGGAGATTTTGAAGAATCTCTCAAAAAATGGTTTCCAGCATGTCTTTGTAGACTGGCAGAAACGCTGCGACAAATGCATCACATTCAGGGGAGACTATTTTGAGAAGGACCATCAAAATTATGAGGATGAGTAAAGGTATATTGTCTCCGCAATTGTGTCGAAATTCCACTTGGCAGGATGAAAGTCAATTGTGCGGTCGCTGAGAGTGGTCACCGATATCTTGTTTATTCCAGGCCTTCTATTACATTATATCAAGTTTTATTTAGATCAAAAAGGAAAGTCGGAATAATACCAATTAATATAAAATTCTGGTAGCGTGCCTGCCTCACGTTCAAGACGTCCCGAGTTCGATTCTCGGTCAGGGTGAGTTACCTCGATTAGGTTTTTTCCAGGGTTTACCTTATATTTAAAAGACAAATGTCGCGAAGCACTAAGCTCCATGGACCCTGGACACATTTGAGAATCACTTCACCCATTTCATTCACCATCCGATATGACTTAACGTTGGAGGACTTAAATTAAAAAAAAAAAAAAAACGAATGTTTATAACATGGTCAATAAATAGTTGGGTTGTACGGATTATCTGATTGATATTTTTGAAGTCCGCGACTACTAACTATGAGGTTCATTAAATTAGAAAGTATAAAAGCAAACTACACACCGAGAATTCAATTCAAATTCTCCAAAGGAGCACAAGATTCCAGAAATATATTGAAAATGAAGGCCGACATCTGTTACAGGGGTAAGTCAGGGTTCCCCCCTTTTTTTAATAGGAGATTCGTCACTGCAATCAGTCTTGGTCTATAGTACGTTATTCTCCCGAGCCATGACAGTGCAGAGAGCATGGTCCCTACATTTTGACGAAACCTCTCCCGGTGGGCCAGGGTAACGGACACTCCCCCGTATTGTGGTGTGGAGACGTGTTGCGTGTTACGCCAGAGATCCTACTCCCATTAGTCCTGGGAGTTCGAGTCCATCGACTCGAAAATCAAGACGGGTGAAAGTGGATACGCCACTTACGTGCGTCAATCTCGCAGGGAGGACTACCGAAAACCTCGGTGTGGCCACCTGGTGATCTAACACACCTACTAGCTCTGCAGACTTGTACCCGGGACCTATGAGGCAACCCTCTACCCCCTCCGGGCGGCCTTAGCCTTCCCGGAGGTACCCAATTCCCCATGGGTTTCGGGAACACACTGCCCCCTCGAGTCCAACCCAATCCGAACAACTCCCAATCAGGGAGGGGCTTGAATGTTCGGCCCGAGGTTCCTCTAGTAACGTCAGAGGTACCACGAGTGTTAGGGGTCCCAACAGTCGATTCGGAAACCAGCAACTGACCTACTGGAGGAGTAAGTGCTTCACTTAGAGCATATCATCCTGCCATGCACCGCCGGCACTTCTACCCTGGAAGAGACCACCAGATGAGAGATGATGTGAAATTACAATGGAAATGAAACGGCAGGACAGGAATTTCGAGGGATGTAATTAACCTTTCCAGCATTCACCTAGCTGCCCGGGAAACCCTCTGAAAAGAACTCATGGGTGCGGCATACCCGCATGTCAGATTTCAATTGGTTGATGTTTAATTTTGATTTGGGTTCTAATTGGAGCTATGAGATCTCTTGTTCTTCAGGTGAATGGTTGTAGGAAATGGATTTGTTGTTTGTTGGCTGCTCAGTTGTCTCAATAATACACTGGTTCGTTGCAAAAATTGATTTAATTCTCACTCAATTCGTTGATTCAGATTGATTGGTAGCGGTGACCACCTGTTACTCAACTTCCCAACAGAATTCTCTTAATTCTTTATATGGCGAATACTTTGCTATTATAAACTTCTTCTGCTGCTTCTCTCACGCTGGTTGCGTTATTCTTGACTCCCCTACATTTCGGACTTAGAAATCTTCGCTCCTTCTCCTTCACGCGCACTAACACGTCTTTCCCCTCGTAGAATGACTGTTGAAGTGAAGTTTCGTCTGCTCTGCGATTCCGTTCGTACTTTTTTGATCCCTACTCTAACCCTTATCACATGACCAAAATAACTCACCCTTCTTCCTATTTCTCAAATCTTACATTTTGATTGGTTTCTCATTTTATTTCGATTTTTCTTTATTGGTTAGCAAAACTCATCGAACTCATTGACGTTACATCCCACCGTGAGTTGGGTCCCGCCTACCCTGGGCTCTTTGTAACGGTATACATCGTTATCGCCACAGCAAAGTAAATCCTTTTAGGTCTTACGCCTGACCGCATCTTGAAAACCTTATTGTTCCTACACATTTTTGCTTATAGTTCTCAGACATTGAACCTTTCCTTAAACAAAGAGGCTAACGGTCACCTCTTCCTGTCTCCCCGACTTGTGATCAGATTTTACAGAAATATTTTCTCTCCCTTACATGGATTCTAGCATGTTAGTTGTCTTAAATTATATTCTTCCCATCTTATTCTTAATTAAACCGCTATTTTAATCATTACTCTAATTTCATTCTAATTTCATATTAATATAACAATATTTTATATTAGTTTAGCAAAGCATTTTCATTAGTTTATCTTCTTTTTTAATTCTCGTGATTTCAATTCATTCGCCGCCTCCTAATCGCTGTCTGATACTGCGGTTACATAATGCCCGTTTGACAAAAATGAAATACCCATTATTTAAATTTTGTCAAACCCCCGTCATGACATTTCCTCCTTATATCTTATAATTTCTCATTCCCTACTCGAAACATTTTTTCGGTGGTCACCGTTTCCCTCATCTTCATCAGTGTGTTACTTTATACACATAGAATGGTCAATATGGTACATCATATACATAGAATTATAGATATGATACATTACGTACATAGACAAGTACACTGTCGTATATGTGGTTATTACCCTATATACAAATAACATTCGTGATACCTCAACTATATATATACACTTCACTGAATTATCCTTGTCTCACTTGACATCAACTTGATTTTACCTTATTACATTCCTTAAGTACTACATTAATGTTACTATATTACAGTTTACAATATTACATTTTACATTCAATGATTTTTTTTTTTTTTATTATTATATTAACTTATTGGGACGTTCCTTTATCTTTCAGTCCTTCACCGTAAGAACATTCGTCCTCACATTATTATATTTTGCGTAACGATGTCCAAATATGGTTACCTCTACCTGCACTCAGTTGTCTACCTGTAATCAGGTGGTTCGTGTACCTGACAGTAAACATTGGCAGTTCATTGTCCTGTCTTTCCACTTCACTTTTCACTCTCAACTTTCTTTCACTTTGTCACGCCTAAGTCTGTGACCTCTACAATAACAACATAGCCTTTTGGCACATGAATACATCAGTACTTATACTATATTTACATTTCACAAATTATTTTTAAAGATCTTTCTAACATGTTCATTAGCTGTGGTTATTCTTATTACATTATCATTTTGTTAGTGCACAGGAATTTTGGAACTTGCAACTCCCACGCAGTGTTTGAATTTCAAACGAAAACGTTACCCGAACTAATTATATAACTTTTACTTGGTATTTTTTACATCTTCGTATATATAATTTCAATCACATTTACACAGGTGATTCTTGGGTCTGCTCTGTATTGTTTACAACGTTTTTCTGACGATATGGCCTTATTAGGGAGATGTTATATCTGCCTATCGGTTTACCATTTCTTGGGTGTATTAGGGCATACGCTCTGTCACCAAATATTTTCTCAATCCGGTATGGGCCTTTCCATAGCATATATAGCTTTCTAGTCTTTTTTCCTAACAAATCTGACTTGTCGAACGATTTCACTAGAACTAAGTCGCCGACCTTTGGTTCCCAATTCTTCTTATACCGCATTTTCTTTGCGTTTCTTTTCTCTACTTTTTCCATTATTCTTTTAACAGCATTTTGGATCCGTTCTCGATCTGTCTCGGTCGTCACTTGGATACTTTCCGGAACACCCTCTATTATTGGTTCCGGTGTTAAATTCCTATGCAATTGGATAGGAGCATATCCTGTGGTTAAATTGACTGAATTATTGAATATAAACTCAATATAGTTGATGTGGTCTGGCCAGGTAGTCTGTTTCAATGAGCAAAGGACTCGGAGATGAACACCTAGGTCTTTCATTACGCGCTCGCTTGGATTAGAGCACGGATGGTACGACGTTGTGTTATAGATGCGAATTCCGGCATCCTGAATGGTGTGCACGAATCGTCTTCCATGGTGTATGGACGCGTTATCTACTAATAGTGCTTTCATCTTCCCGTATTTGACTATATAGTCTTTCACTATTTTATTCGCGCATGCTGCACTTGTTAATTTCTTGAGAGGGTATATTTTCACAAATTTCGACATCACGTCGATAAGTACAAATAAATATTTTAATCCTCCTCTTCCTGCAGGGAGTGGACCATATGCATCCGCTGCAACTAATTCTAATGGTTCCTTCCTGGTGATGGATACAGGGGGTCGATCTATCTTATAATTTAATGATTTTGCCCTCTGGCAAATGTCACATGTAGATATAAAGGTCCTAACTTTCTTGCCTAATCTAAATATGTATAAATGGTTGCTTATGGAAATCATTGTCTTCTCAACGCCAGCATGTATAAGAGCTGTGTGGTAAGCAGAAATCACTAACTCTTCCAGCGCTGCGGGTATATATGCTTTCCAAGCAGGTTTGGAAACACCCTGTAACTTATACAATACGTTATTTAGCACTCCGTATTTCTGTGAATTTGCTTGTTCTATGGGCAATGCCTTTTCCATAATTTGTTTTAATTTCCAGTCCTGGCGTTGTAATTCCGACATTCTTCTCATCTCCTTTGTTAATTTTATACTGAAGGTTACATCCATCTTTAACACTGGTAATTCTGTACCATGACTACTGATATTTTCTGGAAGATTCCCCTGTGGCTTTATACGTGAAAGCATGTCACTAAAGATGTTAAGACTTCCCTGTATATGTTTAATCTCTGGGTTGTAAGCCATGATCTCGTGGATATATCTCGCAATTTTTGTACTGGTCAATTTGCAATTTCGTATAAATGATAGGCTGATATGATCGGTGAATATCACAATCCTTTTATTATATATATATTGTCTAAACTTACAAATGGCGTAGTAAATAGCCGTAATTTCCTGTTCTGTTATGCAAGCAATTTTTTCGGTTTTCGTTAACCCTCGGGAGGCTGTGGCTATGACCTTTAATTCTCCAGTCGGTGTCTCTTGGGCTAAAATAGTTCCTAACGCCACCATGGAGGCATCCGTGTATATAAGATAAGGTAAATCTGGATCAGGCCATGTCAATAATACGGATTCACTGAAGAGTTCCTGTAATCTTTTGAAAGCATTTTCTTCTACCATAGTCCATCGCCATTTTTTATTTTTTTCCAGTAGTGCTCGCAACGGTGCGGCTTCCTTTGCATAGTTTATCAGGAACCTTGATTGGTACCCAAGTACACCCAGATAACGTTTTACTTGTTTTGGCGTCTTAGGTCGTGGTATTTTCAAAATGGCTTCCACTCTTTCTGGATCAGGAGCTATATTTTCGCCTGTTATGATATATCCTAAATATTTAACTGATTCCTGGAAAAATTTACATTTGGCCCAATTCAGTGTTAATCCAGCATTTGCTAGCCTTCCGAGCACTAAATCCAAATAGGTAAGGTGATCTTCCACTGTTCTACTGTATATCAATAAATCATCTACATACTGTGACACATATGTTTCCCTTTGCGTGTTGAGTATTTTCTGCATCGCCCGTAGGAATGCGCTTCCAGAATTAATTAGTCCAAAGCAATTTCTTGTAAATTGGTACTGATATCCGCCGTGCAAAAATGAGGTATATTGCCTTAATTCAGGTTTCAACTTAATTTGCAAAAATGAGTTGGTCACATCTAGTGAAGTAAAATACCTTTGTGCCCCAATACCGGCCAAAATTTGCTCTATTGCTGGGGTTCGAAAATTATCCGGAACAATATATTGGTTTATATGACGTCCATCTATCGTCAGTCGTACTGTTCCATTTGCTTTTCTGACTATACATAGGGGACTTATAAATTTTGATGTAGATATCTCCAGAATTCCCTCTTCCAACATTTCCTGTATTTTAAGGTTCACTGCCTCCTGTAAATCCAATGGAATAGGTCTGCACTTATATTTGAATGGGGGAACATCATGTATCTCGAATTCATACTCAAAATCATTATAGGTCCCAGTGTGTTCCGAAAATACATTTCTGTGTTTACATAAAATGTTATAAAAAATCTCTTTTTGGTGGTCGTTAAGTAGGTTCGAGTTTGCTACTGTTTCTCTTATTCTATAGGTCATGTTTACATTATTTTCGACTACCTGGAAATCATCTGGTAGGGTAATTATCTCCTGTTCACATGCTTCTGTCTGCCCAAGTCCGTATGACGTCATCTCTAAAAGCCCTTCTTCTGCCGCTACGTACACTTCTTTATCATAGTTTCCCATCTCTTCTGCTTCTAATGGATTCATCTTAACTAGCTCCATCCCTCCTATTCGTATAAATTCTACAAAAAATGTTTCTCCATCTATTTCTTTTTCTTCATCTGTCAATCTTGTCTCATTTTCTGCTTCCCTTGAGCTAAACGGAACTTTAACTATGACGTCTTTAATTTTGATTTCCAAGGCTTCCATTTGATAATTCAACTTAGCTTGAAGCGCATACAACACGTCATTACCCATAATAATGTCTCCAGATAGCCTATTAATAACAAAACATACAAATTCTATTGTATCCTCCCCAATGGTGACTTTCAAAAGCATTTGTGTATTAATCTTTTGTTTGGCGTGACCTACCGCCAGAGTACAATATGCACTTTTCACGGGCAATGTTTGCAATTTCATTCCATTGTTTTTTAAGTGATAAAAGAATGCTTGACTTATAGCTGAAACTGAGGATCCTGAATCTATTGTAATGTGCCATTTTTCTTTGTTTATTATTGCAGCAACACGTGGAGCATCTCTCACTTCTTGCAATTCTGTTAAGTGATTGTTTATTTGAGTACCGTTTACTATTTCTGTTTCTGTTTTATTCTGTACCACCCTACTCAGAGCTGTGTCCCTGTTCAAATTATGAACTAGCGTGTTCATCCGGGTCCGATGCGGGACGTCTTCTATCGCACCCTGGATTCGTTTCCCGTATGCTGTGTCGTCTCTGGCCTTTCATTTACCTCGGGCGCCGTGTCCCTCGGTGTGGGTGGAGGAGAACGCACCCATTCTCTTGAGAGAAGTTGATTCCTCTGTCTTACTTCAGGTCTGTCTGTATTGTTCTCTCTACCAGCGTCACGTGGTTGGTACTGTCTATTAGCTTCTGGTAGTCGGAACGTCGGTCTTGCATTCCCTCTTCGAAGAAATGGGGGGTGACCCCTATTTCCATTCCTAGTTACATGTACATATCTCATAGGGAAATTATACGAATTTGAATTTGGTGGTCCCTGTCTCCCTCTATTGTTGTTAGGGAATTCCCTCGGGACGTGGGCATCGTATCTTTGACGAGTAGCCATATGGTTCGTGTTAAAATTTCGGGGATTGTGTGCCCTTTCCCCGTCATGATTATTATTATTCCACGGTCTGTGTGGATTTCTCACTGGCATTCGATTCTCATGTCTATTTTGTGAGTTTTGCGTCCCAACGCTTTGTAAAGCCGTTAACAATGTAATTGCCTCTCTCAATGTCTGAGGTCTTGCTACCACCATGTGATTTCTAATGTTCTCAGGAAGGTGGGGAGTGAGAAGAGAAATCAGTTCGGCTTCCTGTAATGGAGGTTGTAGATATTTACTCATTTGCGAATATCTCAGGAAATAATCAGTAATAGACTCTCCATTATTACCTTGGTATCGGCCATTTGTTATTTGATTCCTTACTTGGTATTGGACATTGGCGTTCCAATACTTTTCTAGGAAAGCTGTTTTGAACAACTCGTAGCTGCATCCTTCTCCCACAGTTACTCGTAGCCAATTAAGTTCGGCAGATTCTAACGCCCTTTGAACTATTATCATTTTATATTGCTCGGGTACACCTCTGATGACAAAATACTTTTCTAAGTCGGCCAAAAATTGTACTGCGTTGTCATTGCGACAATTAAATTTCGGGAGGGGCAATTCGCTTAGAAAATTCATGTGCACTGCTGGATACATATTTACGTTTTGCATATTTATTTCGCTATTATTGCTGCTTTGAGGAGAGACAGAAGGGGCGCTAACCTGTTCGTTCTGCCTCTCTCCATTGTGTGTATGTATAGTACAATTGGAACTCTCAGGTACCTGCCCTTGCTGTCGCAGCTGGAAGCCAGTTACGGTATCTCTGATTTGAGATATCTCGCTTACTGTTTCCCTCAACATTTGTGTATTCTCTGATTGAATATTTGTTACACGTGCTACCTTTTCTTTTAACTTCTCCATGTCAGCTGCTATACTATTGTTTACAGTGTCAAACCGGTCATTTATCTCTTGTACAAAAGTTACCTGTGTCGTGGTCAGTTCATCTAATCTTATTCTTTCCTTATTAATTTCCTCCCCTATTCTATTTTCTACTCCTGCAACGAGAGATTTGGTAGCTTCTAGGTCACTTCTTATAGTACCTACTTCTCGCTGCAGGGCCTCTTTTACAGATTGAATTTCCCCTGTTATTCCTTGAATTCTGACAGTGATTCTAGTTTCTGTTTCTTTCCCTTGGCTTGTAATTTGACTTACTAATTTAGCTTCTAGTGTTTGGTTCTGTCCTACTAATTTAGCTTCTAGTGCTTGGTTCTGTTCTACTAATTTAGTCTCTAGTGATTGGTTCTGTTCTACTAATTTAGCCTCTAGTGATTGGTTCTGTTCTACTAATTTAGCCTCTAGTGATTTGTCCATAGCTTCTAGTGTTTGGTTCTGTTCTACTAATTTACCTTCTAGTGATTGACTCTGTTCTACTAATTTAGCCTCTAGTGATTTGTCCATAGCTTCTAGTGTTTGGTTCTGTTCTACTAATTTAGCTTCTAGTGATTGACTCTGAATAGTCATTTGCGCCATGAGTTTCTGGAACATCTCTTGTAGATTTTCCATAACCCCAGGATTGTCACTTCTCCTATTTACATTTAAGCTACTTACACCATTTACACCCTCATCTACTGATCCTATAACATTGCTTTCCATTATCTCTTCATTAACAACTTCCAAATCTTTCTCTGTCTCCATAATTATTTGTTCCCCAGAATTTTCCATTTTAAATTTATTCTGTACGATTTTCTTATTTCTCAAAAGCATTGAATTTCCCCTTTAAATTTTCTAATTTCCCTTCCAAAATACTTATTACTAAGACATTACATAGATGTTGATTTCACTGAATGATATTACATTTACAAGAAATATAAATTGAGTATGTGTAACTCACAGTTCTGTTGTACGGCTGTGGTGTTTATGTGATGTCTTTACCAATTTTTGTCGTGCTGCTCGTCGTCTAGTAGGCTCAGATGTCGAAAGAACTTGAACTTCTCTCTTGGTTGGGGGAAAATTCTATGTAGTTGTTTTTGCCGTCTTCTTCGTAGTCTCTGCTGTCCTCATCGTAGTTGTCGTCGTCGGTCTTCTCACTTCTCCTCGTAGTCGTCCTTCGTCGTCGTTCTTCTCACTTCTCCTTGTAGTCGTCCTTCGTCGTCGTTCTTCTCACTTCTCCTTGTAGTCGTCCTTCGTCGTTACATTTCACCCATTTCCTACAATTCGAAGCCCCAACGTGTCGGCGCCATTATGCGGCATACCCGCATGTCAGATTTCAATTGGTTGATGTTTAATTTTGATTTGGGTTCTAATTGGAGCTATGAGATCTCTTGTTCTTCAGGTGAATGGTTGTAGGAAATGGATTTGTTGTTTGTTGGCTGCTCAGTTGTCTCAATAATACACTGGTTCGTTGCAAAAATTGATTTAATTCTCACTCAATTCGTTGATTCAGATTGATTGGTAGCGGTGACCACCTGTTACTCAACTTCCCAACAGAATTCTCTTAATTCTTTATATGGCGAATACTTTGCTATTATAAACTTCTTCTGCTGCTTCTCTCACGCTGGTTGCGTTATTCTTGACTCCCCTACATTTCGGACTTAGAAATCTTCGCTCCTTCTCCTTCACGCGCACTAACACGTCTTTCCCCTCGTAGAATGACTGTTGAAGTGAAGTTTCGTCTGCTCTGCGATTCCGTTCGTACTTTTTTGATCCCTACTCTAACCCTTATCACATGACCAAAATAACTCACCCTTCTTCCTATTTCTCAAATCTTACATTTTGATTGGTTTCTCATTTTATTTCGATTTTTCTTTATTGGTTAGCAAAACTCATCGAACTCATTGACGTTACATCCCACCGTGAGTTGGGTCCCGCCTACCCTGGGCTCTTTGTAACGGTATACATCGTTATCGCCACAGCAAAGTAAATCCTTTTAGGTCTTACGCCTGACCGCATCTTGAAAACCTTATTGTTCCTACACATTTTTGCTTATAGTTCTCAGACATTGAACCTTTCCTTAAACAAAGAGGCTAACGGTCACCTCTTCCTGTCTCCCCGACTTGTGATCAGATTTTACAGAAATATTTTCTCTCCCTTAGCATGCCCTCTAGCATGTTAGTTGTCTTAAATTATATTCTTCCCATCTTATTCTTAATTAAACCGCTATTTTAATCATTACTCTAATTTCATTCTAATTTCATATTAATATAACAATATTTTATATTAGTTTAGCAAAGCATTTTCATTAGTTTATCTTCTTTTTTAATTCTCGTGATTTCAATTCATTCGCCGCCTCCTAATCGCTGTCTGATACTGCGGTTACATGGGTCAGGTAGGTAGACCACGAGAGTCGAACCCGGGTCTCCCGAATGCAGGTCACAGACGAAACCGCCTGAACCATATGTTAGAACATTACTCTTAAAGGTCATTTGAATTTATTAGAGCCACTCTAACTTGATAATGCGCCTTTGAATTAACTAGTATGTGAGAAGCCACATCTAGTCCACAAAAGCATAAGGTATACTTGTTTGAATACATGAGTACGTGTATTAAAATCCCTGATTGGGAAGTTCAAATGCAATATGCTCTCAGAATATAGATGTTACTTGTATTTTCTTATTAAACAACATTTTTAATGCAAACCGACCCAACTAAGCTTTTGTTATAATGCTATACGTGTGTGTTGAATAAAGGCTGAATGAAAATGAAACGTTTCAAAATGCTTTAAATTTTAAGAAACCGCACTAAAATATTGACTCATTTTAATCTCTGATAATAGCGTAAAAATCAGTTTATGATCAGTTTGAGGAACCTTTAAAAAAAGAAAGAAACAGAAGGAGATAAAGGAAAAAAGAGTGGGAGGTTTCGGTAAGAAAACGTGGTTGGACGTATGGAATCTGCAAGCAGCAAACATGGACTGATAGTTCATCCACATTCTTTAAGCTGATGCAACAGTTGGTTGAAACTAATCGCTACAAACCGCCCGTCCGTCCTGATTTAACGGCAGAATTTATTTAAGCGCGTCCAATAAAAGATGAATGGTGCACATATGAATAAAACTGACGAATTTAGATTTTCTAGTTGCATTCGTATGGGGAATTTCTTAGAGGGGAAAGCGGGGTATCTGTTTTGGTTACTATTGCCACAAATCAGCGGTTCTTCCCCTCCCATAAGGCAGAAAAAGACAGCCAGATGCCATTACGGCTCCTAGAGAGCAAGAGATTGATGGTCTATCTCTTGGAAGAGATGCAAACCAAAATGTTGGAAGATTACATCGATCTCCTTGCTGGCATAAAGACTCCAGTGTAATAAATTGAATTATCTCTCTAATGGAGATAATGAAATCTACGTTATAGTGAAAAATACATGCCTGCTCGATTAGCGAAGTTCTTTCTACTACACAGCAGCTGACATCCTTTCGCAAGATAGTTCATCGCTTATATTTGGCATCGCATTGCAACAATGAGAAGAGATATTCAATATTCTGAAATATCTTATTCAATAAGTCCAAAAAGTGCCCTTTGGGCTATATTTATTACAACGGGCTATATTTATTCGGTTCTTAATTAAATAAGTCCTTGTAAAGTGTTTCAAATTTAATTGCTAAGTTACAGATTTTTATCCACTCTGCTAAACATAGAAATTAGATATTCTTTATCACATTTTCAAAGGATTTTATCATTTTACGTTAACAAAATTAGAGAGAGAGAGAGAGAGAGAGAGAGAGAGAGAGAGAGAGAGAGAGAGAGAGAGAGAGAGAGAGAGAGAGAGAGAGAGAGAGACAGTATAAAATACCTGCCAGTCTACTAGGCCTTTTAAGAACCTTATAATTGTTGGAAAAGTCTGGCTGTGTGTAGGCTAAGGTTTGAATGAATAGAGCCAGACTGTACAAAGTTGGAGCACTTAATGTCACGTCAGCATGTTGGCCATAGTAGCTCAGTGGTTTATAGCATACGCACGGAGGGCTGCAGATCCGTGGTTCAAATTCCTGCTAAGACATTGAATTTTTCAGTCTGGCTCTGTTCATTCAAACCTTAGCCTTCACACGTGTAGTGTGGAAAAAATGATTATTTCCGTCAATTTACCGAGAAAAAAAAAACCACACACATAGTGGATTAACTATGAAGCCTAGGACTTAAATACTTACAGCATAGTAAGTCGCCACAAAATGTGCGTGTCGCATAGCATGTGAGAGCCCCTAGTGGTGTAACGGAAAACATATGAGTCAGTTGGAGAATTTAACGTCATATCGGCACGTTGGCAATAGTAGCTCAGTGGTTTAGAGCAACCGCACGGAGAGCTGGACATCCGTGGTTCAAATCCCGGCTATGGCACTGAATTTTTCAGTCATCATCATCGTCGCCATTATCATCATCGTCATCATCATTATTGCTCTTGCACTCTTACTCTTGCTCTTGTTAATATTTTAATTATTGTTTTTATTAGTTTTATTATTAAAAGCTTAAACTAATTTTAAAAGTCTTAAATGAAAACTAATTTTGGTTCTTAAAAACTTAATTGCTCTTTTTCTGTGGCATTTTGGTCTCCTTTCCTAGTGTCCACCATAATTTCCCTAATATGGATTTAAATCCTCTAACCTGGTAAACAAATTCGAAGCTGAAATAGATTTGAAAAACGCAATACCAAAGCCGAGATTCGAACCATGAAATTTGCATTCCAGGTTCTCTGCTCTTACTGAATGGGAATCCCAGATACGCGTACGCGAATTAAACCTGATTTGATTCAAATATCATACTTAACTTCTAGGCCTAAGGTAAATAGTGAATTGCATATGAAGGAATTTTAAACTTTTGGGCTAAACTTTATAGCTAATAATACAAAGTTATGGGTGAATTGCGTTTTGGTAATGCAATTGTCCTGGCATAGAAGGTGTGTGGCAATAAGATGGAAAGTTGAATTAGACTTGAAACTTTTCACTGATGATGTGTTGCCTATGTGTTAGCCCCTTGATACCTAATATTGTGATATTAATTCTTTCATCTGTATTGCTAATACTTTTCATAGTTTCCACTCTTAAGCAGTTTGCATATTCTCGTTTGTCGTGGTTATCTATCAGGATTAAATTATAGTTTGGCATTTATATAAATATGAAAGAATTCAACTCTCTCTATGGTCGAGTGGTTAACCATCTGGATTTTCAATCAAAATATCCTAGGTACGTTTCCGAATGGAATTATGTTATGTCTCTCTTGTGCTAATAAAAACAGATTATGCTTTATGGTTCACCTATTCCACTTCGCGCGTAAAATAAGGACCTTAAGACTAGCGGCAGTGGCGAAGCATAGTACACGAAGCACTGGAAGATTATCCAAGAATTTCAGGAGAAAAGGAAGAAGAAAACAAGAAAATAATGTCAAATAATATTTTATTTGCATACATTCGAGTGACCAGTTCCGCGAGCTTATTCAGTACTGGATATTTATATATTTACGCATCCATAGCCTTGAATACCGTGCTTCGTAGGTTTCCGGAAGTAATCGTGAATGTTCGATAGTTAAGAATAATTGACAAATTTTGTGAAGTCTCTGTAGGTTGTGAAAAACTGTTTATTTTTAAAATACAACTGTAAGTACGTTTCAATAGCATTAGCAGCAGTATTTTACATAGATTCGTATTTAGTGGTGACAAATAGGAAATTCTTGTGAAGTTTCATATTCTTTCTATGTTAGATTAACAATATACGTGGTGTAGATCAGTTGTAGGAAAAACTGGAACGTCTGAGTGGAGAGGAGAAGTAGGTATATGCTTGCAATGTGGCCAGTCTTACAAAGCAAGAGGAGCTTACTATACAATAGAAAGAGTACTGAAGAGTAGCCTTAGTTCTTTGAGTCCTTATTCTTATTTTAATGCTAATTATTATTTGGAGATTTTCTCGGTTTGAAAGTCACGCCTTGGCACTGACTAACTGCATTATGCTTTTGTCACGTGATATGCAATTGTTTTCGTAGTGGAATTGCGAGACAGATGAAAAGCAGCATCAACTCTTGAGGATCAGTCAATCTGAAATTAGGGAAAGGCCGGGCAGTATCTGCCGGGATCAGTTTTTTTTTTTTTTTTTTTTTTTTTTTTTTTTTTTTTTTTTTTTTTTTTTTTTTTTTTTAATATACTTTACTCTGTAACTTTGGTGGTTAATCGGAATCTTACTATATTATTCTCTTACCTCAAGACGTGTTCTATAGACATTATAATGTAATGATTTTTTTTTTTATAGTGCTATATTCATCGAAAGTAAAAAAGCTAGAATTATAAGGCTTGTAGAAAGTGTCTTGCAGTATCGGCCACCGATTTTTCTGTTACAATATATATTGTAGAATACAGTAGTAGAATAC
This sequence comes from Mantis religiosa, assembly GCA_030765055.1. Taxonomy (NCBI): domain Eukaryota; kingdom Metazoa; phylum Arthropoda; class Insecta; order Mantodea; family Mantidae; genus Mantis; species Mantis religiosa. The sequence continues at coordinate 174,235,920 of CM060952.1, forward strand.
AAAAGCATGGGAACTTATTGTCACTATTTCTGCTCAGTTCACAAATGTTTAGCTCACTGGTTTACAGAGATCGCAAATATAGCGCTGCTATGGGCTTCAGAATATCTTACGTGCACTAAGAGCTAAACTAACCACCATCAAGCATTCAGTGCAAAGAACTGAAGAGAGGAAGATGTCCGACTGCAGCGCACGTGGATGCACAAGCTTGCTACTGCTTACTGGAAACTTCTGACACATGGAGGCTAAAAGGGAAATCCCAGTAGTGGCCGGTACTGGATGCCGGCCGATACTGCACGACTCTTCTCTACTTAACGGGACACATTTCAATGTTCTCTTTACTTATAATGAAGTATAAAGTAAACAATGTTATCAAATGGGAATTGCCGGTCATTAAGCTTATTCGTGAACTATGTTTAGGTAAACTATAGCTCGTTGCGAGCCTAATTTGAGTAATAAAATGAGTAAATACAGTTTTTTCGTTTCCTCCGAAAGACAGAAAGAGAAAGGATAAAAGAGCCAAAGCGAGAGATACGTCAAAGCTCACGTTTACCTTACAGGATGATTTAGATATCTTAAGTTTTTAATAGGTATTGCTTTAAAAATATTTTAAAAGAAGCCAAATAAGAGCAAGTTCATTTTGCTGACACATCTTTTCTTTTCTTTAAGCTCCATCGGTAGTGTTCGTTATTCACTGCAGATGCGTGCTCCGTTCATCACTCTCGCTCGGCTTATGGTCACGTACAGACAGACACGTATCTGGTAAACTGGTTATCTCGTTGTGGAGCTCAAACACACACTCCCCGCCCTCTCACCCTTCACACAAAATTGTCTTATAGTCAAAGCCTCTATACCGTTACTTTCGGATAATGCCCTACGGGAGGGCTAGCAAATTCATACATATGCAATCGTAACCGTACTGGTGTTCGATGTAGTAACAGTATGTGCTGAAACGAAAACAGAAAGTTTAGTCTGTTTAAAACCAAAACAATTATATTGAAAAATTATTATATATTTCAAATATTTCACTGAATATTTCTAGAAATATATTATAGATTGCATTGTGTGACCATTTATGCAGACACCTCATAGTGATTAATTTGTAAATTAAAAAATTACAACACATCTAATAGCGGTGCCCGCCTTGGTAGAGTGGTGGTAGTATGTCTACCTCACGTTCAAGAGGTCCAGAGTTCGAAACTCGGTCAGGGTGAGCTATCTGGATAAGATTTTCTCCGGGGTTTTCCCTTATCCTATAAGACGAATGGGAGCGAAGAATTAAGGAGGCTTTGGCGATTTCCTCTGAAAGGAGCACCCTTAATCGTGATGCTGGATTTCAGTTCAGCTCCTCCTGGAAACCGGCCTTAAAATGAAAATCCGTCGAACTAAGAAGCAAAGATCTATACAGCTTGATAATCAAGTTAAATAGTTACGTTTCTTGGACACAATTTTCTATACTCATGCCATCTCGTGACCTGGCATTTAATTTACTGAAAACAGTCATTTGTTCAGTAGTGCGAATTTACGTAGTGTTTTGTATTTGTTTATAGTTGTGTTATATCCAGTATTTCATTTGTAGTTATAACATTTTATAAATATCCTGATGATGGGAGAGATGCACACTCCCGAAACGTTGATATCTAATCATCTTTTCACCTGGCTGGCTGCCCGAGAAGAAAGTGAGCGTATTTCAGTGAGAGATTGTTGTATTAAAATAGGCTTCAGTTTTACATTAGGTAATATAAGATTGATTATTCCTACTATTTATGGGTTTTCTTAGGTTAAATTAATCCTATTTTGTGAAATTTTGGTATAAACATTTTGTGGCAAATGTTTACCTCTATTTACTACAGGATTGTAGATATGTAGTGGAGAAAGTAATTAAAATGCATACAAATAATCGAGAAAAGAAAGAAGAAATACAGACTAAGAGGATGTTTCGAAACAAACCACAGAAAACCTGCTCAGTAGTAGGTAACATTAGAATTACGTTTAGTCGTTCAATATATGCATTGTTTACCATATGCAGCATTCCTTGCTGTGGTTTTCAAAGCCTCAAAGCGTTGTTTAAAAAATACTATTTATTTCTCCGTAGCGTGTTTTTGAAAAGTGCGAAAACCACTCAAAATTATTGGAAACGGAGAAAAGTATGGGTTCTCGATAACCTGCGTGTGGGGCGCGGCGGGCGGGGTGAGGTGAAGTGAGTTTAACAGCTGAGGGGTGTGTCCCTCGGCGGGAAGGGCAGATTAGAGACTCTGCGGCATGGTTTGTGTGGTCAACAATGAATTCCTCCCTCCCACATCGTCTCTTCTCCTTTCCCTTTCTACATGACAGCACAGAGGAGGTAATGGAACACAGAAATAAACTCCCTACAAAATAAAATAAATGGTGCTCACATATTATCCACAGTGAAAAATATTTTAAACGTGTGAACCCGCCCTATTTCATCATTGTTCCTCGGCAGAAGATTTTTCTCTTTTTTTCTTCTTATTGTTCATTTTGTCGCCTTGTCTTCTGGCCGTATAAACATGCAGTAACCTTTCCGAAGTTGAACTTTCAAGAGGCACAGTTTCTCTTTAATAACATTTCAACTGGATTCAATAACAGGGAGAGGTCCATTGCAGAAAGGGCGCCTTATAGATCCATAGTACCAGGAGATTAAGTGGAGCACGGTAGCAACTTTATTATTTTGAAACAATTGCTTATAAAACATAAATAGAGACTTCACAATATTAAAAATGAGAAAACAATAAAGTAAGGAGCAAAAACTTTGCAAAATATAAAGTAACACTTATTTTAAAACCAAAATGTCTTACACTTTAATATTTCGATACCGATTCACTTTATTAGTTAAAAATATTAGTAAATTCTAACTAAAATTCGATGCCAAACAAGTATTTCACAAACGTTTATTTATTATTGAAACTCAAACCTAGAAAAAATAAAAAGAAGTTTTGAATGCTCTGTACTTGCTTAATATTAATTAGAACATATCACTAAAAGCATAGTTTAGGAAAATAATAGTCTTTTCAAGAATAGGGCGTGTTTGAATTTACATGTGATGTTACACAAAGGACAATTAAGTTCGGCGCGATCTGAAGTATGTTCTTGTAATCCAGTTTTGGACTAATGAAGCAAAATTACAGTCGTGTAATATATTCATATTATAAGCAAGCAAACAAAATGCTCGTTAAGTTTGTACAAAGGATACCGCTATATCATAATGCTATAGATTTTGCTAGAGTGATGAAACGTTTTAAGTGTCATCATTGATCCCTCCGGACATTACAGTGAGTGCCAGGAGTGACTGAGGTGTTAAGATGGAGAAACCTTAGGGCTCGTAGTGTAATCAAATTCCTGCGTTTGAAGGGTAAAACTACCCGTGAAATCCATGATGAGATGGCGGCTGTTTATGGAAATGATTGCCCTTCGTATGACACTACTGTGAGGTGGAAAAGGAATTTTCAAACTGGCCACATGTCCCTGAAAGATGAGCCAAGAGCTGGTAGACCGTCAATGACAGACGATGCTGTCACAGTGAAGAAAGTGGAGTGTTTAATACTGGAAGACAGAGGAGCAACCGTCCAAGTTGTCTGCACGGTAGGTTCCACGTTTGCTAACCCCTTTCCAAAAGCAAACACGTGATACCGAAATTAAAGAACTGCAATAAGTAAAGAATCATGATGGATTTCAAAGGAATGTTGGTTCTTTGTTACAACGCGTGCAGGTGCAGTTGAGTCAAATAGCAGTTGGGGTGAATAGTTGTTTTAACAAAAGAAATGCAAGAAACATTGTTTAGCAGAGTTCTAAAGGGTAGCACATGACTCCGTTGGAATAGGCATTCTTCGGACCCTTAATAATGGTATGGGCATCATCACAATGGACGAAATTGTTACAAAGGGAATTTTTGTGTATGTAAAGGGCTTCGATAAAGTGAAAGCTACACGCCCACGCGTAGCTGTGAGGACAGTTCGTGGCTGGGAGCCGATTAGGGCAGTCCACTTCTTCTGTCTTGGTCGAGGGCAGACCAGAAGTGATGAGAGAAGATATTTGTTGGTTCATATGTACGCGAAGAACGAATTAAGTTTATCGAGTAATAAGCATTCCACCTTCAGTCTCTCTGAACAGTGATATATTGGTAACCGTTGGTCGGCAACTTCAAGTTTGATGTTCTGATAAAAAGAAGCAGTCATTAAACCAGTTTGAAACGGGCATTCCAGTTTCATTAAAACTATCCTTCTCACACATATCCACGCATACCTTGAGAGAAACCTCATTGCTTTACCCTGAGATAAACATTATTGTATCAAACTGTAGCGCAAAGTGGAACTGTGAGCCACCTAACATTAAAAATTGTACCACACGGCGTGAGGTTTCAAGACAGATGTTGATTCTGCTGGAACAGGATGAAGATGACTGTTTGATCGTCTGGTAACCGTGGATGTATCCTGGATTTATCAGTATGATCCAGAGATAAAAAAAATGAGCATGGAATGGAAACATGCCCCTCCCAAAAAGACAAAGGTGTAAAAGTCAGCTGGGAAGGTCCTGCTTTTAGTTTTCTGGGACAGTCGTGGAGTCGTCCTTACAGATTATCCTGCCAAGGGTCAAAGCATCACTGCCAGATACTACCGAAATCTTCTGGACAAGTTGCGTGCGACGTGGTATGCTCTTCTGGCTGACAATGCCCCAGCTCATTCGAAAGGTATTCGAAAGGCCCAGAAACACTGGGAAAAATGTGTACATCTGGATGGTGACTACGTAGCACATATCAACACTAACTCTCTATCACATATTTTAAAGGGTGATAGTCAAAACGACACCCCTCGTGTAATCATCACAATGCTACTCGGACTCGCGCCAAGTGTACCTGATTTGTTGGTGATGGTGGTACAGATATTTCCCAAAGCATTTCCTCGACTGACTGGCTTGAGTTTGCCAAATTTTCACAGAAAACTACATAATATATTATTTGAGAAGCCTAGTTCATTGTTAAGGGGAATTATTTTTAAAGGAAGCGCTGTAAATATTTTCAAAAATTGAAGACTTTCACAGAACCTGAAGAATTCCATAATATACGAATATTTCCAGGAAACACCTGAATTTTCATATTATATCACGGATTTCATAAAATAGATTTCCATAAACATGGATTTCATAAAATTGAAATTTTTATGAAATATACAGATTTTATAAAATATTAAGATTTGACTAATATATTCACATTTTACTAAAATATTACAAAAATAAAGTTTTACTTCAAGTTGCACATTAAATGTTACGTGCAGAGAACCTGAAGGAACAAACAGGAAGACATCATTTAGAACAATAAAGTGTACATTTTTCTTAATTTTTATGAATATTTCGTGTAATATTGCTGTTCTAGTAAATAAAATATTATTTACACCTTCCAGTTTTTATTACTCGTGAGTGAAAAGCACAATAAAATTTTAAACTACTGATTGTAATCTCTATCTTCTTAATAAATGGATGTGTGTTCCACCTAAGTAATGCTTATCTAGACCTTTTGGTAACTTTTTGTTATGTTTAAAAGAAATTAACGTATGACTTTCTCTGTAATGCACATGGAAGTAATTAGTAATGTATATTTCGCACTCCGGAATTGTTAAAGCAAATTCATTAGCAAGAAAATATACGAATGTATGTTTACTCCACGGACTAGGAGGATGAGAAATTATTTTTAATTACAGTGGAAAGGGAGTTGGGTGACAGGCGAGCTACAGGAAGTAGGGTGTGAGTAGAGAGGACGGGTTGGTGTAGACTCTCTGTTTTCGCATTACTACTTGGAGGTGTCGTAGCGGATTTGCGGTTCTCTAATGCCTCATGCGCATACAAACAGCGTTTGCGGGTTTTTGCATCTCCTGCCAAGAGGCTTATGAGGGATACTTGCTGCAAAAGGAACTAATCTCCTCGTGGGAAAGGGAGCTTCGGGAAAAACAGAGAAAGGGAGAAACTGAAACAATTTTACTGCAGACTGGCCTAGTTTGCGTGTTTTCCTCTTACCCTACAGTGAAAATTGGAGCTGATAACTCTGCTTAGGCTTAATGCAAAATTTATTTGCTGCAAAGACAGTTTTTAATTATAACTGAAAATGTACATTTAATCTTCACAAGTCCATTCTGTGCCACGCTTTTGCCTGAAATACATTAATGCACTGGTTCTTCACTGTAAGGATTGTAAACAATTATTAGTTCTGAAGAGGGGAAAAACCTTTGTGTTGCTAAGCAATAATTAAAGATGCCTTCTCTTTCCTGCTTTGATGGAAATCTTACTCTGGGAATACTCCAGATAAATGCATATCTTGCATAGGAAAAATTGCACATAGCGAATACTGATTTCGCGAAATAATTGAATGCTGCAAGACAAGTGAATAAGGACTATTTTTAAAATAATATTGAATGGAAGATTTTTCGTTGTAAAATTATACACAGATTTTGTAAATAGTGCTGCCAAATTATTGAAAAACATCGTAAAATTGCAAGGAACGATTTGCTCCCATTCTATTCTGAAGTAAGCCCTCATTGGCCACATCCGTATACTTGGGGCAGTTGAGCAAGGTTATCTACTATTTGTAAACAACTTTTTATAATTCCTCTCTTTCAGGGGTACTGTTTAGATAGGTTTTTTTTTTTTTTCACTGTATTCTAGTAATATAACTATTACTTAATAATATAAATGCTTTATAAAATAGGTTTAAAATGTTTAATCAACATTCTAATAATATTGTTATTCTTAAATACTAAAGAAACTAGCTTTGACATACTGGATATTTGGAAATTAAATTGAGCTGTTAAATTAGAAGGACTGTCAAATATTGGTAGCTGTGGTATGTTTAAATTATTGATAACACATGTTATCTGCTCTCTGGATTTCGTTTGCTCCAACACCAGTTTTTATGTGCGAAATTTACAAACACGTTATGAAGTATACGGCGTGCTTCAAAACGACTCTGAACGAATATATAGAAGTAGTTGCTCAGCTGCTATGTGACACATACAGATAGTCTTTACCGGAAATAGAGACGCCCTAGAATGACTGTGGATTAGGCAGTGACAGGAGCAACGCCACGTGCCTCACGCTATCAAAGGAATCGCAGGGAGGTGACACCTTGCCGCCTGCTGTACTTGTTTGTAAACATACCGGCATACTCCACGGTAGCTTGCTACTATTTAAAATTTCTTTCACTCATGAAACCGCAAGCTATTTGTTTGTGGGTGTTAAACGTGTTCCAACATTCCGCTATAAGAGCCGATGACGGCAAATAAGCTAGTGGACATATGCAACTTAAACATTTTAGGAGGAAATTAATGTTCATAAGATTGAGGATGGAAGAATTAAATGATAAAAAGAACAGAGAACAATATCAAAGAATTCTAGATAAAGTTAACCAAAACTAAATGCCTTAAGCAATGACACAAGCATTTTATTTCACTGTGTTTAATAATACTAAATAAAGCAAATCCCGGCTTTGGCATTGAATTTTTCAGTCTGGCTCTATCTTTCCATACTTAAGCCTACACACGGCTAGTGTGAAAGAACTATAAAAGTCCGGGCTTTAAAGTACTTACACGTTGTGAGAACCATTGAGGTAGTTGTCTCTTGTGTTTATGAGAGCTCCCAAATAGTTTACCGGGAAAAACAGGAGTCAGTTGGAGAACTTAATGTCCTGTCGGTACGTTGGCCATAGTAGTTCAAGGGTTAGAGCGGCTGGATGGCAGCCAGAAGATCCATGGTTCAAATCCCGGCTATGGCATTGAATTTTTCAGTCTGACTTTACCTTTCCATACTTTGGTCTACACGCGGCCAGTGTGACAGAACAATTAGTTGTCATTAAAGTATTTGTAATTTAAAATGAAGCTGTTGAATTTACAGTAACTAGTTGAAAGAACTATAAAACTAAGACCATATCAAATGAGCAACTTAGGAACTGTGGGATTCATTAGTCAACTTTTTCACAAGTGACTGCCCTTTGCCCTATTACCTGAAAGCGAGGCTAGAGTATGGAGCAATGTTTTTGTTTTCGTGACCGGTGCGTCCCAATAGCAACTTTAGAGATTCGCACACCAGTGTTCCCTGCGCTGACTAATCATAAAATAATGAAATATTGTGACGACGTAACCATGGATGGGAATGGATAAGGAGCACATGACCAGATCGTACACGGGAGAAGTAGCTCAAAGTAGGAGATAAACGCTTTGCGAGAGGTTGGGGTTTTCTATCAGGTTACTAAAGTTAATGGTAACTCTAACTGAAACTAAAATTAACTCAATAAAAGTATTTAATAACCTAAATAATTACAAAAATGGTCTCTCTGGGACCCCATACCGCACACAGCCAAGGCATTCCCCCCTGCCAGGTCGAAGAAGAAAGTCTGTGAGAAATGTAATGTAAAATTGTTTTAAGATCAATGTGAACATTGATCTTCGAGGAAGCGAAGGAGAGATGTCACAAGTGACTGTTTTAATTAATACAAATAGTAGTTCATTTGAGTTCAATAGCACGTGTAACGTCACTCCCCCACTCCATTACCCGTTGGATGATGTTTGTGTAATCCGGTTCCTCGCTCTCTCTTGTAGCATCATTCGGCCTGAACGGACGGAGCCTCTTGAGGCAGGTAATCGGCCGCTGTGGCCACCTATGTTCCTTGCTTTATTGTAGTAAATACGAGGGCTGTACAATAAGTAATCATTTTTACGGTCATATTTTTTCGCACTAAAATTCAAACTTATTATATTCTGTTAGCTTAATGTGAAACAAACACGCCGTAGTAGTTTCATTGTTGGTACTCCTGGTTCCCGGCTGTAAGAACCAGCCAAGTTCAGACATATTCAGTATCGCCTACCGCTGCAATGGAGGTAACATGCAGTTAAAGTTGATATTAGAGGAAGATCCGGGGTTTCTTTCAAACGTAATCTCTGCTGATGAAACTTGGCTACATCAATTTGATCCTGAGAGCAAACAGCAAAGCTCAGTGTGGAAATCTCCTTCATCGCCAACCCCCTAAAAAGCAAAAATGGTTGCTTCTGCTGGTAAAGTCATTGTGATCTCATTCTTTGATATTCATGGAATGGTTTATCAGTATGTTGTACCCGCACACACATCAGTAACTGGACAATATTACAGGGATGTCCTGATAACATTGGAAGTCCATATGAGGCGCAAAAGACCACATTTCCGTGTAGCAGGTTGGATGCTGCACCACGATAATGCACGGCCGCATATTGCCAATGTTGTTGCTGAATATCTTGCAAAAATCAACGTGAAGTGGATCCCTGACCCTCCCTATAGTCTGGATTTAGCCCCATGTGACTTTTTTCTATTCCCTAACTTATAGAAACGCCTTCGTGGGAGGCATTTTTCATCATCAGAAGCAATCGTGAAGGTTGCGGAGGCGATTTTGAAGGATCTCTCAAAAAATGGTTTCCAGCATGTCTTTGAAGACTGGCAGAAACGCTGGGACAAGTGTATCGCATTCAGGGGAGACTATTTTGAGAAGGACCATACAAATTATGAGGATGAATAAAGGCACGCTGTCAAAAAAATTGTGATCACTCTTTATTGAACAGCCCTCATATTCTTATTAAGTAAATTGTAGTTTGTTATTGTTACCAATACCTTTTGTAGAAATGAACCAAATAGAAAACCCCAACCTCTAGCGAAGCATGTATTCCCAATACGATCTGGCCCTGTACTCCTTATCCATTCCCATCCATGGTTAGGTCGCCACAATATTTAATGCTGCATAAAATTATATCGAAGAGAATTTTGAAGCTGCGACACTGCAATTCAGACTAGTTAAGTTATAAAATACGAAACGGGTATATTCGTTCGGTTTCGATTCGAAACAAACTGTGTAATCCATTTGAGGTAAATTTTAAGGACTATCCATACATATGTTCTTATTCTTTGGAATGGTTTCACTGCTTCCAAGGGGGTAGTGAAACACAATTTCATTCTACATTACTAGGCTTGTCCGTTAAATATGGTCTCCAATTTTATTTAATATAGAAAACATATTTATTGTCAATGAATGTTACATTGGTGGAAAGGCGGAACCTACAGCTATTTTTCAACGTAATCACCATTGCGATCGATGCACTTTTGTATGCGCTGTGGCAGTTTTTGTATACTCTTGTCATAGCACTCTCCCGCCAAGTTGCGCAGGTAGCGCTCAACCTCGTTTTTCAAATCATCGTCGGTCTGGAAATGTGTTCCACCCAGGTGTGAATTCTACTCAGGAAACAGATGATAATCACTAGGTGCTAAGTCTGAACTGTAGGGGAATGGGTGAGGATGTCCCATCCGAACTTGGCCAGAAGATCAGCCGTTGCATTTGCAGTATGCGATATTGCAAGTCTTGTCAATCGTAGTCTTACTGACTTCAGGGATAAGTTCGCACAGCTCGCGAACTGTCACACGCCGATCTTTAAGCATTTCTTGCTACACTTTTACAATTGGTTCGGCTGAAATAGAAGGCCGACCAGAACGCTGTCCGTCATGGACGTCTGTACACACGTCTTTGAAATCTCTGACCCACTTTCGCACCATTTTGAAGTCCATGCACTGTGGCCCTTAGACTTTGCATAACTGACGATACATTTCAGTGGAGTTAGTGCCATTGGCACTCAAAAAAACGGATCACTGCATGCAACTTGCACTTGTCGGCGGAAGTGATAGGAAGCTTCATCGCAAACGGCTGCCCACCCAAGACTAATGGTTGCAACGGATTCTCTGTGGTGGAAATTTGAAGGGGTGAAACCAAGCTACAAGTCAGTGTTGCCAGATCTCGCGTAATAGCGTTCCTCACGGCTCCAGTGCCTTGGAGACCTTATTTTACGGATACGCAAGATTAATCAGCTGTAGTTTTAGAGATAAGAGGTTTCTTACATAAAACACCAAATAACTTGTTATCTCATCAGAGCGACTGAATATGTTTATCTAACCATTATGAAAACGTTGAATAATTATAATTCCCATACTCTTGATAGCCATAATTTTAAATTGTTCAGTTTGATTCACATGTCACCATATACTCCCATGAAATATTATGGAAATTCAGTGAGTAATATGCTTGCATTATATATCCACTTTTCATGTGCTCTGAGCCATAATGCCACAGGAGTAGAACAGGAAAACAAAACCATCATGAAGTTTTAAACTAGCTTATTCATAATTAACGTAAAACGTCCCTATGCATGGAGACAACTACTATTAAATACTGAAAAAAAAAATACATACATGCACGTGTTAGCTTATTACATTATTATTTGCTACGCATTTTCACACCCTACTGAAGAAACAATTGGAACTAAAATTCTTTGTAATACAGCACCGCTAGTGTGTTGCATGCTATGCTTCACAGAACGGATGCATATCCTTTTCAAAATAATCATCAACGCTATAATGGGCAGAGGACATGCCAGGAAGTCTCTGGGGGAAAAATTATTCACAGGTTTAATCTAACTGCATCTGCGAAAGAAACATTACGCTTTGCTCTGACATTTAAATGTGCAATAAAGCAGCAATCATTTATGTGGTTACTCACGTTACGTGTTCTCAAGAAATAAGGAAGCGCTAGATAATTAAATATTCAAGGGGTATCGCCCTTAGATATTACTAATACTCGTTGCGAAGTGGAATGATCACAGCAACGTATTTTGTATATATTTACTATGTTCGTCTAGGAGTTTTAAAGTTTAGCAGTATTATGAGTCAAATCCTTGCAACCAAGTTTGGAAATGATGCCGTATTTAATATGATTAAACAAATGGAAGCTATAGATCCAATCTACTTAAATTCCTTGATCATGAATACCTATCCCACCTCCCTCACTCACCATACAAACACTCACACACACGAAAAAATTGAAAGAAAAAAATTGTATAATAGGTACGCCCAAAGAGTAACTTCTGTTTGGTAATAAAATTAAATTCTGTACAGATACAGAAAAATTATTTATTGCGCAAAATTCTACAACTCTTAAACTACTTTTCCACATAACTGCCGAAATTTTACAGGCATTTGTCATAGCGAGGCACAAGTTTTTGTATACCTTCTTCATAGAGGTTTTCCACTTGTGTCTTCAACCAGTTGGAAACATTTTCTTTCAGCTCTTCGTCATTGTTGAAATGTTGACCGCCAAGGAAAGATTTGAGATTCAAAAACAGATGAAAGTCGCTAGGCGCGAGGTCAGGGCTGTACGGGGGATGGTCAAACACGTCCCAGCCAAATCCCAGTAGGATGTTTTTCGTCGCATTTGCAGTGTGTGAACGTGCGTTGTGGTGAAGAAACACAACACCTTTTGACATCGCAGATTTGCCGATAAATTTCAATTGGTGTCACTTTCCTAGCATTGAGAAAACGAATCACAGATCTGATTTCACAAGCGGTGGGATTTTCAATCAACACCGACATTGTAAACAAGCACAACAAAGCGTACGTGGCTGTCAGCGATCTCACAATGGCGCACGTTTCTTCTGCTTGTTACAGAGCGTCTACTGCGCATGTGCGGAACTGCGATCGCAACGCTGCAGCGGAGAAAAATCGAAACAGAACTTACTTTCTGGACGCCCCTTGTATTTAGGTAAAACTAATAAAGTACTGAAAATGATACAAGAGCGTACACGAGTCCTTGTATATACTACAAGTTTAACTTGCACTGTTGCCACATGAGTGCCTTAAAATAAAATGGCTTGCACAATAGCCACTTTATGTTTATCTGCATTGAATGAATGTGATTGTTTATTATGTAGAAATATGTAAATCTACAAGCCATGCTTCTATGCATCAGTTTTGTCTCCTTAGGAAGATACAAGAACTGTTACATAGCATCCTTGAAGTCAGGAGAAAAGTGAAACACAAGAAATGCAGTATTGCACCGTGCGAGCGCTAATATAATAAAAAATAAAATTAGGAAAAAATAAGAAATTTAATAGCAGACACATCTTGACAGAAACAAGGTTTACTCTCAAACGCGATTGAAATAACGCGAAATAAGTGAAACTTCGCAGAATTATAAGTATAAATATTAATTATAAATAAATAAAGAAATGTATTATTTTTAAGGAAGAGGAATGTTGTCGTAAAATACCAACTTGTACAAAAAAATGGGTCATTCTGATGGAGATAATGTTTCCACACTCGCTGTTGTCACGTAAACATTTACAAGTGTTATATTAATATTATCCAGAGTGATGTACATTGCATAGCTTATATATTTACCAATAAATTCTCAGAAATAAATCTTGAAATAGTTCTGTGTTTATTGCTGACATAAGAAAGAGCGTCGCTCATTTGTTACGAGACTTAAGTTTTCTCCCTACATTTGTTATTATAGGTCAGGTTGCTGTAAGGAACCACATAGGCACTTACTAAAATAGCTGAGTACGTGATTCCTAAAATTCAAATTTACTTATTAATGATTGGTAGTAAGTACATTATGTATAACGAATACTAATCTTCTGAGTTGTCTTAAGAGTGATATCCATCTATTCTGAGGCATTCCTGGCATGTTTGGATGAAATTTCCATTCGATGCCTAAGATCTTCTTGCACAAATTTCATAATTTATGTTCTTATGGGTTTTTAAGTATAGACTTTAATTGCTTTACATATTTATTGTATAAAAAACACTTTTTTGAAGTTTGAAGTTTTTCCCATGTGGATATGTCTATGGACTAATAGCAAGAAAACAACAGCAAGATTAATGAGAATAGATTAGAGCAATTGACACAAAAATAGATACCTGAAGTAAATGTTTACACTCGAACTGAAGGTAGAAACTGACGGTGTGAGATTTCCATCACAACTGAGAAACCTAACCTTAGATGGATCACTCACGTTACTTCTCTATTCCAAACTAGAGTTCCCCCTGATATAAAAATGGCATATGCTTGCATTTTAATGAATATACGCAAATGTTTTTGGCTAATATGAATTCTAAAATTCTAATTGAGAATAATATTATTGAACAAGTGTCACATATTAAGTATCTTGGATGCGAGCTAAGTTATGAAATGGATCAAGATATAAATCAGAAAATAAGTAAGTTTCAAGCAGTAACTGGAACAATTAAAAGAACACTAAAAGATAAAACAAGAAGAGAAGCTCAATTAACGCAGAAATGCGTTTCCTAAGATCTGTTAAGGGATGTACAAGACATAAGAAATGAATTAAACATCAATTCTGTTTTATTAAAATTAGTGGAATACAGAGAATATTGGCATTTAGGAAGAATGAATCCAGAAAGAATCCCTAAACAAATAATGGAATATAAACCGAAAGGACGAAGATTAATAGGGCAACCTAGGAAACGATGGATCGAAGTGAGACCGGAACAGGCAATAGCCTAATCCATGGAGGTAGAAGAAGAAGATAGTCACTTTAAAATGTATTGCATTTTAAGTTATTGCAAATTGCAAGGTATAGAAATGCTCATTTTAGAGTCGTTATCCTCAGAATTTGTTGCTCAAGCGTTATATATTTAATATTTAGTTATTAAAATATAATTTTGTTAATACCGTCCAACTATTCCCTAATGCTGACAAAATCTTGCTTGTGTCTTACCAACAGATATGCAAGAAATGAACCACTAGTTTGTGGAGCTGCTATCTAAGCTCCGGATAAACTCTTTCCTTAACATAAGAAATTTAAGTGACACCACTGCACACTTGTGCTCAAGCATACGTCAAATATTGTGATTTAATGTGTTAGTGTTTGAGTTCTAATGACAGAACAATGTGCATGTCAAAAGTTCAAACGAAAGTTTGTTTACAGTAGTAGGCACGCTGGTTTGGAATGGATTAGTAGTGCACAGTGGAAAACTCCGAATATTGCAATAAAAGCGAACTACACATATATTGATCTTTGGCCTGGCTATAAGGCGAACACACTCATTATGACTATAACTGACAGAAATGTGTGCTAAATAAAAGTACAGAGAGGAGTGAGAGATCGCTAGAACACAGTATTTATTCTTTAAAAAGAAAATCTCTGATAACAGGAAAACAAATCTTGTTGATTTTTAGATGTTTCTGTCTATATTGTTTATATTTCTATTGTTTATTATCTACAAATTAAACTCAGATTGGTAAATTGACTTACTAAATCCTCATAGTTTAAATCATCTGCAACAACGTACCTACACGTATATCACACTAGTTTTGATCTATTCTGAACAAAATCAACGTACTCTTCAAAATGACGTTGAATTTTAAGGCCAGAAGAGATACGAAAATTGAAGCTGGAACTCTCTTGATGACCTAACCTTACGTAGACATACTGTTCTAAGTAAGAGGATGTGCAGGCTAACATGGACCATGTCCTGATGGTGTTTTTAATTATTTATACTGCTAGCTTGCTTTCATCCTTTTCCCAGGAGCATGTAAACGCTTTCCCGGGTCTAGAGCTACCCGAGCGATGGCTTAACTTGTCTCCTCGTTTACACAGGGACTTACTCCTGTTAGCTAATTATAACCAACATTTCAGAAAAAGTAGCAGTTTAGCAAAATCGTGATTTAATATCCATATAGATGGCAAAAAAACTAGTCGAAGGACTATTACTGCATATCACTTGTGTAGTATACACACTGTAATATAGGATTGAATGTATTGCCTGGGGTTAAGTTACCATTAGAAGGTTGGTTGGCATGGTTTCAACGTGCACAGAATAGAGGACTTCGGCCCCTATTAGATCATTGGGAAATTATGACCCAACTAGACGCCGATTTAGGCTGTTCGGGGAAACCTCAGACTATCTGTCTCTTTCTCTCTCTGTTGCGCGCTCTCTCTATCTCGGCACGTAATTAGCGCTGCGCCAACGCGCTGGCCGCGCTATCTGTCTCTTTGTTTACTGTCCACGCACGGCCTGGCAGCAACTCAACAATGCCTGGCAAAAATATTATGGCTATCGTAAGGAGGAAATAATTGCTGTAGATGGTAGCATGTCTGCCCCACGTTCAAGACGACGTGAGTTCGAATCTCAGTCGGAGTGAGTTATTTTGAAAAAATATTTTTCCCGGGTTTTCCTTTATGTTGAAGCATAAATGTCGGATAAGTCTTAAGCTCTTTGGACCCTGCTCATTTGAGCATCATTTCACCCATTTTGTTCCTCGTCCGATGTGACTTAACGTTGCAGGACGTTTATTAAAAAACGTTCAAACAGTAATATTCCATAGCACTGGCCATTTCTTCTTCTTCTTCTTCTTCTTCTTCTTCTTCTTCTTCTTCTTCTTCTTCTTCTTCTTCTTCTTCTTCTTCTTCTTCTTCTTCTTCTTCTTCTTCTTCTTCTTCTTCTTCTTCTTCTTCTTCTTCTTCTTCTTCTTCTTCTTCTTCTTCTTCTTCTTCTTCTTCTTCTTCTTCTTCTTCTTCTTCTTCTTCTTCTTCTTCTTCTTCTTCTTCTTCTTCTTCTTCTTCTTCTTCTTCTTCTTCTTCTTCTTCTTCTTCTTCTCTTCTTCTTCTTCTTCTTCTTCTTCTTCTTCTTCTTCTTCTTCTTCTTCTTCTTCTTCTTCTTCTTCTTCTTCTTCTTCTTCTTCTTCTTCTTCTTCTTCTTCTTCTTCTTCTTCTTCTTCTTCTTCTTCTTCTTCTTCTTCTTCTTCTTCTTCTTCTTCTTCTTCTTCTTCTTCTTCTTCTTCTTCTTCTTCTTCTTCTTCTTCTTCTTCTTCTTCTTCTTCTTCTTCTTCTTCTTCTTCTTCTTCTTCTTCTTCTTCTTCTTCTTCTTCTTCTTCTTCTTCTTCTTCTTCTTCTTCTTCTTCTTCTTCTTCTTCTTCTTCTTCTTCTTCTTCTTCTTCTTCTTCTTCTTCTTCTTCTTCTTCTTCTTCTTCTTCTTCTTCTTCTTCTTCTTCTTCTTCTTCTTCTTCTTCTTCTTCTTCTTCTTCTTCTTCTTCTTCTTCTTCTTCTTCTTCTTCTTCTTCTTCTTCTTCTTCTTCTTCTTCTTCTTCTTCTTCTTCTTCTTCTTCTTCTTCTTCTTCTTCTTCTTCTTCTTCTTCTTCTTCTTCTTCTTCTTCTTCTAACTCACGGCTTTGGATTGTTTAACCCGTTCCGGCTCCAAATTGGTCTGCCATCTTTTCTTCGGTCTTCCCTGGTTTCTTCTTCTTATAGGTTTATAGTTTAAGGCTGTTTTTGGTATTCTGTTATTTTTCATCCTCTGAATATGTTCTTTCCATTGATTTCTATATCTTTCAATAGTATGGTTTATTTCTTCTACTTTTAATTCTGTCCTAATATCCTGACTACGTTTTTTTTATCAATCTTGGTATATCCAGCTATTGCTCTTATGAATTTCATTTCTGATGACTGTATTCTCGTACTGTTTCTTTTTGTTAGTGTCCATGTTTCTGATTCATAGATCTGAGGTGGTATTGCCATTGTTTTGTATAATTTTATTATAGAGTCCTATCTTGCTTTATTTTTAATGTTCTTTTTATTGTGCCTGTTATATAGTTAAATTTATTTATTAATTCTATTATAACAGCTTCCGCTTGGTACGAGACATTACATCCTAAATACTTAAAGTGTGAGTTCTGCTCAATTATTATGTTATCTAACACTATTTTTGATCTTACTGGATTAATTCCTTTAAGTG
>CM060952.1:174254517-174327017 GCA_030765055.1 Mantis religiosa
GTTTTTTAATAAACGTCCTGCAACGTTAAGTCACATCGGACGAGGAACAAAATGGGTGAAATGATGCTCAAATGAGCAGGGTCCAAAGAGCTTAAGACTTATCCGACATTTATGCTTCAACATAAAGGAAAACCCCGGGAAAAATATTTTTTCAAAATAACTCACTCCGACTGAGATTCGAACTCACGTCGTCTTGAACGTGGGGCAGACATGCTACCATCTACAGCAATTATTTCCTCCTTACGATAGCCATAATATTTTTGCCAGGCATTGTTGAGTTGCTGCCAGGCCGTGCGTGGACAGTAAACAAAGAGACAGATAGCGCGGCCAGCGCGTTGGCGCAGCGCTAATTACGTGCCGAGATAGAGAGAGCGCGCAACAGAGAGAGAAAGAGACAGATAGTCTGAGGTTTCCCCGAACAGCCTAAATCGGCGTCTAGTTGGGTCATAATTTCCCAATGATCTAATAGGGGCCGAAGTCCTCTATTCTGTGCACGTTGAAACCATGCCAACCAACCTTCTAATGGTAACTTAACCCCAGGCAATACATTCAATCCTATATTACAGTGTGTATACTACACAAGTGATATGCAGTAATAGTCCTTCGACTAGTTTTTTTGCCATCTATATGGATATTAAATCACGATTTTGCTAAACTACTACTTTTTCTGAAATGTTGGTTATAATTAGCTAACAGGAGTAAGTCCCTGTGTAAACGAGGAGACAAGTTAAGCCATCGCTCGGGTAGCTCTAGACCCGGGAAAGCGTTTACATGCTCCTGGGAAAAGGATGAAAGCAAGCTAGCAGTATAAATAATTAAAAACACCATCAGGACATGGTCCATGTTAGCCTGCACATCCTCTTACTTAGAACAGTATGTCTACGTAAGGTTAGGTCATCAAGAGAGTTCCAGCTTCAATTTTCGTATCTCTTCTGGCCTTAAAATTCAACGTCATTTTGAAGAGTACGTTGATTTTGTTCAGAATAGATCAAAACTAGTGTGATATACGTGTAGGTACGTTGTTGCAGATGATTTAAACTATGAGGATTTAGTAAGTCAATTTACCAATCTGAGTTTAATTTGTAGATAATAAACAATAGAAATATAAACAATATAGACAGAAACATCTAAAAATCAACAAGATTTGTTTTCCTGTTATCAGAGATTTTCTTTTTAAAGAATAAATACTGTGTTCTAGCGATCTCTCACTCCTCTCTGTACTTTTATTTAGCACACATTTCTGTCAGTTATAGTCATAATGAGTGTGTTCGCCTTATAGCCAGGCCAAAGATCAATATATGTGTAGTTCGCTTTTATTGCAATATTCGGAGTTTTCCACTGTGCACTACTAATCCATTCCAAACCAGCGTGCCTACTACTGTAAACAAACTTTCGTTTGAACTTTTGACATGCACATTGTTCTGTCATTAGAACTCAAACACTAACACATTAAATCACAATATTTGAGGTATGCTTGAGCACAAGTGTGCAGTGGTGTCACTTAAATTTCTTATGTTAAGGAAAGAGTTTATCCGGAGCTTAGATAGCAGCTCCACAAACTAGTGGTTCATTTCTTGCATATCTGTTGGTAAGACACAAGCAAGATTTTGTCAGCATTAGGGAATAGTTGGACGGTATTAACAAAATTATATTTTAATAACTAAATATTAAATATATAACGCTTGAGCAACAAATTCTGAGGATAACGACTCTAAAATGAGCATTTCTATACCTTGCAATTTGCAATAACTTAAAATGCAATACATTTTAAAGTGACTATCTTCTTCTTCTACCTCCATGGATTAGGCTATTGCCTGTTCCGGTCTCACTTCGATCCATCGTTTCCTAGGTTGCCCTATTAATCTTCGTCCTTTCGGTTTATATTCCATTATTTGTTTAGGGATTCTTTCTGGATTCATTCTTCCTAAATGCCAATATTCTCTGTATTCCACTAATTTTAATAAAACAGAATTGATGTTTAATTCATTTCTTATGTCTTGTACATCCCTTAACAGATCTTAGGAAACGCATTTCTGCGTTAATTGAGCTTCTCTTCTTGTTTTATCTTTTAGTGTTCTTTTAATTGTTCCAGTTACTGCTTGAAACTTACTTATTTTCTGATTTATATCTTGATCCATTTCATAACTTAGCTCGCATCCAAGATACTTAATATGTGACACTTGTTCAATAATATTATTCTCAATTAGAATTTTAGAATTCATATTAGCCAAAAACATTTGCGTATATTCATTAAAATGCAAGCATATGCCATTTTTATATCAGGGGGAACTCTAGTTTGGAATAGAGAAGTAACGTGAGTGATCCATCTAAGGTTAGGTTTCTCAGTTGTGATGGAAATCTCACACCGTCAGTTTCTACCTTCAGTTCGAGTGTAAACATTTACTTCAGGTATCTGTTTTTGTGTCAATTGCTCTAATCTATTCTCATTAATCTTGCTGTTGTTTTCTTGCTATTAGTCCATAGACATATCCACATGGGAAAAAACTTCAAACTTCAAAAAAGTGTTTTTTATACAATAAATATGTAAAGCAATTAAAGTCTATACTTAAAAACCCATAAGAACATAAATTATGAAATTTGTGCAAGAAGATCTTAGGCATCGAATGGAAATTTCATCCAAACATGCCAGGAATGCCTCAGAATAGATGGATATCACTCTTAAGACAACTCAGAAGATTAGTATTTGTTATACATAATGTACTTACTACCAATCATTAATAAGTAAATTTGAATTTTAGGAATCACGTACTCAGCTATTTTAGTAAGTGCCTATGTGGTTCCTTACAGCAACCTGACCTATAATAACAAATGTAGGGAGAAAACTTAAGTCTCGTAACAAATGAGCGACGCTCTTTCTTATGTCAGCAATAAACACAGAACTATTTCAAGATTTATTTCTGAGAATTTATTGGTAAATATATAAGCTATGCAATGTACATCACTCTGGATAATATTAATATAACACTTGTAAATGTTTACGTGACAACAGCGAGTGTGGAAACATTATCTCCATCAGAATGACCCATTTTTTTGTACAAGTTGGTATTTTACGACACCATTCCTCTTCCTTAAAAATAATACATTTCTTTATTTATTTATAATTAATATTTATACTTATAATTCTGCGAAGTTTCACTTATTTCGCGTTATTTCAATCGCGTTTGAGAGTAAACCTTGTTTCTGTCAAGATGTGTCTGCTATTAAATTTCTTATTTTTTCCTAATTTTATTTTTTATTATATTAGCGCTCGCACGGTGCAATACTGCATTTCTTGTGTTTCACTTTTCTCCTGACTTCAAGGATGCTATGTAACAGTTCTTGTATCTTCCTAAGGAGACAAAACTGATGCATAGAAGCATGGCTTGTAGATTTACATATTTCTACATAATAAACAATCACATTCATTCAATGCAGATAAACATAAAGTGGCTATTGTGCAAGCCATTTTATTTTAAGGCACTCATGTGGCAACAGTGCAAGTTAAACTTGTAGTATATATAAGGACTCGTGTACGCTCTTGTATCATTTTCAGTACTTTATTAGTTTTACCTAAATACAAGGGGCGTCCAGAAAGTAAGTTCTGTTTCGATTTTTCTCCGCTGCAGCGTTGCGATCGCAGTTCCGCACATGCGCAGTAGACGCTCTGTAACAAGCAGAAGAAACGTGCGCCATTGTGAGATCGCTGACAGCCACGTACGCTTTGTTGTGCTTGTTTACAATGTCGGTGTTGATTGAAAATCCCACCGCTTGTGAAATCAGATCTGTGATTCGTTTTCTCAATGCTAGGAAAGTGACACCAATTGAAATTTATCGGCAAATCTGCGATGTCAAAAGGTGTTGTGTTTCTTCACCACAACGCACGTTCACACACTGCAAATGCGACGAAAAACATCCTACTGGGATTTGGCTGGGACGTGTTTGACCATCCCCCGTACAGCCCTGACCTCGCGCCTAGCGACTTTCATCTGTTTTTGAATCTCAAATCTTTCCTTGGCGGTCAACATTTCAACAATGACGAAGAGCTGAAAGAAAATGTTTCCAACTGGTTGAAGACACAAGCGGAAAACCTCTATGAAGAAGGTATACAAAAACTTGTGCCTCGCTATGACAAATGCCTGTAAAATTTCGGCAGTTATGTGGAAAAGTAGTTTAAGAGTTGTAGAATTTTGTGCAATAAATAATTTTTCTGTATCTGTACAGAATTTAATTTTATTACCAAACAGAAGTTACTCTTTGGGCGTACCTATTATACAATTTTTTTCTTTCAATTTTTTCGTGTGTGTGAGTGTTTGTATGGTGAGTGAGGGAGGTGGGATAGGTATTCATGATCAAGGAATTTAAGTAGATTGGATCTATAGCTTCCATTTGTTTAATCATATTAAATACGGCATCATTTCCAAACTTGGTTGCAAGGATTTGACTCATAATACTGCTAAACTTTAAAACTCCTAGACGAACATAGTAAATATATACAAAATACGTTGCTGTGATCATTCCACTTCGCAACGAGTATTAGTAATATCTAAGGGCGATACCCCTTGAATATTTAATTATCTAGCGCTTCCTTATTTCTTGAGAACACGTAACGTGAGTAACCACATAAATGATTGCTGCTTTATTGCACATTTAAATGTCAGAGCAAAGCGTAATGTTTCTTTCGCAGATGCAGTTAGATTAAACCTGTGAATAATTTTTCCCCCAGAGACTTCCTGGCATGTCCTCTGCCCATTATAGCGTTGATGATTATTTTGAAAAGGATATGCATCCGTTCTGTGAAGCATAGCATGCAACACACTAGCGGTGCTGTATTACAAAGAATTTTAGTTCCAATTGTTTCTTCAGTAGGGTGTGAAAATGCGTAGCAAATAATAATGTAATAAGCTAACACGTGCATGTATGTATTTTTTTTTTTTTCAGTATTTAATAGTAGTTGTCTCCATGCATAGGGACGTTTTACGTTAATTATGAATAAGCTAGTTTAAAACTTCATGATGGTTTTGTTTTCCTGTTCTACTCCTGTGGCATTATGGCTCAGAGCACATGAAAAGTGGATATATAATGCAAGCATATTACTCACTGAATTTCCATAATATTTCATGGGAGTATATGGTGACATGTGAATCAAACTGAACAATTTAAAATTATGGCTATCAAGAGTATGGGAATTATAATTATTCAACGTTTTCATAATGGTTAGATAAACATATTCAGTCGCTCTGATGAGATAACAAGTTATTTGGTGTTTTATGTAAGAAACCTCTTATCTCTAAAACTACAGCTGATTAATCTTGCGTATCCGTAAAATAAGGTCTCCAAGGCACTGGAGCCGTGAGGAACGCTATTACGCGAGATCTGGCAACACTGACTTGTAGCTTGGTTTCACCCCTTCAAATTTCCACCACAGAGAATCCGTTGCAACCATTAGTCTTGGGTGGGCAGCCGTTTGCGATGAAGCTTCCTATCACTTCCGCCGACAAGTGCAAGTTGCATGCAGTGATCCGTTTTTTTGAGTGCCAATGGCACTAACTCCACTGAAATGTATCGTCAGTTATGCAAAGTCTAAGGGCCACAGTGCATGGACTTCAAAATGGTGCGAAAGTGGGTCAGAGATTTCAAAGACGTGTGTACAGACGTCCATGACGAACAGCGTTCTGGTCGGCCTTCTATTTCAGCCGAATCAATTGCAAAAGTGGAGCAAGAAATGCTTAAAGATCGGCGTGTGACAGTTCGCGAGCTGTGCGAACTTATCCCTGAAGTCAGTAAGACTACGATTGACAAGACTTGCAATATCGCATACTGCAAATGCAACGGCTGATCTTCTGGCCAAGTTCGGATGGGACATCCTCACCCATTCCCCTACAGTTCAGACTTAGCACCTAGTGATTATCATCTGTTTCCTGAGTAGAATTCACACCTGGGTGGAACACATTTCCAGACCGACGATGATTTGAAAAACGAGGTTGAGCGCTACCTGCGCAACTTGGCGGGAGAGTGCTATGACAAGAGTATACAAAAACTGCCACAGCGCATACAAAAGTGCATCGATCGCAATGGTGATTACGTTGAAAAATAGCTGTAGGTTCCGCCTTTCCACCAATGTAACATTCATTGACAATAAATATGTTTTCTATATTAAATAAAATTGGAGACCATATTTAACGGACAAGCCTAGTAATGTAGAATGAAATTGTGTTTCACTACCCCCTTGGAAGCAGTGAAACCATTGCAAAGAATAAGAACATATGTATGGATAGTCCTTAAAATTTACCTCAAATGGATTACACAGTTTGTTTCGAATCGAAACCGAACGAATATACCCGTTTCGTATTTTATAACTTAACTAGTCTGAATTGCAGTGTCGCAGCTTCAAAATTCTCTTCGATATAATTTTATGCAGCATTAAATATTGTGGCGACCTAACCATGGATGGGAATGGATAAGGAGTACAGGGCCAGATCGTATTGGGAATACATGCTTCGCTAGAGGTTGGGGTTTTCTATTTGGTTCATTTCTACAAAAGGTATTGGTAACAATAACAAACTACAATTTACTTAATAAGAATATGAGGGCTGTTCAATAAAGAGTGATCACAATTTTTTTGACAGCGTGCCTTTATTCATCCTCATAATTTGTATGGTCCTTCTCAAAATAGTCTCCCCTGAATGCGATACACTTGTCCCAGCGTTTCTGCCAGTCTTCAAAGACATGCTGGAAACCATTTTTTGAGAGATCCTTCAAAATCGCCTCCGCAACCTTCACGATTGCTTCTGATGATGAAAAATGCCTCCCACGAAGGCGTTTCTATAAGTTAGGGAATAGAAAAAAGTCACATGGGGCTAAATCCAGACTATAGGGAGGGTCAGGGATCCACTTCACGTTGATTTTTGCAAGATATTCAGCAACAACATTGGCAATATGCGGCCGTGCATTATCGTGGTGCAGCATCCAACCTGCTACACGGAAATGTGGTCTTTTGCGCCTCATATGGACTTCCAATGTTATCAGGACATCCCTGTAATATTGTCCAGTTACTGATGTGTGTGCGGGTACAACATACTGATAAACCATTCCATGAATATCAAAGAATGAGATCACAATGACTTTACCAGCAGAAGCAACCATTTTTGCTTTTTAGGGGGTTGGCGATGAAGGAGATTTCCACACTGAGCTTTGCTGTTTGCTCTCAGGATCAAATTGATGTAGCCAAGTTTCATCAGCAGAGATTACGTTTGAAAGAAACCCCGGATCTTCCTCTAATATCAACTTTAACTGCATGTTACCTCCATTGCAGCGGTAGGCGATACTGAATATGTCTGAACTTGGCTGGTTCTTACAGCCGGGAACCAGGAGTACCAACAATGAAACTACTACGGCGTGTTTGTTTCACATTAAGCTAACAGAATATAATAAGTTTGAATTTTAGTGCGAAAAAATATGACCGTAAAAATGATTACTTATTGTACAGCCCTCGTATTTACTACAATAAAGCAAGGAACATAGGTGGCCACAGCGGCCGATTACCTGCCTCAAGAGGCTCCGTCCGTTCAGGCCGAATGATGCTACAAGAGAGAGCGAGGAACCGGATTACACAAACATCATCCAACGGGTAATGGAGTGGGGGAGTGACGTTACACGTGCTATTGAACTCAAATGAACTACTATTTGTATTAATTAAAACAGTCACTTGTGACATCTCTCCTTCGCTTCCTCGAAGATCAATGTTCACATTGATCTTAAAACAATTTTACATTACATTTCTCACAGACTTTCTTCTTCGACCTGGCAGGGGGGAATGCCTTGGCTGTGTGCGGTATGGGGTCCCAGAGAGACCATTTTTGTAATTATTTAGGTTATTAAATACTTTTATTGAGTTAATTTTAGTTTCAGTTAGAGTTACCATTAACTTTAGTAACCTGATAGAAAACCCCAACCTCTCGCAAAGCGTTTATCTCCTACTTTGAGCTACTTCTCCCGTGTACGATCTGGTCATGTGCTCCTTATCCATTCCCATCCATGGTTACGTCGTCACAATATTTCATTATTTTATGATTAGTCAGCGCAGGGAACACTGGTGTGCGAATCTCTAAAGTTGCTATTGGGACGCACCGGTCACGAAAACAAAAACATTGCTCCATACTCTAGCCTCGCTTTCAGGTAATAGGGCAAAGGACAGTCACTTGTGAAAAAGTTGACTAATGAATCCCACAGTTCCTAAGTTGCTCATTTGCCATGGTCTTAGTTTTATAGTTCTTTCAACTAGTTACTGTAAATTCAACAGCTTCATTTTAAATTACAAATACTTTAATGACAACTAATTGTTCTGTCACACTGGCCGCGTGTAGACCAAAGTATGGAAAGGTAAAGTCAGACTGAAAAATTCAATGCCATAGCCGGGATTTGAACCATGGATCTTCTGGCTGCCATCCAGCCGCTCTAACCCTTGAACTACTATGGCCAACGTACCGACAGGACATTAAGTTCTCCAACTGACTCCTGTTTTTCCCGGTAAACTATTTGGGAGCTCTCATAAACACAAGAGACAACTACCTCAATGGTTCTCACAACGTGTAAGTACTTTAAAGCCCGGGCTTTTATAGTTCTTTCACACTAGCCGTGTGTAGGCTTAAGTATGGAAAGATAGAGCCAGACTGAAAAATTCAATGCCAAAGCCGGGATTTGCTTTATTTAGTATTATTAAACACAGTGAAATAAAATGCTTGTGTCATTGCTTAAGGCATTTAGTTTTGGTTAACTTTATCTAGAATTCTTTGATATTGTTCTCTGTTCTTTTTATCATTTAATTCTTCCATCCTCAATCTTATGAACATTAATTTCCTCCTAAAATGTTTAAGTTGCATATGTCCACTAGCTTATTTGCCGTCATCGGCTCTTGTAGCGGAATGTTGGAACACGTTTAACACCCACAAACAAATAGCTTGCGGTTTCATGAGTGAAAGAAATTTTAAATAGTAGCAAGCTACCGTGGAGTATGCCGGTATGTTTACAAACAAGTACAGCAGGCGGCAAGGTGTCACCTCCCTGCGATTCCTTTGATAGCGTGAGGCACGTGGCGTTGCTCCTGTCACTGCCTAATCCACAGTCATTCTAGGGCGTCTCTATTTCCGGTAAAGACTATCTGTATGTGTCACATAGCAGCTGAGCAACTACTTCTATATATTCGTTCAGAGTCGTTTTGAAGCACACCGTATACTTCATAACGTGTTTGTAAATTTCGCACATAAAAACTGGTGTTGGAGCAAACGAAATCCAGAGAGCAGATAACATGTGTTATCAATAATTTAAACATACCACAGCTACCAATATTTGACAGTCCTTCTAATTTAACAGCTCAATTTAATTTCCAAATATCCAGTATGTCAAAGCTAGTTTCTTTAGTAATTAAGAATAACAATATTATTAGAATGTTGATTAAACATTTTAAACCTATTTTATAAAGCATTTATATTATTAAGTAATAGTTATATTACTAGAATACAGTGAAAAAAAACCTATCTAAACAGTACCCCTGAAAGAGAGGAATTATAAAAAGTTGTTTACAAATAGTAGATAACCTTGCTCAACTGCCCCAAGTATACGGATGTGGCCCATGAGGGCTTACTTCAGAATAGAATGGGAGCAAATCGTTCCTTGCAATTTTACGATGTTTTTCAATAATTTGGCAGCACTATTTACAAAATCTGTGTATAATTTTACAACGAAAAATCTTCCATTCAATATTATTTTAAAAATAGTCCTTATTCACTTGTCTTGCAGCATTCAATTATTTCGCGAAATCAGTATTCGCTATGTGAAATTTTTCCTATGCAAGATATGCATTTATCTGGAGTATTCCCAGAGTAAGATTTCCATCAAAGCAGGAAAGAGAAGGCATCTTTAATTATTGCTTAGCAACACAAAGGTTTTTCCCCTCTTCAGAACTAATAATTGTTTACAATCCTTACAGTGAAGAACCAGTGCATTAATGTATTTCAGGCAAAAGCGTGGCACAGAATGGACTTGTGAAGATTAAATGTACATTTTCAGTTATAATTAAAAACTGTCTTTGCAGCAAATAAATTTTGCATTAAGCCTAAGCAGAGTTATCAGCTCCAATTTTCACTGTAGGGTAAGAGGAAAACACGCAAACTAGGCCAGTCTGCAGTAAAATTGTTTCAGTTTCTCCCTTTCTCTGTTTTTCCCGAAGCTCCCTTTCCCACGAGGAGATTAGTTCCTTTTGCAGCAAGTATCCCTCATAAGCCTCTTGGCAGGAGATGCAAAAACCCGCAAACGCTGTTTGTATGCGCATGAGGCATTAGAGAACCGCAAATCCGCTACGACACCTCCAAGTAGTAATGCGAAAACAGAGTCTACACCAACCCGTCCTCTCTACTCACACCCTACTTCCTGTAGCTCGCCTGTCACCCAACTCCCTTTCCACTGTAATTAAAAATAATTTCTCATCCTCCTAGTCCGTGGAGTAAACATACATTCGTATATTTTCTTGCTAATGAATTTGCTTTAACAATTCCGGAGTGCGAAATATACATTACTAATTACTTCCATGTGCATTACAGAGAAAGTCATACGTTAATTTCTTTTAAACATAACAAAAAGTTACCAAAAGGTCTAGATAAGCATTACTTAGGTGGAACACACATCCATTTATTAAGAAGATAGAGATTACAATCAGTAGTTTAAAATTTTATTGTGCTTTTCACTCACGAGTAATAAAAACTGGAAGGTGTAAATAATATTTTATTTACTAGAACAGCAATATTACACGAAATATTCATAAAAATTAAGAAAAATGTACACTTTATTGTTCTAAATGATGTCTTCCTGTTTGTTCCTTCAGGTTCTCTGCACGTAACATTTAATGTGCAACTTGAAGTAAAACTTTATTGTTGTAATATTTTAGTAAAATGTGAATATATTAGTCAAATCTTAATATTTTATAAAATCTGTATATTTCATAAAAATTTCAATTTTATGAAATCCATGTTTATGGAAATCTATTTTATGAAATCCGTGATATAATATGAAAATTCAGGTGTTTCCTGGAAATATTCGTATATTATGGAATTCTTCAGGTTCTGTGAAAGTCTTCAATTTTTGAAAATATTTACAGCGCTTCCTTTAAAAATAATTCCCCTTAACAATGAACTAGGCTTCTCAAATAATATATTATGTAGTTTTCTGTGAAAATTTGGCAAACTCAAGCCAGTCAGTCGAGGAAATGCTTTGGGAAATATCTGTACCACCATCACCAACAAATCAGGTACACTTGGCGCGAGCCCGAGTAGCATTGTGATGATTACACGAGGGGTGTCGTTTTGACTATCACCCTTTAAAATATGTGATAGAGAGTGTTGATATGTGCTACGTAGTCACCATCCAGATGTACACATTTTTCCCAGTGTTTCTGGGCCTTTCGAATACCTTTCGAATGAGCTGGGGCATTGTCAGCCAGAAGAGCATACCACGTCGCACGCAACTTGTCCAGAAGATTTCGGTAGTATCTGGCAGTGATGCTTTGACCCTTGGCAGGATAATCTGTAAGGACGACTCCACGACTGTCCCAGAAAACTAAAAGCAGGACCTTCCCAGCTGACTTTTACACCTTTGTCTTTTTGGGAGGGGCATGTTTCCATTCCATGCTCATTTTTTTTATCTCTGGATCATACTGATAAATCCAGGATACATCCACGGTTACCAGACGATCAAACAGTCATCTTCATCCTGTTCCAGCAGAATCAACATCTGTCTTGAAACCTCACGCCGTGTGGTACAATTTTTAATATTAGGCGCCGCACAGTTCCACTTTCTGCTACAGTTTGATACAATAATGTTTATCTCAGGGTAAAGCAGTAAGGTTTCTCTCAAGGTTTACATGGATATGTGTGAGAAGGATTGTTTTAATGACACTGGAATGCCCGTTTCAAACTGGTTTAATGACTGCTTCTTTTTATCAGAACATCAAACTTGAAGTTGCCGACCAACGGTTACCAATATATCACTGTTCAGAGAGACTGAAGGTGGAATGCTTATTACTCGATAAACTTAATTCGTTCTTCGCGTACATATGAACCAACAAATATCTTCTCTCATCACTTCTGGTCTGCCCTCGACCAAGACAGAAGAAGTGGACTGCCCTAATCGGCTCCCAGCCACGAACTGTCCTCACAGCTACGCGTGGGCGTGTAGCTTTCACTTTATCGAAGCCCTTTACATACACAAAAATTCCCTTTGGAACAATTTCGTCCATTGTGATGATGCTCATGCCATTATTAAGGGTCCGAAGAATGCCTATTCCAACAGAGTCAAATGCTACCCTTTAGAACTCTGTTAAGGACAATGTTTCTTACGTTTCTTTTGTTAAAACAACTATTCACCCCAACTGCTATTTGACTCAACTGCACCTGCACGCGTTGTAACAAAGAACCAACATTCCTTTGAAATCCATCATGATTCTTTACTCATTGCAATCCTTTAATTTCCGTATCACGTGTTTGCTTTTGGAAAGGGGTTAGCAAACGTGGAACCTACCGTGCAGACAACTTGGACGGTTGCTCCTCTGTCTTCCAGTATTAAACACTCCACTTTCTTCACTGTGACAGCATCGTCTGTCATTGATGGTCTACCAGCTCTTGGCTCATCTTTCAGGGACATGTGGCCAGTTTGAACATTCCTTTTCCACCTCACAGTAGTGTCATACGAAGGGCAATCATTTCCATAAACAGCCGCCATCTTATCATGGATTTCACGGGTAGTTTTACCCTTCAAACGCAGGAATTTGATTACACTACGAGCCCTAAGGTTTCTCCATCTTAACACCTCAGTCACTCCTGGCACTCACTGTAATGTCCCGAGGGATCAATGATGACACTTAAAACGTTTCATCACTCTAGCAAAATCTATAGCATTATGATATAGCGGTATCCTTTGTACAAACTTAACGAGCATTTTGTTTGCTTGCTTATAATATGAATATATTACACGACTGTAATTTTGCTTCATTAGTCCAAAACTGGATTACAAGAACATACTTCAGATCGCGCCGAACTTAATTGTCCTTTGTGTAACATCACATGTAAATTCAAACACGCCCTATTCTTGAAAAGACTATTTTGTTCCTAAACTATGCTTTTAGTGGTATATTCTAATTAATATTAAGAAAGAACAGAACATTCAATAACGTCTTTTTATTGATAGAGTCAACATGAAAAATCCAATGCCATGGCCCGAATTTGAACCACGGATCTCCTGATTTCCCTCCAGTCGCCCTTAACCTTTGAGCTACCATGGTCAACGTGCCGTCCTGACATTAAATTTTCCAGTTGGCTCGTATATTTCCTCGGTAGACCACTAGGGGCTCTGGCATCCGAGATACACCGCTTGTGGCGACTTACTATCGTAAGTACTTAAGTCCCAGGCTTCATCATTTAACTCTTATTATTTCAGTTAATTCATGGAAATTAATAATTTCTCCACACTAGCTGTATATAGGATAAGGTTTCTGAAAGATAGAGTCGACATGAAAAATTCAATGCCATGAATATACGAGGAGATATACGAGTCAAATGGAGAATTTAATGTCAGGACGGCACGTTGGCCATGGTAGCTCAAATGTTAAGAGCGACTGGACGGAAACCAGGAGATCCGTGTTTCAAATCCCGGCCATGGTTTTGAATTTTTCATGTTGACTCTATCTATCAAAAACCTTAGCCTATATACGGCTAGTGTGGAGAAATGATTAATTTCCATCAATTAACTAAAATTCTTTTTATTGTTTCTAAGTTTAAGTTTCAATAATAATAAACGTTTGTGAAATACTTGTTTGGCATCGAATTTTAGTTAGAATTTACAAATATTTTTAAGTAATAAAGTGAAACGGTATCGAAATATTAAAGTATAAGACATTTTGGTTTTAAAATAAGTGTTTCTTTATATTTTGCAAAGTATTTGCTCCCTACTTTATTGTTTTATCTTTTTTAATATTGTCAAGTCTCTAGTTATGTTTTATAAGCAACTGTTTCAAAATAATAAAGTTGCTACCGTGTTCCACTTAATCCCCTGGTTCTATGGATCTATAAGGCGCCCTTTCTGCAATGGACCTCTCCCTGTTATTGAATCCAGTTGAAATGTTATTAAAGAGAAACTGTGCCTCTTGAAAGTTCAACTTCGGAAAGGTTGCTGCATGTTTATACGGCCAGAAGACAAGGCGACAAAATGAACAATAAGAAGAAAAAAAGAGAAAAATCTTCTGCCGAGGAACAATGATGAAATAGGGCGGGTTCACACGTTTAAAATATTTTTCACTGTGGATAATATGTGAGCACCATTTATTTTATTTTGTAGGGAGTTTATTTCTGTGTTCCATTACCTCCTCTGTGCTGTCATGTAGAAAGGGAAAGGAGAAGAGACGATGTGGGAGGGAGGAATTCATTGTTGACCACACAAACCATGCCGCAGAGTCTCTAATCTGCCCTTCCCGCCGAGGGACACACCCCTCAGCTGTTAAACTCACTTCACCTCACCCCGCCCGCCGCGCCCCACACGCAGGTTATCGAGAACCCATACTTTTCTCCGTTTCCAATAATTTTGAGTGGTTTTCGCACTTTTCAAAAACACGCTACGGAGAAATAAATAGTATTTTTTAAACAACGCTTTGAGGCTTTAAAAACCACAGCACGGAAAGCTGCATATGGTAAACAATGCATACACTGAACGACTAAACGTTATTCTAATATTACCTACTACTGAGCAGATTTTCGATGGTTTGTTTGGGAACTTCCTCTTAGACTGTAATTCTTCTTTATTTTCCGGATTATTTGTATGCATTTTAATTACTTTCTCCACTACATATCTACAATCCTGTAGTAAATAGAGGTAAACATTTGCCACAAAATCTTTATACCAAAATTTCACAAAATAGGATTAATTTAACCTAAGAAAACCCATAAATAGTAGGAATAATCAATCTTATATTACCTAATGTAAAACTGAAGCCTATTTTAATACAACAATCTCTCACTGAAATACGCTCACTTTCTTCTCGGGCAGCCAGCCAGGTGAAAAGATGATTAGATATCAACGTTTCGGGAGTGTGCATCTCTCCCATCATCAGTATATTTATAAAATGTTATAACTACAAATGAAATACTGGATATAACACAACTATAAACAAATACAAAACACTACGTAAATTCGCACTACTGAACAAATGACTGTTTTCAGTAAATTAAATGCCAGGTCACGAGATGGCATGAGTATCAAGCTGTATAGATCTTTGCTTCTTAGTTCGACGGATTTTCATTTTAAGGCCGGTTTCCAGGAGGAGCTGAACTGAAATCCAGCATCACGATTAAGGGTGCTCCTTTCAGAGGAAATCGCCAAAGCCTCCTTAATTCTTCGCTCCCATTCGTCTTATAGGATAAGGGAAAACCCCGGAGAAAATCTTATCCAGATAGCTCACCCTGACCGAGTTTCGAACTCTGGACCTCTTGAACGTGAGGTAGACATACTACCACCACTCTACCAAGGCGGGCACCGCTATTAGATGTGTTGTAATTTTTTAATTTACAAATTAATCACTATGAGGTGTCTGCATAAATGGTCACACAATGCAATCTATAATATATTTCTAGAAATATTCAGTGAAATATTTGAAATATATAATAATTTTTCAATATAATTGTTTTGGTTTTAAACAGACTAAACTTTCTGTTTTCGTTTCAGCACATACTGTTACTACATCGAACACCAGTACGGTTTCGATTGCATATGTATGAATTTGCTAGCCCTCCCGTAGGGCATTATCCGAAAGTAACGGTATAGAGGCTTTGACTATAAGACAATTTTGTGTGAAGGGTGAGAGGGCGGGGAGTGTGTGTTGAGCTCCACAACGAGATAACCAGTTTACCAGATACGTGTCTGTCTGTACGTGACCATAAGCCGAGCGAGAGTGATGAACGGAGCACGCATCTGCAGTGAATAACGAACACTACCGATGGAGCTTAAAGAAAAGAAAAGATGTGTCAGCAAAATGAACTTGCTCTTATTTGGCTTCTTTTAAAATATTTTTAAAGCAATACGTATTAAAAACTTAAGATATCTAAATCATCCTGTAAGGTAAACGTGAGCTTTGACGTATCTCTCGCTTTGGCTCTTTTATCCTTTCTCTTTCTGTCTTTCGGAGAAAACGAAAAAACTGTATTTACTCATTTTATTACTCAAATTAGGCTCGCAACGAGCTATAGTTTACCTAAACATAGTTCACGAATAAGCTTAATGACCGGCAATTCCCATTTGATAACATTGTTTACTTTATACTTCATTATAAGTAAAGAGAACATTGAAATGTGTCCCGTTAAGTAGAGAAGAGTCGTGCAGTATCGGCCGGCATCCAGTACCGGCCACTACTGGGATTTCCCTTTTAGCCTCCATGTGTCAGAAGTTTCCAGTAAGCAGTAGCAAGCTTGTGCATCCACGTGCGCTGCAGTCGGACATCTTCCTCTCTTCAGTTCTTTGCACTGAATGCTTGATGGTGGTTAGTTTAGCTCTTAGTGCACGTAAGATATTCTGAAGCCCATAGCAGCGCTATATTTGCGATCTCTGTAAACCAGTGAGCTAAACATTTGTGAACTGAGCAGAAATAGTGACAATAAGTTCCCATGCTTTTGTATTCTACTATTGTATTCTACAATATATATTGTAACAGAAAAATCGGTGGCCGATACTGCAAGACACTTTCTACAAGCCTTATAATTCTAGCTTTTTTACTTTCGATGAATATAGCACTATAAATAAAAAAAAATAAAAATCATTACATTATAATGTCTATAGAACACGTCTTGAGGTAAGAGAATAATATAGTAAGATTCCGATTAACCACCAAAGTTGCAGAGTAAAGTATATTAAAAAAAAAAAAAAAAAAAACTGATCCCGGCAGATACTGCCCGGCCTTTCCCTAATTTCAGATTGACTGATCCTCAAGAGTTGATGCTGCTTTTCATCTGTTTCGCAATTCCACTACGAAAACAATTGCATATCACGTGACAAAAGCATAATGCAGTTAGTCAGTGCCAAGGCGTGACTTTCAAACCGAGAAAATCTCCAAATAATAATTAGCATTAAAATAAGAATAAGGACTCAAAGAACTAAGGCTACTCTTCAGTACTCTTTCTATTGTATAGTAAGCTCCTCTTGCTTTGTAAGACTGGCCACATTGCAAGCATATACCTACTTCTCCTCTCCACTCAGACGTTCCAGTTTTTCCTACAACTGATCTACACCACGTATATTGTTAATCTAACATAGAAAGAATATGAAACTTAACAAGAATTTCCTATTTGTCACCACTAAATACGAATCTATGTAAAATACTGCTGCTAATGCTATTGAAACGTACTTACAGTTGTATTTTAAAAATAAACAGTTTTTCACAACCTACAGAGACTTCACAAAATTTGTCAATTCATATTAACTATCGAACATTCACGATTACTTCCGGAAACCTACGAAGCACGGTATTCAAGGCTATGGATGCGTAAATATATAAATATCCAGTACTGAATAAGCTCGCGGAACTGGTCACTCGAATGTATGCAAATAAAATATTATTTGACATTATTTTCTTGTTTTCTTCTTCCTTTTCTCCTAAAATTCTTGGATAATCTTCCAGTGCTTCGTGTACTATGCTTCGCCACTGCCGCTAGTCTTAAGGTCCTTATTTTACGCGCGAAGTGGAATAGGTGAACCATAAAGCATAATCTGTTTTTATTAGCACAAGAGAGACATAACATAATTCCATTCGGAAACGTACCTAGGATATTTTGATTGAAAATCCAGATGGTTAACCACTCGACCATAGAGAGAGTTGATTTCTTTCATATTTATATAAATGCCAAACTGTAATTTAATCCTGATAGATAACCACGACAAACGAGAATATGCAAACTGCTTAAGAGTGGAAACTATGAAAAGTATTAGCAATACAGATGAAAGAATTAATATCACAATATTAGGTATCAAGGGGCTAACACATAGGCAACACATCATCAGTGAAAAGTTTCAAGTCTAATTCAACTTTCCATCTTATTGCCACACACCTTCTATGCCAGGACAATTGCATTACCAAAACGCAATTCACCCATAACTTTGTATTATTAGCTATAAAGTTTAGCCCAAAAGTTTAAAATTCCTTCATATGCAATTCACTATTTACCTTAGGCCTAGAAGTTAAGTATGATATTTGAATCAAATCAGGTTTAATTCGCGTACGCGTATCTGGGATTCCCATTCAGTAAGAGCAGAGAACCTGGAATGCAAATTTCATGGTTCGAATCTCGGCTTTGGTATTGCGTTTTTCAAATCTATTTCAGCTTCGAATTTGTTTACCAGGTTAGAGGATTTAAATCCATATTAGGGAAATTATGGTGGACACTAGGAAAGGAGACCAAAATGCCACAGAAAAAGAGCAATTAAGTTTTTAAGAACCAAAATTAGTTTTCATTTAAGACTTTTAAAATTAGTTTAAGCTTTTAATAATAAAACTAATAAAAACAATAATTAAAATATTAACAAGAGCAAGAGTAAGAGTGCAAGAGCAATAATGATGATGACGATGATGATAATGGCGACGATGATGATGACTGAAAAATTCAGTGCCATAGCCGGGATTTGAACCACGGATGTCCAGCTCTCCGTGCGGTTGCTCTAAACCACTGAGCTACTATGGCCAACGTGCCGATATGACGTTAAATTCTCCAACTGACTCATATGTTTTCCGTTACACCACTAGGGGCTCTCACATGCTATGCGACACGCACATTTTGTGGCGACTTACTATGCTGTAAGTATTTAAGTCCTAGGCTTCATAGTTAATCCACTATGTGTGTGTGGTTTTTTTTTTTTCTCGGTAAATTGACGGAAATAATCATTTTTTCCACACTACACGTGTGAAGGCTAAGGTTTGAATGAACAGAGCCAGACTGAAAAATTCAATGTCTTAGCAGGAATTTGAACCACGGATCTGCAGCCCTCCGTGCGTATGCTATAAACCACTGAGCTACTATGGCCAACATGCTGACGTGACATTAAGTGCTCCAACTTTGTACAGTCTGGCTCTATTCATTCAAACCTTAGCCTACACACAGCCAGACTTTTCCAACAATTATAAGGTTCTTAAAAGGCCTAGTAGACTGGCAGGTATTTTATACTGTCTCTCTCTCTCTCTCTCTCTCTCTCTCTCTCTCTCTCTCTCTCTCTCTCTCTCTCTCTCTCTCTCTCTCTCTCTCTCTCTCTCTCTCTCTCTCTCTCTCTCTCTCTAATTTTGTTAACGTAAAATGATAAAATCCTTTGAAAATGTGATAAAGAATATCTAATTTCTATGTTTAGCAGAGTGGATAAAAATCTGTAACTTAGCAATTAAATTTGAAACACTTTACAAGGACTTATTTAATTAAGAACCGAATAAATATAGCCCGTTGTAATAAATATAGCCCAAAGGGCACTTTTTGGACTTATTGAATAAGATATTTCAGAATATTGAATATCTCTTCTCATTGTTGCAATGCGATGCCAAATATAAGCGATGAACTATCTTGCGAGAGGATGTCAGCTGCTGTGTAGTAGAAAGAACTTCGCTAATCGAGCAGGCATGTATTTTTCACTATAACGTAGATTTCATTATCTCCATTAGAGAGATAATTCAATTTATTACACTGGAGTCTTTATGCCAGCAAGGAGATCGATGTAATCTTCCAACATTTTGGTTTGCATCTCTTCCAAGAGATAGACCATCAATCTCTTGCTCTCTAGGAGCCGTAATGGCATCTGGCTGTCTTTTTCTGCCTTATGGGAGGGGAAGAACCGCTGATTTGTGGCAATAGTAACCAAAACAGGTACCCCGCTTTCCCCTCTAAGAAATTCCCCATACGAATGCAACTAGAAAATCTAAATTCGTCAGTTTTATTCATATGTGCACCATTCATCTTTTATTGGACGCGCTTAAATAAATTCTGCCGTTAAATCAGGACGGACGGGCGGTTTGTAGCGATTAGTTTCAACCAACTGTTGCATCAGCTTAAAGAATGTGGATGAACTATCAGTCCATGTTTGCTGCTTGCAGATTCCATACGTCCAACCACGTTTTCTTACCGAAACCTCCCACTCTTTTTTCCTTTATCTCCTTCTGTTTCTTTCTTTTTTTAAAGGTTCCTCAAACTGATCATAAACTGATTTTTACGCTATTATCAGAGATTAAAATGAGTCAATATTTTAGTGCGGTTTCTTAAAATTTAAAGCATTTTGAAACGTTTTATTTTCATTCAGCCTTTATTCAACACACACGTATAGCATTATAACAAAAGCTTAGTTGGGTCGGTTTGCATTAAAAATGTTGTTTAATAAGAAAATACAAGTAACATATATATTCTGAGAGCATATTGCATTTGAACTTCCCAATCAGGGATTTTAATACACGTACTCATGTATTCAAACAAGTATACCTTATGCTTTTGTGGACTAGATGTGGCTTCTCACATACTAGTTAATTCAAAGGCGCATTATCAAGTTAGAGTGGCTCTAATAAATTCAAATGACCTTTAAGAGTAATGTTCTAACATATGGTTCAGGCGGTTTCGTCTGTGACCTGCATTCGGGAGACCCGGGTTCGACTCTCGTGGTCTACCTACCTGACCCATGAGTTCTTTTCAGAGGGTTTCCCGGGCAGCTAGGTGAATGCTGGAAAGGTTAATTACATCCCTCGAAATTCCTGTCCTGCCGTTTCATTTCCATTGTCATTTCACATCATCTCTCATCTGGTGGTCTCTTCCAGGGTAGAAGTGCCGGCGGTGCATGGCAGGATGATATGCTCTAAGTGAAGCACTTACTCCTCCAGTAGGTCAGTTGCTGGTTTCCGAATCGACTGTTGGGACCCCTAACACTCGTGGTACCTCTGACGTTACTAGAGGAACCTCGGGCCGAACATTCAAGCCCCTCCCTGATTGGGAGTTGTTCGGATTGGGTTGGACTCGAGGGGGCAGTGTGTTCCCGAAACCCATGGGGAATTGGGTACCTCCGGCCAGGCTAAGGCCGCCCGGAGGGGGTAGAGGGTTGCCTCATAAGTCCCGGGTACAAGTCTGCAGAGCTAGTAGGTGTGTTAGATCACCAGGTGGCCACACCGAGGTTTTCGGTAGTCCTCCCTGCGAGATTGACGCACGTAAGTGGCGTATCCACTTAAACCCGTCTTGATTTTCGAGTCGATGGACTCGAACTCCCAGGACTAATGGGAGTAGGATCTCTGGCGTAACACGCAACACGTCTCCACACCACAATACGGGGGAGTGTCCGTTACCCTGGCCCACCGGGAGAGGTTTCGTCAAAATGTAGGGACCATGCTCTCTGCACTGTCATGGCTCGGGAGAATAAGGTACTATAGACCAAGACTGATTGCAGTGACGAATCTCCTATTAAAAAAAGGGGGGAACCCTGACTTACCCCTGTAACAGATGTCGGCCTTCATTTTCAATATATTTCTGGAATCTTGTGCTCCTTTGGAGAATTTGAATTGAATTCTCGGTGTGTAGTTTGCTTTTATACTTTGTAATTTAATGAACCTCATAGTTAGTAGTCGCGGACTTCAAAAATATCAATCAGATAATCCGTACAACCCAACTATTTATTGACCATGTTATAAACATTCGTTTTTTTTTTTTTTAATTTAACTCCTCCAACGTTAAGTCATATCGGATGGTGAATGAAATGGGTGAAGTGATTCTCAAATGTGTCCAGGGTCCATGGAGCTTAGTGCTTCGCGACATTTGTCTTTTAAATATAAGGGAAACCCTGGAAAAAACCTAATCGAGGTAACTCACCCTGACCGAGAATCGAACTCGGGACGTCTTGAACGTGAGGCAGGCACGCTACCAGAATTTTATATTAATTGGTATTATTCCGACTTTCCTTTTTGATCTAAATAAAACTTGATATAAATGTAATAGAAGGCCTGGAATAAACAAGATATCGGTGACCACTCTCAGCGACCGCACAATTGACTTTCATCCTGCCAAGTGGAATTTCGACACAATTGCGGAGACAATATACGAGGGCTGTTCAATAAAGAATGATCACAATATTTTTCTGACAATATACCTTTACTCATCCTCATAATTTTGATGGTCCTTCTCAAAATAGTCTCCCCTGAATGTGATGCATTTGTCGCAGCGTTTCTGCCAGTCTACAAAGACATGCTGGAAACCATTTTTTGAGAGATTCTTCAAAATCTCCTCCGCAGCTTTCACTACTGCCTCTGATGATGGATAATGCCTCCCACGAAGGCGTTTCTTCAAGTCCGGCTAAATCTGGACTATAGGAAGGGTGAGGGATGCACTTCACGTTGATTTTTGCAAGATATTCAGCAACAACATTGGCAATATGCGGCCGTCATTATTGTGGTGCAGCATCCAGCCTGCTTCATAGAAATGTGGTCTTTTGCGCCTGATATAGACTTGAAATGTTTTCAGGAGATCCCTGTAGTATTGTCCAGTTACTGATCTGTGTGCAGGTACAACATGCTGATAAACCATTCCATGAATATCAAAGAATGATATGCCATAGCTTTACCAGCAGAAGCAACTACTTTTCCTTTTTTGGGGTGTTGGTCATGAAGGAGATTTCCACACTGAGCTTTTGTGTTTGCTCTCAGAATCAAAATGATTCAAGTTTCTTCAGCAGCGATTACGTTTGAAAGAAACTCCGGATCTTATCTAACATCAACTTTAACTGCATGTTACCTCCATTGCAGTGGTAGGCGATACTGAACATATCTGGACCTAGCTGGTTCTCACAGGCGGGAACCAGGAGTACCAACAATGAAACTATTGCCCACCTCGGTAGCGTAGTGGTAGCGAGTCTGCCTCACGTTCAAGAGGTCCCGAGTTCGAATCTCGGTCAGGGTGAGGTACCTGGTTAAGGTTTTTCCGGGGGTTTCCCTTATCCTGGAAGACGAATTTCGGGTAACTCTAAGCTGTATGGACCCTGGGCTCATTTGAGCATCATTTCACCCATTCCATTCATCGTCCGATATTACTTAACGTTGGAGGACGTAAAATTACAAAAAATTCTAGCGTGTTTGTTTCACATTAAGGTAACAGAATATAATAATATTGAATTTTTGTGCGAAAAATTATGGCTGTTAAAAATTATGATCATTTTTATTGAAAAGCCTTCGGAATATGTACCTACGATCCTTTTGCTTTTTATCTAATAATAACAAGATTATGTGGAGGAAAATGATCGAGAGCTTGCTTCACATGTTATTAACGTCTTTATAAATTGAATGATGTCCTTAAGGATCTTCATTTGTAATACTTTAAATCAATTGTTGAAAACCTTTAACATTTCTACACATTATATCAGACAACAAAGAGAAACTGCAAAATCGAAAAATTGTACTGCTACCTGATATTTATTCACTCTGACTGTTGAAAAAAAAATAACACCTATACAGGATGCTGTTCTCACTGCATGCATGATTAATTTACGAGCGTAAGATATGCGCGCAGGCACAGATGTAAGGAGTGTCGAAAGAAAAAGTGTGAATATCGTTGAAAGTCATCAGAATAATCAAGGCACGGCTGTGAAACAGTCGTAAAGCAAAGAAAAAATTGTAAAACAATGTTTCACACCTTGCTTACGTGAGGTCACCATAACAAGCGCAATAAGGAGCAAGAAACATAGAAACGAGCATAAAAACGGTCATAGTGCTGTAGGAAAGCTGCTTTGTATCCATGTACCCCGGAATACATTGCAGATGACATGTGGCATAAATTTTTTTTTGCTTTTAAGACTTCAAGGAACGCAACGGTGTGAACTGGAAATGTCGAAGTCAACATGACCTCGAAGTGAATTATTTCCAGATAACACTTCATTGTTTACCGCTGGAAAAATTTACTACTTCGTACCCCCGGCTATAAAATACGACTTACGGGCACTAAAATACTGTGAGGAAGGAAACAATGAATGTGTATGTGTGCACACTTAAATGGCTTCGCCCTCCTCAGTCACTGCATTACAGTGCAATTTTAACACTCGTAAGAGTGACGATAAATTGCTTGTTACAGTTTTACTACAATACGTGCCTATACGAGCCAACTTAATTTCTCTTTTTAGGGGTTGCTCACCATTTGCCTCTAAACGGATATGAACTAAATGTTTCTTTTATTGCAAACTCTGGACAAAACCTATATACAAATCACGTGAGATCTATTACGGAAATAAACTGTCGTTTTATGTCACTTGTGAAGACCCAGTTAAGCACTTTCGAAAAATATCAAAAGTTTACGCGTTAGCAATCACAAAATTTTTGCTCTTCATCTAAGGCATTCTATTTGGTAGGGGCGCACAAAATGAGGTCATGAGCTACTATAATTTGGTTCTTCTACATAGAAGAAAAAATATAAGG
The DNA here is from genome assembly GCA_030765055.1 of Mantis religiosa. Taxonomy (NCBI): domain Eukaryota; kingdom Metazoa; phylum Arthropoda; class Insecta; order Mantodea; family Mantidae; genus Mantis; species Mantis religiosa. The sequence continues at coordinate 174,279,005 of CM060952.1, forward strand.
AGAACCGTTGGATCTGTTTTATATTAATTTACTCACCAACTTTTAACGATTAAATAAAATTAAGGACTCGTATTTTCAATTACCTTAGAGAATAATAATATAGAAGTGAACACATGCAGGAAAATTAAGTTGGTTGAATTTTACAACTGTAAACCGAGTGTGACATATGTGACGACCTGATCTTAGTTTGTGAATATTAAGGAACACGTGGTCAGGTCGAACACGGGAGCCAACACTCAGAGCAGAACTACATGCTTTAGCGAGAGGTTGGGATTTATTTTTCTATGATGGTTTCATTGGTAAAAAGGTAGGGTAAGCCTAATTAAATGTGAAAATTCATTTAATAAGAATATTTATTACAACAAGCAGATTACAAAGGTGACCATAACGGCCATTTACCTGTCCAGAAGTGGAGTCGCCTACACATGTTGCTTCTCCAAGTGTTACATTAAGAGAGACTGTCTATTTCCCAAAGACCACTCATCCAGTCATAAAGGAGGGGAGGGAGTGACGTCACTCCTACTACTTGAGTCACCAGAGCGTAATTAATTCAGTCCTTTCTGACAATATTGTCGCGTACGCTTTGGTGGGATGAAAGAACTTAATTTATTTTAGGAATTTATATGAAATCCTAATAGTATGAGGTTTCTTCATAAAATTGAAATTGTTAATTTTTGGAAGTAAAGATGTAGAAAGATCATAGCGGAACAGTGCACGACAAACCCGTAGTTTGCTAAATTTCCAGACCATTAACCACACAAGAATACAGAACTCTAGACAATGAACCCGATAGTTAGAAATGGATGATCAGCAGGTCGTTGGATCGGATGGAAAGTTCCAGAAGCTTTTCAGCCGATCAAATGGGAAAAGTTCATAGGTTCAGAGTATCTTGTCCCCTTCCTCTTGAGGTTGGCTGATAATACATATAGCCGTGGTTTACGGGGCGCGAGAGGAGGCCACGTCGGGTCTTCAGCTCACCACGAACCGACACATCCTCGGAGGTAAGCCCGACTGGGTCTTGACGTATTAATGCAGCTGTCAACACCATTCCACCCCGGGGTGACTTGTCTTATAGACAATCATTAGGTTATATTAAATTGGCATTTCGTAGAAAATTGTGCTGTCTCTACTTATCTATCTGTAACCTGACTACAAACTCCCTCTATCATTTACCTCTCCCATCTGAACCCCTATCCTTTCAGCTACGTTCCCAGTTGCAAAGTAGATTGTAAACCCATACGGTAAAACACCTTTAAGGTAACACAACCCTACCAGAAAGTATAAAAAGTTTACGCGTTAGCAATCACAAAATTTTTGCTGTTCATCTAAGGCAGCGGTCACCAAGTGGATCGATTTTGTACTAGAGCAAATAACGTAGCACTGTGCACTGCCACGAGTGTCGTGCAACTTCAGTGTGAGACAGCACTGTTGTCTCGTCTCTTGTTTTCGTAAACATATTGCCAGTTGGAGAATGTAATGTGACACTTATACCTACTCTTATACCTTTATGGGAAGAGTGTTTCTTTTTATAGAAAGTGATAGTATTAGAGCATTCAAAATGAAACTATCCCTATGGGAAAGGCAGTTAACCTCAAAGAAATTTGTACATTTCCCAGAACTCTCAGCAGTTCAGCAGTTTGTTCAGGTCATGGACTTACAAGAGTATGTTCAAATATTAAGATGGTTGAACCAAGAATTTCAGAAAAGATTCCAAGACGTAGTGCAATTAGAGCCAATTTTCCAAATATTTGCTGAGCCTTACTCTACAGATGTTGATAATGTTCCATCTGAATTGCAGCTTGAACTTGTCGATTTGCAATGCAATCGTCAAATGAAAAAGAAAAGTAAATAAATAAATTCCAAAATAGAATTAGTTTGAGTGATGTCTATTCTTGTTTTCCAAAAAATACATTTCCTCGACTACATAGAAATGCTGCTCGTTTTCTGAGTACGTTCGGATCCACATATATATGCGAACAACTTTTTTCGCAAATGAAGTTAAACAAAAACCGCTGCAGAATTACTTGTCGGATCAGAACTTAAAATGTCAACTTAGACTAACTGCTGCACAAACATTGATACCTAATTTTGAAAAACTAGTGTGTTAAAAGAGACAATTAAAACTAGAAAACTAGGTTCCACTTCTGAGTAATATGTTGTGTTTATTGCTTTTCTTCGAGCTGGTATTTTATACTGCTGTATTGTAAGTAGATTGTCGATTATTTTCGTTTTGTTTAAACGATCAATTTCTTGTTCATTTTTTATATTAAAATAAAGGTACATAGTTGCATGATAATTAAAGAAACAATTAAAACAATTTATATAACAATTATATCCTTCATATTACAATTCGATTATTGTTGCACAGTCAATTGTTCATTTAAATTGCAAGATCGACATTCTGCCACTGCTCTGAAGGCTACTGAATGCACGGTATTCCGGCGTGCAACGGGTAAACTTGCACGGCCTACTGTGCACGAGCTCATGAGCTGCTATATTTTGGTTCTTCTATGTGCTTAAAAATATAAGGAGAACCGGTGGATCTGTTTTATATTGATTTGCTCACGAAATTTTAATGATTAAATAAAATTAAGGACTTATATTTAAATTACCTTAGAGAATAATGATATAGAAATGGACACATGCAGGAAAATTAAGTTGGTTGACTTTTACTACTGTAAACAGAGTGACATATTTGATCGTTTGGAATTCTTAACAAGAGGGCTGATAACAATGCTCTTCTTAAGATATTTCTCGGGCACAAATGACCTTGTTGTCGACGGGCCCTAAAACACCACACACTCGCTCACTCAAGATATTTCTGTGAAAAGACATTTTCAAAAATGCGATAAGTCAAAACAGAACTTTGGGTAATGAACACAATAGCACAAGGGTTTAAAATTATAGCAGAGGAAAGTAAAATTTCGCTTTCCTTATTGCATATTAACTATATTGACTCTTTATTCAGAACAGTGTTAATAAATATCGCCTATGAGTTAACCTATAATAAGATTATGAAATAACTACGGATAATTTGTTCAATATATAAGTGCGTCAGCTGGTACCATATAAGTGCAGATTTTGGTTCTTAAGTTCTTGGAGACTTAAGTGTCCTGCGACGTGGCGTAGCGGGCTAAGGCAGCATGGCTCGGTCCCTGGCCACAGAAAGCGGCCCGGATTCGACCTCATCCATGGGATGCAGATTTTAGGTCCCGGGTATAGAACCGTTGCCCACTCAGTATCGTGAGGAAATTGAGGAGCTTACGCTAGGTAAGCGGACCTGGTCACGAAAACCAAAATTCCGGCTGGGGTGATGCCGAGATGCTGACCACATCTCCTCCCAGTGTCGGTTGGATGATCACCCACCTCTGCCGTGAGTTGGGCAGTCGGGTTGGTAGGCCTTGGTCCTCTTAGGGCTGTCGCAGTGGTTAACTTAACTTTTTAAGAGACTTAAGTCCAATATGATCTGTACGCCTGATGCCTGTAAGCTGTTTGTTGCTATCTTACATTTACTAGTAGATTGTTACTTCGAAATGTTCTGAGGTTTAATGCAGTGTTCGTTATAAAAATCTGGTAGCTCCTGACTTATGAGACAGCTAACATTTTTTTTCGAGAGACTGCTCACGTCATTTGAGTTTTCTACGTCCTCTGCTACCTGGATAAACTAGACAAGAGGAAGTATTATATCCCCTAACAAGCTTTAATGTCGAGTTTCAGCCGTAATGCGAGTTCTGAGGTCTTAAACCAAAACAAGTCTTTTTAGAAAAAAAAAATCATTTGTGAGTGTTTATGAGTGTGCATGTGCATGCACGTATGTGAAAATAACTATAAAATGAACTGTATTACATATTTAAGATGTGATACGCAGAGTTTTCAAGTAAATCCTGCCAACCAAGCTACACTTAAATATTTAATATTTTTCATTTTTTTTCAAAAACTGGTTCTAAAATGTGTTATTAACTTCCCTGCGTTTATACATAAAGTAATTAAATGCAATTCACTATTCTGAATTAACTGCAAATAGCCTATAAGTCTTTGTTATTAATAAAATATAATTTTGCATAATTTGTATAATAAATAAACTGCAGCCATATTACACAGCAAATGTAGATTTTGTGAAATCAAGCTATTTACGACAAATAACTTTTAGTGTTAACCAACATCCAGATATTTTTTCCCATTGGTTTGTGTGCATCATGTATTGCACTACGTGAAGAGCTATTAGCATCCGTACATCGGTCCGTACCACGGAATTCATGCTAGAATCTTCCCGATGACCTGGGTGACTGAGTTGGCTACGCACTGGCCTGGTGATTGCTGTTGTTCAATCTTTGTGTGTTCTTATGGTCCCAGCTCCTTGTCAGTAGATTTACTGCGCTACGAATTTCAAACATATCGAAACTATCACATGACGCTGACAACTAACTGCGCCGTTAACAAATAAAATATGTAACATTTTCACTGCCCAAGGAATTTCAAGAAAATTTCACGAAGTATTTAAAATGTAGTTGAAATAGGTGCTTAAAGTATTTCATTTTTATCAATTGAGAGCCTAACAACTGATCCGAGGTATAGAGGCTATTTTACCTAGCTAAAAGAAGTTGCAATCAAATAGTATAACTACAAATTCAGAGGAAGAAATTATTATGCCATTTACATAATAGCTTCCATTAGCATTAGAGTAGCCTCATTTTGCATACGCTGTCTTAATGGTCTAATAACATCCATATGCAAAGCGTATAACGGCGTTGAATTTCTCACTAGGATTATACATTTTATTTATCTTATTAATCCATAAAATAGTTTAAACCTAATTTAGTTGTTTGCAACCTGGCAGAAGGCAATAACCACGATTTTAATTTTAAATTTGTTAAAATGAATTAACGGCTTTTAAAAACAGCTCTGGTTAATCGGCATGTACCCAACATTGTTTTCTGGGTACCAGTAAAGATGGTTTACGACTTAAAACAATGCAAATCTTACTTTTAAAGTAAATAAAAATTGAGGACACTTATTGGACTCTCAAAACCTCATCTAACTGCAAGGGCAAGTCGTCAGCGTATTGTGCCATTTCGACTCGTGGTTCTATGAGGAAGTCTGTCATAGAGACATTGAATAGGGTGGGAGATAGTACAGAGCCTTCGGGGACTCCGCCTCTCACTGGTCTTACTGTTGATGTTTTCCCCGCGACTGTGACTTTGACTTTGCGGTGTGGTAAGAAGCTGTGTAGGATGTTGATCATGTATTGGGAGCCCCAGGTGGATCAGTTTGTGTTAGAGTCCGGCATTCCATGTCGTAGAGAAGGCACTCGCTGCTAGCTGTTCTAGCTCACCATTTATACACCATTAGCTCTTTCATGAAGACTGGCGAAGCTTCACGAAGCTTCACGGACCCTTGCGATGGTGAGGGAATTGTCCAAACACATCTCTGGCTCTTCCCCTCCCTAACCCGTCACTCCACGGCACATCATTAGCGCAGCGCGGGCTGGTATGTGGATGTGGCTTAGCGCAATCTGTCTCTTTCGTTTCCTGCCAGCTGGCTGCAGATGTCTCGCGACGTTAGAGACAATGACCACAAAACACCGAAGTTGCTTAAAAAAAGCCAAAAATAGTAAGCAAATAATTGGTGAAGTAATTTGTTTGAAAACGATTCAATTTTGAGCAGTAGTTTGTATGAGTAGACTGCTATACATTAACAATTTTGAGAACTGTTTCCTGAAATATGTGCATTATGGTCATATACTTTGTAGTACTATTATTAGGGTTTCTTAATACAACGTTAAGCAAAAGGAAGCAATTATTTTAGTGCACTTGTTGGATGGCACCACTGTTTCGTTGAATTTATTGATTGATTTCAAGATTCAAGATTATATTTACTGTGCATACTCCAAAATTTTAATATTTACAACTTTTGGCTATTCATTTGTCTTTACCTTGTTGCTACCTTGGCTTACATAACACCCTGGTCTTCTGCTCTGTCAGGTAACTCTTAACCTCCATGCCTCCTTGTTACTTAATTAGTCCCATTCTTCCCCCTATCTTCGCTTTTTATATTATTTACATTTCTGGCCCATTTTTATTTTACTTTCTGCAAGAACAAACCAATACTTCTTACCTTCTTTTCCTCCCTGCCCCTTAAAACATTTTTATAGCTACTATCCTCTTCTCTACTTTCTCCCATTTTTCCCCCCAAACCTTTTTTCTCCACATTGCAACCTCCCCGCATTCTGTTACATAGTCTTCTATGCTTTCCCCTCCCCCACACAATTCGCAAATTCCCTTTTCCCTACCTCTTAGAAATATTGTTCCTGTTCTCATCCAAGCTATCTGTTCTCTCTCATGACTATTGCAGTAATCTACATATGATTCTCTTCCATAATTTCTTCTTGTAAGGTTGTAATGATTTCATGTTTTCTAGACTTCCCCATATTTTCTGTCTGCATTTTACCAATTTACCCACAGCGCTTGTATTCCTTTGCTCTAATCTCCATATATATCTCCCATTCCTAACAACTATTTGAGTTCCCTAATCTTTTATACTGAGTCATGCATAATTTTATAATTTCCCCTTCATCTTTGGCCAAATAACTATACCAAAATTTTATTACTCTTTGCATTATTATTCCATTTTTTCTTGTCTTTCCTAATTCTATTAAAGCTACTTCCCTAAGTGGTGAGCTTGGTAAGCCTAGTAGCTCTTTAAAAAACCTTCTGTAGTTTTGGTACACCATTTTGTTTACCTATGTGCTGCCTCCCCCCCTCCCCCCATGATCTTCACTGCATACAACATTTTGGATTCAACTAGTGCTTCATAAATTATTTCTAACATCTTGGTTATCATTTCTAGCTTATATTTGCATATTCTTATTCCATTCACTGCCGCCATTCCTTTTGCTTCAATTTTTCTCCTGTGGCTCCCTACTTGCCATTGTTATTCAATCTTACTGCTAAGTGTTCAAATTCATTGACCACTTCTATCCTTTTGCCAGTTAGTACCCACTTTTCATCTCTTTTTTAGTTTAACTCCCTTCTTGAAGACCATAACTTTAGATTTATGTATGATTATTTTTATTCCCCACTCTTCACAAAGTTTCTGGATTTCATTTATTGCCTTCTACAATGCTACTACAGTTATAGACTCTACTATTAAGTCATCCGCATAAAGCAGTCCAGGAATTTCTTTGTTTGATAGTGCTGATTTCCTTCTTTAACCTTGTCTTAGGCCTATTTTTGTTCTGTCATCTCCGTAATTACATTTTTTCCCTCCTAATGCAAAACTTCAATCCTTCATAGATTTTCTCTAATTATTTTATATATTTTCTGCTTACCTCTTTCATCCGCAATTTCCAAACTAAAGCTTTTCTGTTTACCGTATCATAAGCTTTCTCAAAATCCCCAAAGAACATATGTACGCTTTCTCTCTTCTTCCTGAGGTATTTGTCTACTATAGTATTTATTATGAACAGATTATCTATTGTCCTTTTTCCAGTCCTGAAACCTGCTTGGAATTTAGACAGCTTCCTTTCTTGTTCTACCCATATTCTTAGCCTTTCTGTTAATATTCCTGTTTATATTTTTCCTAATATACATAACAGACTTATTCCCCTGTAGTTTTCTAGATTATTTGCACCTCCGTTCCTCTTATAAATAGGCACAATCCTGCTTATTTTCCAGCTTTCTGGTATGTCATCACTTTCTTTTATCTTGTTTGGCACCTTTGTCATTATTTCTAAGCCCTCATTTGTTTCCCCATACACTTTCCAAAATTCTCCTCGTATACGATTCTGTCCTACTGCCGTCTCTTTTTTATAGATTTTAATTGTTAATACACCTCTTGCATTGTGAATCTTGTTTCAACTTCCCTCCGAAAGCTCTCATCGTTGCCACTAGTAAGAGGGACATGGAGGATTTGTAAGCTGCAACGTAACTACGTGAAGTCTAGCTATAGTTCAATTCTATTTTCTTATGCCCTGCTTTAATCCTTATAAATGACTAATTATTAAAATATTGTGCTTAGCCTAAACCTTCACATACCTCGAAGATGTAACACCATAATATGTTGCACATACGCTGCACAGTATTGCTTGAACATAAAGGCTAATATTGACATGGCATGAAATCTGATTTACTGCCTATCTGCACTAAATATCTCTGGTTTGAATCCGGTATTAAAATGCTCTTTCAGAGCACACCAATTAAGTGAATACCTAGCGGCTATTAATCTTCTTACGCAACAATTAATTTTTCATCGGCTGATGGTAGTAACAGTGAAAGCTAGCCGTAGAAGCATATTTATTATATTCCTTTTTGTTTAATTTGTCCACTAAATTTAAACTTGATAGCTCCACACTCGTATTTCAGAGATTTATAATCTATTCTTTTGACAAGCAACATTTTCGGGAAAATGAAATAAATACCGCTTCCATTATTCATTTTACTTTTTGCAATAGTTGAAGTTAATTATAAAAGAACATGATGGTCTGTTAATATGCGCCAAGCAGGAACTCTAGAATGCTGGTAATGTGTTTCCCTTTTTGCGATTTTCAAACCAATATCCCGGTTACTTATTTTACTCAGAGGCCTCTTTATCCGTCTTGAGTTATTTTATGATGTATATTCTAAATAATATAGTACAGAGGTATAATTTTAAAATATCAGATGAAAAAACAAAAGTTATTGCTTTTAAAGGAAATTATAACGTAAGATGTAAAGTTATTTTAAGAAAGAAAATTTTTGAACAAATATCGAGTTTTAAATATTTAGAATGTAACATAAGTTTCAGAAACAATGCTGATGTAGAAGAAGAAGTAAACAAATTCAGAGCAATATGTGGGACAATCCAAAGAACTTTTAAAAATAGAGTGAGAAGGGAGGTATAAGGTAATGGCAATTCCAACTTTACTATATGGAAGCGAAACCTGGGTGCTAACACAAAAGGATTTAAATAAAATACAGACTGCAGAAATGAAATTTTTAAGAAGTGTTAAAGGTTGTACAATATTGGACAAAATAAGAAATGAGGATATTAGAAAGGAATTAGAAATCGAACCAATCCATGACAAAATATCAGAACGAAGACAACATATATTAAGAATGGAGGATGGAAGATATCCAAATGTAGTATTAAACTATAATCCAAAAAGAAGAAGAGCCAGAGGACGATCTAGGAAACGCTGGAGATATCTATGAAGGCAGAACGAGATATATGCCCAAGCCATGGAGTGAAGAAGAAGAAAAGAAGAAGAGTTGTTTTATGGCCCTGCTGTATTTTCCTTCTGAAGGATGATTTGTACGTCCGAGAAAAAGTCCATCGCCCTCCAAAGTGTTTGAACCCGCGACCCTCGGAAACCAAGGGTGGGAACGTTTACCCTGGCCACGGAGGAAGAAAAGTACAGAAAAAATGTAAACCTTACTTAAAATTTAACCTTGTCAAGGTTTCGCCTGTGGTCTGCATTCGGGAGCTCTGGGCTGGTTTCCCTTTTTTTTTTTTTTTTTTTTTTTTTTTTTTTTTTTTTTTTTTAAATTTACGTCCTCCAACGTTAAGTCATATCGGACGATGGATGAAATTGGTGTAATGATGCTCAAATGAGTCCGGGGTCCATGGAGCTTAGAGTTACCTGACATTCGTCTAACAGGATAAGGGAAAACCCCGGAAAAAACCTTATCCAGGTAGCTCACCCTGACCGAGATTCGAACTCGGGACCTATTGAACGCGAGGCAGACATGCTACCACCACGCTACCGAGGCGGGCAAGGCTTCCCTTTGATGGCCTGCCTGATCAATAGGATTTTTTAGTGTTTTTCCGCGGTCGCTAGGTGAATGTTGGATGGCAAATTACATCCCTAGAATTTCCCGACCCTCCATTTCATCTCCTTTCTAATTTCATATGGTCTGTCGTCTGGTGGTCTCTTTTAGTAAAAAAAGTGTCGGGAGTCCTGACGTTGCATGGCGAGATGATATTGTTACATATACGGCTGAAGAATAACTAGAAACTCTCAAATTTTAGAATTTTAGGACCAAGGCTCACTCTGGGGATTAAGCTCTGTCAAACTTATGCGGCCGAGGACCATGATGACCCATCTGCAATAACTGGGGTTGTCTCCTGGGCCGAACTGACTCGTACTGAACCCCCATGTTTGGAATCAGTGATCTGAAATAAGTGGGTCATCTATGACGTTACCGTCGATGGTCCCGAATTAGTACACTAATTAGCCATCCCCCAATCATACTAAACGAAATTGACGTAACCGTACATCATAGTTCTAAAAATACGCGGGATCACCTTCTGACATTAAAAACACGCGAGCAGTCCGCCAGCTGCTGATTTAGCCACTCAGCGGAATTCGGAACTTCAAAACATGTGAATAGGACAAGTGCCCAGAGTGAGCCTTGGTCCTAAAATACTAAAATTTGTTAGTTTCCTAACTACACTGGGCAACAGTGAAAATTTTTCGGGCTTACAAATAGTGATTTTACATGTATTTCCAACCGCTGAATTAAAAAAATCACCATAAAATGATAGATTAGCTCTTGTTTTGAATATAAAATGTCATTTTTTAGAGTGAAGATGTTAATTTTTGAGGATTTTTTTTGGGAGTTGGCACACCTGTCAAATAACAAAACACAATCAGAAAGAAATTTTGGAAATTAAGTGATGCAAAAGTTAAGGAAGGTATTTTTATCAGACCAAAAATACGAGAACTTGTAAAGGATCCTGCATTTAACCAAATTTTGGAGGGGAAAGAAAAGGAAGCTTGGGAAGTCTTCAAGGGTGTTGTTCATGGATTTTTAGGCATCAAAGGAGATGACAACTACAATCATTTGGTGACTGCTCCTGCAAAACTACCGTAACCTTGGATGCAACATGTCCCTTAAGATCCATTTTCTCCACTCCAACCTAGACTTTTTCCCTCCTAGTTGTGGAGCTGTTAGTGATAAACATGGGGAGAGATTCCATTAGGGCATTTTTGTTATGGAACAAAGATATCAGGGCCGTTGGAATGAAGTAATGCTGGCGTATTACTGTTGGTCTTTGCATAGGAATTCTGCGGAAATCCATCACAAGAGGCAAGCTAAAAGACGACGAAGTCAATAGGCCACCACACGACTCTCTTCAGACACGACTATCTGCGAAGTATATCTCCAGCAATTTAGAACTCTTAGCAGTTTAAAAAATCAAATGCCCTTTCATTGTTGTTAGCATGTATGTAATTAAAATGTATTCTTTTCTCTCAATCTGTTAATATGTAATACTTCCACCTTGTGTATATCATAGAAACTAGAATTAATAAAAAAATTTCACTATCATATTTGTTTTTCTCAACCCAACATTTGTAGGAATTGGCTCATGAAGTGCTCGAAACATTCAACAATTATTTTTCTATTGCCCGTGTTATTCCTCAGTTATATATATAATCCTGATAAACACATTATCCTCCAGTAAGAGGGTCTCCGGCCTAGTGAGCCATTTCAGGACCAGGGTGTGTGGGATACCGTTGTATTGGCCTGCCGGTAAATTGAAGAGACCCCTCCCTTTGCTCTGTCGTGAATCCTTGGGTTGGCCACCCTCTTGCCTCACGCTCCCTCCCGGGCTTATGGCTTAGGTACAACAAATCAAGACTGATCGCAGTGCCAAATGCTCTCTGTACGATTAATCCTTCGCAAATATTAGAATTTGAGAAATATGAGATAGAAACTATTGATACATTTCGTTTAAAATTTGTAGGAATTAGTAAATTTTATACCGACTGTCTTTACAACTATGAAGGGAATGAGCAACGTGTACTTGCATGTGGGAATTGTGATGAACGTTCTGGTAAGGGAGGAAGACACATACATAATGGCTGCTACTATCATATCTCGAGTCCGAGTTAAGGGAAAAAACTACACTTTTGATTTATTGCGTAAAAAAGGATGAATTGAACTGTAGGAAAGTGGAAGCTGGAAGCTTGACTCGCTATTAAATTCACCAGCAGAGCAAATAACGACCATGGAGGTACTCTCATAGAGCTACCGGAACACTAACTTGTAGTAAACTTGAGCTCGTAAACATTGGTCTCGTAAATCAGCAGCCAGACAAGACAAGGTTATCTCGTCAGCACGTTTATTTTCTACTCTTGCAGGCTATGCAAAGTTGGTAGTTTTTATTGCCTCAATTTGTTCCACGCTCGGTATCTACCCTTTCTGGACAATTTGGTTAGTAATCGACGGCAAAGGAACCGATGGGGAAAATAAACTGCGCTTTCTTTGGCATAAAACTACCTTGACTGTGGATTTGATATTTTCCCACGGTTTCTTTCACTTTTCTTACTCCTCATCCATGTTACAGCATTGATTGATTGCATTGCCTCTCCAGTCAGCAAGGTCATACTTGTATTCCATTATTCATTTAAGTGGTGCTATTGATTTACTTTTATATCAATTAATGTTTAAAATCTTATGTTTTTATAGGTTCAATTTTCATTCGTTTAGAAAATTTTAGAGCAATTAAGAATCATCTCAGGCCTGAAAAGGCAATTACGTAAGTTTTAGTAAACTGCAAAACTGTAATACTACAAATACAAGAAAGTGTTTACGGCAGATTTTTAACGTTCTCTTCTTGGTAGTGGTGCTTTTATTGCAATCAACACCATAAACGTTGAATACTGGTAATACAGTGCGATCCATATAAACCTGAACCAATAATAGGACACACATGCAACTTTGGGAGAATATAATACACAACTGGGAGATTACATTACAGTATTTACTGTCATCCACAGGAGAGATAGTCTCCGTGGCCTGCGACGTAGGGGGGTTGCCGAAGGTTCCTATACCCTCCCTGGACAGGTTTATGGCACCCCATGTCAGTACAGTTACAGACCATTCAGAACCATTCTGACGGCTTCTACTTTTGAGAATGAATCATCTAGGTTTTAGTGCAGAGAGTGAATAGGGCCCATGTTTTTAATGGTCTGCTCCTTGTGTAGCAGGCCATATTCTCTAAAGTTTTACCGAGAGTATCAATGTTACTTCTTTCGGTTCGAATGGATTCCATCAGAACATCAATTGTCCGTGGCCTATTTTGGTACACTCTCTCATGTACAGTTCCTTTGATAATGAAAATATTTCGGGCTTAAAAATACTGAATTTACATTTATTTCCATCTGCTGAATTCAAAAGTCAGCCTAAAACTGATAGATTAGCTCTTGTTTTGAAGATAAAGTGACATTTCATTTTTAGAGTGAAGATTTTAAATTTGGGGGAATTATTTGGAAGTTGGCACACCTGTCAAAATACCGTAGATAAAAACTACAAGCATTTGGTGAAGTGCTCCTGTAGAAATACCGTAACCTTGGTTGCAACATGTCCCTTAAGATCCATTTTCTCCCACCTAGACTTTTTCCCTCCTAGTTGTGGAGCTGTTAGTGATGAACATGAGGAGAGATATCATCAGGAAATTTCTGTTATGGAACAAAGATATCAGGGCCGTTGGAATGAAGTAATGCTTGCGGATTACTGTTGGTCTTTGTATAGGGATTCTGCGGAATTCCGTCACAAGAGGCAAGCTAAAAGTCGACGAAGTCAATAGGCCAGCACATTATTCTCTTTAGACTATCTGCGAGGTATTTTTCCAGCAATTTAGAACTCTTAGCATATAATTACCAGGTAAAAGAATCAAATGCACTTTCATTGTTGTTAGCATGTATGTAATTAAAATGTATCCTTTTCTCTCAATCCGTTAATATGCAATACTTCCACCTTGTGTATCATAGAAACTAGAGCTAATAAAAATGTTTCAGCGTCATATCTGTTTTTCTGAACCCAAAATTAGTATCAATTGCCTTACAAAGTGCTCGAAACATTAAAAAATTATTTTTTTTTTTTTTTGTTTTTGCCCAGTGTAATCGAATAATTTCAAAGTCTGTGGCACCCCAGATACCCTGACCTAACCCCACCAGATTATTTCTTGTGAGAGTATCTAAAAATAGAGAGTACAGGAATAGGCCACGGTCAATTGATGTTCTCAAGCAATCTATTCGAACTGAAATAAGTAACATTGGCGAGAATACTTTCCGTAAAACTCCAGGGAATATGGTGAGACGAGTGTAAACATGTATAGATGCTGGTGGAGAATACTTCCAACATTTTCTCTGCGATGTAAATAGTGTAATGTAATTTCCCAATTGTGTATTATATTCTCCGAAAGTTGCACGTATGTCCTATTATTGGTTCAGGTTTATATGGAGCGCACATGCTTGAAATTAAATTACAATTGAGAAAGAATTTTTGCAAAAAGTTACAGGCCTAAGTTTGGCGTATCGGCGGCTTTTGCCACTGAGGACTGAGCAAATTTGGAAGTCACCTTAAATAGGAAGAGCGGATCTGTTGACGTATCTAGTAGGCCTTGGCCAGGTATGTGGGCGTTCTATCCTGTATAAGAAAGTAGAATATTCTAGTAAATCAAGCGCTTGAGTACAATTTCAAGAGCTACTCTAAGCCTTAATTGTTTCAAACACTCAAATTCAATTTAAATTATCCAGCTCACTGTTTGTGTTGGTTTATACTCGTGTGCATTACACAACTACTAAGAGAATAACATCAATTTTTTGTGAAAGTTAAAGATATCAACTACCAAAATTGCATGAATAAATGAGGACGTAAAATTACAAAATATATATAATTCGAATTATATATATATATATATATATATATATATATATATATATATATATATATATTGTAATTTTACGTCCTCAACGTTAAGTCACATAGGACAATGAATGGAATGCGTGAAATGATGTTCAAATGAGCCCAAATGAGCCCGGGGTCCATGGAGCTTTGAGTTACCTGACGTTCGTCTTTCAGGATAAGGAAAACCCCCGGAAAAACCTTATCCAGGTATCCCACCCTGACCGCGATTCGAACTCGGGACCTCTTGAACGTGAGGCAGACATGCTACCACCATTCTACCGAGGCGGGCTCATTATCGTGCTGCTCAGAAGGTTATTATCGTGCGGCTCAGGTACCCTGGCTTTATCTTTGTTAATAGAAACCTCTCAGATAACGCACTGATTACTCCACCTGGACCTAACACACACACACACACACACACACACACACACACACACACACACACACACACACACACACACACACATATATATATATATATATATATATATATATATATATATATATATATATATATATATATGTCATTTGCGATTCCCGCGCATTCCATTCGCTGAAGTAATGCGTTCATTGGCGATTAGCACACGTCCGAGAAGCGCGCCAGTGCCCCTTTCACTCTTTCGAGAATAATTATCCTATAACCTTTTAAGTCATATCAGAAGATAAATGGAATGGGTGAAATGATGCTCAAATGGGCCCAGGGTCAACGGAGCCTAGAGTTACCTGACATTCGTCTTATAGGATAAGAGAAAACCCTGGAAAAGAACCGTATCGAGGTAACTCACCCTGACCGAGCTTCGAACTAGGGACCTCTTGAATGTGCGGCAGACATGCTATCATCTACGGTGCCCAGGTTGGCATAGAAATACTTCGCTTATCTCCAGTATAAACAAAAATCCAGTAAAAATCCATTTTAGTAACGATAGCAACTAAATTTGAATTATTTTTGTTTCAAAAGTGTAATCCACCGGATCAATGACCTTTTGCGGTAGTTTGATTAAGGGGTTTTCTTAAAATTGTAAGCGTTGGTTTCGGAGTAAATATTACTCTTGTTTATGCAGTAACAAACCAAATTATATATGCAGTAGATGTTGCTCTGACGACATAATAAAGCCTGAAAGTATTTCACAGGTAGCAGCACATTGTGCAGTTTTGATATAAACCCGATATTAGGGACGCTGGCTGGACCCTCGCTACACATATGTTTTTAAGTTGCGGTTTGTCACAGTGTACACCGTTACCGCAGGGTTTGTTTAGTACAGCGATTACTACAAAGGATTATGGAATAGCACACAGTGTGTCATCAGTAGCTTGATACACTGCTAAACCCACAATCACTGAGTCATGTATCAGACCTCAGGCCGCCCAAACCATCATCTGTTGTCAAGATACTGCGTTAACTTAGGGCACGTTCTTGCTTTTGTTGCCCCAAGTATACATTTAAACCACAAGCCACATGTTGTCCCCTCAGCGGTTTCACTATCGTCACCCTCAGATGATTGATGTTTATTAGCTTAATACATGTTTTCTAAGCTGAAAGTATAGCCCATGACTTTTTCTTTTTTTACAAATTTGTCATCATCCTAACAAAGGGGCTTTAATTCTAAAAACAGTAATTTTGTGGGTGGGAAGGACAAAAAACAGACAATGACACCACTTCGCGGGTCTTCCCCTGGAAAAACAACTCATACAGGGTTGAAAAACAAAGTAAAACAGGGGGAGAATTCTATTGTTTGGAATAATACCTTCCATGTGTTAAACTAATGATATTCGAATGAAATTATGTATAATTGTATGCTAAGTGATATTGTGATGATTCCTCACTTCTGTTTTAATTCTAGCTATTAAACAATTCAGAAAAGGGTAGCTATAAAGACGATAACTATTATGGTGTTAGATTATTTAAATTTTAAAGGGTTAGTGTTTCCACCAATTTATCTATCTAATAGGTAAGAAGATATTGCATTCCATTCAAAATATGATGAGATTTCAACTAGAGCTGTAGAAAGATCAAAAATTTTAATCGATTAACCGTCTTATTTTAATCGATTAATATATCGATTAATCTATATATTATATAATCAAAATTAGGTGTAACGATTATATAAAGTACTTTAATACTCTGTACAAATCATTATTTATGAACTTTTAAAATATTTAGATTAAAAATTTGTGTTTGCTTCAAGTGCACATGCTTTATATATGTATTGAATTAGATGTACAATATTTTTGTAATTATTTAGTAAGGTATTATATCTATATCTACTTAGATTTGTGAGACTGACATGTAGTTGTTTTTTTATAATAACGTTTTTCCTTATTTTAACTTTAATAACACAACTTTCATTCACTGTCACGTACTCAGAAACGTTACTGGCTTACTGCAGTTAACAGCACAGTTACACCACCTCCATCCCTGAGAAGAGGGATCAGCTATTGTTTCCGTAGCTGCGTAAGCGAAGTGTTCGGTTCACGGTTGTACAGTTCAGTTTATGATGGCAAGCGATAAATAATCAGTGTTCAGTTCAAGGTTGTACATCTCAGTTCATGCTAGCAAGCGATAAATAATCAATTGTATACGATATTTTGTCACACACAAGCTGTAAGGAAAGAAATCTCTCTGTCAGCATCTATATGTAGTTATGTACCTCTTAGAATATTTCACAACAGAAGTGTTATTTAGACTCTCTCGGGGTTCAGAGTGATTTCTTTTAGTTATCAGGAGTTATATTGTCTCATAGTTCAAAGAACATTACGTGCCTAGTGAACGTTTGATGCGTTGGAAAGGCTGTTTACGTTGTAAATAATACATCAAAACAAAGAGGGCAAAATTTGGCAAATAGAGTTTTGGAGAACATTGAAAGGGATAATTCTTAAAGGAGGTCAAGAAGATCCTAATTCAACAGCGGGAGCTAATCTTCTTTATTAATATTTACTGTAATCGATTAATTTTAATCGACTCCATTAATCGACTAAAATTTTTAATTTTATAATCTAAAATAAAGAATTAATCGATTAATCGTTTCGGTTAATCGATTAAATCACGCAGCTAGTTTCAACAGAAATATGTGGACATTTTGGGATACTATAACCTCATATAATGATGTTAAGTAAGCAAGTGTATAATTTCAGGCGAAAGTCGGTACGGTAACCTATGTTTCTTGCTCTTGTTGCAAAGGTTTCTCCACTTCCCCTTGTTAGGAATAGTGTGTGCAAACCTTAAGTTACGAAACATCTCAACAATGTTGCTTGAACTTCATTACAGTGTTATCAATGTGCCAAATTACCCCATATACGTATAAGATATGTGTACAATAATATGTATTACGCAGTTATACACACTCATCTCACCCGACTGGGTATCGATCGTCATCCTATCAGGCAGATATTAGATAATTTCATTTCCAAAGCTGCAGGTTGTTTGACAATTTAATGCTAATGATAAGGTTGTTTGAGCATTTAAATAAATGTAAGATACCTAAGTTACCCTCTCATTTAAGCAAAGCATAAATTTATTACATACAAATAAAAATGTGTAAAATAAAAATTACAAATTTATTACATACCACACACTCCAATGATACAAAAATCGGATTAATGAAATAAAGTGGAAATGAATACACTTTTTTTTTCTCAAATCAATTAAACGGACTTACGCTTGTAGGAAACAGAGCAAGAAGACAGAAGCAAATACTGTAATTGCAATCTCATAAGTGGAGCCCGGATAAAATATGTTACAATGTCCTCATGATTTGTTGAGAATATTCATCGTTACAATTAAGGTAAAATGGCTGGGGAGGGTTTCTTGCTTGTTTTACTTAATTTTGTTTAATTGTTTTAAAATTTAAAATATTTTTTAATTTGGTCCAAATATTAATTCATTTCGTATCTAATCTTTTTTTTTCAAAGCGTAAGCACAATCAGATGTTGAAATAAGCAAGCAAATAAGCACGAAGAATGAAACAAATAAGGAACAAACGTAAGCAAATAAAAATAAAAATTTAATTATATACGTATTGTTTGGTACAATTTTTACCTTATTCACGCTTGTTACAGTACGCGAAATATTTGTCTTGAAATTTATTTTTTGTTTCATTTATACCCCGCCTTTTTTAACTTCAGTGGTCATATCGGCGGCCGTTTTCCTTTGGAACACATCGAAGGTGTTAACTCGTATACATTGGGTTTTAATACTTAAATCACGCACACATTCACTTTCATTCATACTTCCAGACTCATACTTCACTCTTCATGGGAAGATGAGGAATTATCTTGAAGAAAATCCCCACCGCCGGGAATCGAGCCCGAGAGTTTCTTGTAGGAAGCTCCTGTGTTTTCTAGCTCTGCCTGATTTATTTTGCTACTTATGTTCTTCTTGCTGTAATTCATAAACCGCTTTGCATACCGCTTTCTACGGTGCCTCAACGCAATCGATTCGTTAAAACAATAAATAATTCATTGGCTAGCCATTCAAATTAAATGCCCGCCTCGGTAACGTAGATAGTACCGTGTCTGCCTGACGTTCAAGAGGTCCCGTGTTCGAATCTTTGTCAGGTTGAGTTACCTGGATAAGGCTTTTTCCGGGGTTTTCCCTTATTCTTAAGAGGCAAATGTCAAGTGGCTCTAAGCTCCATGGTCCCTGAACTCATTTGAGCATCATGTCACCCATTTCATTCACCGTCCGAAATGACTTAATGTTGGAGGACATAAATTACAACAAAATCAAAGCTAAACGTTGTGAGTTCGAATCTCGGCAACTCCAGTCAAATGCTAAAGAACAGGGAGGGCCCAAGTAAAATAATCGCTGTAATGGCACGCTTGGTGGTTGACAGGGTATCATTTACTGCAGTTGCGTGGATTTTGCCTTTTTATGGTGTGTGTATAATTGACAAAGGCCACTGCAATATTATAATAAAAAATCAGACTAAAGCATGTCTTAAGCTGAATACAGCCTAATGCTCCATATCCGCTACACCATGCATTTAAGCCTAAGGATGGCACTTATATACATACTACCCAATATACCTAGTTAGATGGATAAATCATAGTGATAAACATGTGAGGTAACAAAATAAAAATAAAATCACGAAAGCGTGAATACAAAAAGGGATAAAACAAAGGCAGCGAAAAGTGAAAACAGAAGAAAGGTAAGAGAGAAAGAGGCACGCACAAGCAATGCGGAAAACAAAAGAGCAGAATATTAAAGAAATGCCACATACTTTGCTTTCTTCCCTAGTGGTAGTACATTTTGGCGTGACCTTTTCTTTAAAAGGAGAAAAAAATACAAAAGTGTATCAAGAGAAGAAAGGAAACACCGAGCTTAGAGTCAAGAATCCAATGTGCACTGGGGAAGAAACGGGGGAAAGACTGTTTTCCGTTCTCCTCTTACTGGGCCTGTAAGGAAAACATATCCAGAAGCTATTATCTCAAAGTCACGCAATGCCTTGCACCACGCCATCAGCCAATATATAACATTGGCAGGACTCTCCCAAAGTAACAGGCTGGTTAAAATAAAAAATAAAACATAGTGACATTCTGAATTGCTAACTTACTGGCACAGTTTTTAGCATTTGCATTATCTCGTCTAGAGGAAATAAGTTAACTCTTGCTCAATTTCTTCTCGGGAAGCAAGTCAGGTGAAAAGACGACTAGAAATGGACGTGAGTGTACACGCTCCCATCATCAGGATATTTATTAAATGTTATTACAACAAAGGAAACAGTGGATATAACAAATATAAACAAAGACAGACACTATCAAAATTCGCATTACTGAACAAAAGACTGTTTTCAGTAAATTAAATGACAGGTTAGGAGATGGCGTGAGTATAGAAAATTAATTGCGTCAAAGAAACGTAACTACTTAACTTGATTATCAAGCTGTATTGATCTTTGCTTCTTAAGTCAACGGATTTCCATTTTAAGACCAGTTTCCAAGAGGAGCTGAACTGTAATCTAGCATCAATTTTCCGGTATCTAATTTCCAGATTACTTCTACTTACTGCAGAGAAGCATTAGAGCAACAAAAACCTCTAACGATAATGCTAACGGCAATTGATACAGGACGATAATGAAATTTCAGATTTATTTCTATACGCTTATTATTTTGATAAAAGTAAAAATGTAAAATCGATTGGAATGAACACTTTTATTATGCTCGACTTCTAATGTAAAGCGGATATACGTTTAAGGGTTTATTCCAAAGCGTGAGGATAAAGCTGGAATAGTCAAAGGAGGACAGTTGAAAATCTCTTGGGATAAAACTAGCATCTGCGCTGCACTTGACTGGTGGCATTTCCACTTCTTAATCCTACTGGTCCGGATTCAAATCCCCTTTCAGTGTTGCATCATCTTAGTAGCTTCTCCTGAGATCCTTCTTCTACAAGGAGCAAATGCAGTAGCATCCAATATTAACGAAAATGTTTCTATTTAGGTCAAAGTAGCTCATTACTTTACCTTCATAAAACTAGTATCATTTATTCACTTTAATGGGATACGGAATACGCATTTAGAGGTGCAAACATTTAATTCTCCAATGTGCATTTATAAATAAAACATTTTAAAATAAAATTGTTTCGGCTACTAAGCAATAAATTATGGGGTTTTCATAAATTTAAGTGGTAGAACGTATACTTCCCCACTTAAGTACGATATACACACATATACACTAAGGCAGAGAGTCACGTTCAAGAGGTCTCGAGTTCAAATCTCGGTCAGAGTGAGCTACCTGGATAAGGTTCTTTCCAGGGGTTTTCCTTATCCTAAAAGATGAATGTCAGGTAACTCTAAGCTCTTTGGAGCCTGGGCTACCTTGAGCATGTTTGAATCCATTTCATTCATCATCCAATAGAGCTTAAAGTTGGAAGTAAGTTAAAGAGAGAGAGAGAGAGAGAGAGAGAGAGAGAGAGAGAGAGAGAGAGAGAGAGAGAGAGAGAGAGAGAGAGAGAGAGAGAGCGAGAGAGAGAGACGCAGACAGAAAGAGAGAAAATAAACCTGCAAACTAGTATTTTAATTTTGGTATGTAATTTCTTTACTTTCAAGCCGATCCAGTACGTTTCGAAAGTTGTAGCCATTAGCCACTTTTTAAAGTAATTTATTCATAAAGCATAAAGTTGTTCTTCCTTCTGTTTGAAGAAAGAAAGGGAGAAAGAAAAAAAGGAAGGAAAGAACGGAATAAACAAATAAACAAATAATGAATGGAAGAATGAAAGGAAAGACAGAAAGAAAGAAGGAAGGAAGGGAGGTAGGAAGGAAGAAAGGAAAGAAAGAAGGAAGGAAAGAAAGAAAATGTGAAAGGGAAGGAAAAAAAGAAAGAAAAAGGGAAATAAATAGAGAACGAACGAATGAATGAATGAATGATTGAACGAATGAATGAATGAATGAAGGAATGAAAGGAGAGAAATAAAGGAGAGAAATAAAGAAGGCAGGAAAGAAAGAAGGAAATAAGGAATGAAAGCAGCAAAGGCAGGTGGAAAGATTGAAGGAAGAGAGAAAGAAGGAAAGAGAGAGAAAGAAAGAAAGAAAGAAAGAAAGAGGGAGAAAGAAAGAAATAAAGAAAGAGAGAAAGAAAGAGAGAGGGAAAGAAAGAAAGAAGGAAAGAAAGAAAGAAGGGAAGGAAGGAAGAAAGAAAGAAAGAAAATGAAAGAAAGGTAGAAAATGAAAGAACGAAAGAAAGAAAGGAAGGAAGACAGAAAGATAGAAAGAAAGAAAGAAAGAAAGAAAGAAAGAAAGAAAGAAAGAAAGAAAGAAAGAAACGAGCAAGAAAGAGAGAAAAAGACACGACAAAGACATGAATTATGAGAATTAATTTTTATTCATACCAGCGAAATGATTTATTAATGCAAAATACCTAAATGTTATAAAATAAGAGGTTTGTCTTGTCTTCATAATATTTGAAATCTTTGAAATTTAGACTTTTGATTAGGAATTTTGTTTTTATTTTTCATCGCATTTTACCTAGTTCAAATTTTGTGATTAATATTCATAATGAACTACCAAAACAAAAATATTTAGGTCGTGCGTAAATGAGGAAAATCTTCACTGTCATTCGTCCCTTCACTCCCCTTTCTCCTTCTTTATCGTTGCCCTTATGCTTATTTATGTCAAGAAATTTTCTGAAACAAGGATACTTAAAACTGGCGCTTTTTGGCATATAGCTGCAAAGTCCATTTTTGAGTTATTGTTACATTCTGTGTGTTAAGATGGTTACAGAAAAACTCAATAGAACCTGTTTAATGCTCTATGTATTGGTACCAACGTACATAGAGAGTGTCTCAAATTTATGGATATACTCTTTGAAATGTTATTTCTCCGCAACAATTTATGAAATGAAACAAACAAGCCTTATGCACCTATTGCCATACTTTTCCAGTGTCTTGTGGATCATACATAACAAATCTGCATCCCTGTCTCATTTCGTTACACAGAAACAACAGTTCCACGAGTGTATACATCAATTTGGGACACACTGTATATTTACCGTTGAAATATGCCAAGTTGCAATAGTCAATAATGAACTTGCATCATTGAAATGTTCTACTACCCTTTATTTGTTAACGTTTGCTTAGGATTTAATTCCTGGAATATCCAAACTAAACTCTTTCATTCCAAGCATCCATTACACCTGCAGCTTTGACTTTGTGACCACATCAGGCATTATATATCATCCTATTAGGCGTTCTCAGAGGCCAGGTTGGTCAATCTGATACTGCTTTTGAAAGCTGATAATAATTAATTTTATTTTCGTGCTAATATTTCTATGAATTACTATACTGCTAAAGCAAAGTACTGAGTCTTGTGTGTTAAGTTCTTTTCAGGGATCTGGTAGTGAAAATACCAGTCTCATATTTCGAACATAACCTTCTTTCTACAAAAATTCATATGCCGCACTTGTAAAGCAATAATTTATCCCAGATTCTTACTAGGAATATCTCACGAATTGAACATTATAAAATTAATATGTACAATAATAAGAACTTTAAAACTTTAAGTGTTCTTAAGATGCGGTAACTTTATTCAACGTTTATCTTAACGCTGTCTGAGAGCGGAAAATAAATTGCAATTTACTTTACATCACTTCAGTTTCTAACAAGGTTGTTTATCTTTTCTGTTACAGGTGAGTGGTGTTGCCAGATGATTGATTATTCCTAAGGCGTTGTGGAATACAGGAGCTCGGTTACCAGGTATTGGCTTATGTTAATGTATTTCTTATGAGTCTACAGGACAAAAGTTTCTGTTGAAATTACAGCTGT
Organism: Mantis religiosa; assembly: GCA_030765055.1. Classification (NCBI taxonomy): domain Eukaryota; kingdom Metazoa; phylum Arthropoda; class Insecta; order Mantodea; family Mantidae; genus Mantis; species Mantis religiosa. The sequence continues at coordinate 174,302,927 of CM060952.1, forward strand.
ATTTCCTCAGTAGAACTACTGAGGTTTTGAGAAGCCAGCGGAGCGTTTGTTATTATACATTATCTAAGGCATTGAAATGTTCATTGTTCTCTAATATTTGTTGCACAAAAGTCATGGTTCACTTCCTGTAATAATTATTCAGAGTTTCCTTTTCACTCTGAAGTGCAAAATATTATTATGCTATAGTCGTAAGGCTTACATGTTTGAGAAACCTATTTTTACACATACGGGAGCTCAAATTTGACTCATATTTGGCCACTTTAATTTACATAAAAATAAAATTAAGAAAACCTAGCAATAATATATGTTCTATTAACATATAAACAAAATTTTCAATTCTAAAATAGTCGCACGTTATTTTGATATATTTACAGCTTCTGCTATACCAAACAACTTTAATCTGCCGTCTTCCAGTAATAAACGATAAATTTGTTTAATGGTCCTTGGAGTTGTGACTTCCACAGGGCGTCCAGAATGAGGCTCATTGCTAGTGCCCTACGTCCCATTTTAAACTCTGCAACCCACCTTTTAATAACTGTATATGAAGGGGAAGAGTCCGTCAATGTACTGTCCACTTCCTATTCGATTTATTTAGGCGTTAAACCTTTCAAATGTAATTATTTATTCAGTGCTCCAAATCCTCAAAACGTTTTTCCAAATCCTCCATTTTCGCGAAACCTCTACACTTGTCTTGTTTAAAATGCCGTCTTTCAAAAACTAAACGAGCTATTGACCTGCAACAATGGATACAAGTTAGTCTAGAATTCAACTACAAAATGCTGTCCATCAAACTGGCCCAGTAGCGCCATCTATATGTGAGTCCCGGGTCTTATCTTCCGACCCTCGTAGATTCATAGATCTATGGATCGTTGCTCCCATTTTCTTTGATATGACTGTAGACTCCGAGGTTTATATGGGTATCCTCAAGACATTTGTGGAGCAGCTGAATGATATCGAATTCAGAGGAGGTTACTTCCAGCAAGATGGAGCAACGTGTCATACATCTAATGACACCATGGAACTTGTAACCAGTTTCTTTGTTAATCCTATAATCTCAAACGGTCTGTTGCCCCCCAGATCTCCTAACCTAATCTCCAAGAATAGGCCACGGACAATTGTTGTTCTCAAAGAATCCATTCAAACCGAAATAAGTAACATTGGGGAGAATACTCTTCGTAAATCTTCAGAGAATATGGTGAGACGAGTCAAACATGTATAGATGCTGGTGGAGGACACTTCGAACATTTACTCTGAGATGTAAATAGTGTAATGTAACGTCCCAATTGTGTATTATACTGTCCCAAAGTTTGCACGTGTGTCCTATTACTGGTTCAAAAGCCAATTGAAATGGTTCAGATTTATATGGATCGCACTATATAATGGAATCAAACGCTATATTTTATTTTGTTTCTTAGCACTAAAGCCATAATAATGTTAGCTTATGGCGTGTTAAGAAATGCAGATATCTAAGGCCACTTTTATAATTACGAGGTGTGTTGATATTGAAGTGCATAAAGAAATGAGACCTTGGGATGGAAGAATTAAGCTTTGTGTCCTAGTCAGCCAATTCAATTGCATGCAATATATTATAATCGTGTGACGTGACACTGCTTCACCTGTTTTTAGACCAAAGCTTTCTGTTTGAAAACCCACAAATATTAATTATTGTACAAGTTTCTCTTTTCTTTTAGTGTCCTCTTTCTCTTAACGCTCTTGGCTGAAAACAAAAGAAGACATTATTCAATACGTCACAGAGAAATAAGTTGGCTGACAGAGAATGATGCAGTTTTATAGTTTAGGAACTTCAATGAAATATTGTACCAAATTGTTTAGCATTATAGGATTGGTATAGCCACTGATGACCGTGACCATATGCAATAGTTTATATAGTAATGAATGAATATCTAGTCGTGAAAAACATTTCGTGTTGAAGAATTCATATGAGTTATAATTTAGGCGATATACTTCTTCTGCAAAGCACTTTGGTTCTTCCACAGAATATTTGTTTTAATTTATGATTTAGATCAGATATGGGCATAATTGACACGGTTCCCCTCGTTTACTGTTTGTAACACACGAAATGTGCTTCTAACCCAGTAATGGGACACTACTGCATGCGGTTATGAGACGTATTTTACAAAAGTGTTTGGGCATTTACAAAGAGTTGATTTTTTAAATTTTGTAACATACAAAATTTCTACAATGGACTGCGTGTAACTACGTAAAAGTGTTAAGTACTGGGATGTGTTTGTTCATTTGTCCTGCAATTTCTTAAGAGAAAATAAGTTTATTTCTTCACTTTGACAAGAATTATGAGGTATTTTGTGTTTTAGACTCTTTGGTGATTTTATGCATACCTTACATTTTAATAAATAGGCACTTACAGCTTTTCAAAAATAACAATGTGTTATACCATTACTCTGATAGAGGGTTAGCTATATTTCATCCCAGTGGTCCTTTATGGCCCTCTCTCTTAAATGTAGTACGTTGTTCTTATATCCAGTTTAAATAAGGTCCTCTAATAAATAATAATTATGATTACAACAAAATAACCTTGTCGTGGTGCCTTAAACTTCAAATAAAGTTTGGAAAGGTCAAAGTATTCCAGCTATTTAGTTTTGAACATACAAATGTATCTGATATTTTGTCTTTGATAAGATTTAAGCGTGAATTCTCACTCTTTAGTGTACTGAGATGCGTTCGTTAAAAAAAATGACAGTTTACGAGTAACTGGCATTATTATAAAAACTCATTGTAGTCTACTGGCTTGTTTTAAACCTAAATGGAAGTCGCTCATTCTATGAAAAACTAGCCAAGCATTACAGGAAAAGAAATGCAGTTGCTCAGGCGACACACAGGATAAGAGGACAGGTTTGTAACTGTGTCCTGCCAGCAAAGAACTATGTATTATGAACGAAAGTGCCTTCCTCGGCATCCGGTGGAGCTACAGGAAACCTTAAAGTGTGCTGCTTGATAAATAATGCTTGCATGACTGTGAAGTTAAGAGCAATGCCCGGCAGAATGTAAATTGACGTGTACTGCACTAAACGAGAGTTCCGCACCAGAGGAATTTTGGCGAGAATAACAGATGTTTCCGTACCTCTTGTAGAAGTAACCTAATGGCGATTTAAATATTCAGTACACACTCAGACAAGGAAATATTGAATTTTATACTTTCACAGCTTAAAATCTGACTATCCCCAGTTAGGTTGGTCAAATATGCCTGGTGAATACTTCATCGTTGCCACATCAAGTTAAAAGATACACTTAAGTCACAAAATGATGTAGACTTTTCTCTAAACTAATGCCTGTTTCGCAAAATAAAATATAAACAAGGTTTTATTAATAGTATACTATTTATTCAAATTAGGAAACCTGAGATACATTAATGTACCATTTTGTGTGCTGGGAAAACGCTTACTTTCTTTCTACTTAAAGTTTATAACGTTTTAGATCCACAAGAGCTCTTGGACTATTTGAATAAGAGGTGCTCTTTATCCGAGAAGGCACCTATACATTCTGATTTTAAAAGAAGATACCTGAAGGTCACCAGGCAAGGGATGCGAAGGGTAGGAAGGGAAGGTCGTTGCTATGGTATCGTACACAAAGGTTGCCAGATTGTTACACTGCTGAATCACATACTCCTCAGCTCAGTTATCGCTAGTTGTATGCGGAAAAGAGAGTTTGCCTAGTTGCGCTGTGTATTGTTAGCCTACTTTGTTAAAACACAATTAAAATACGTTTTTATGGAAGCAAGACGTACTGTCTTCCACAGGAGAGTAAGTCTCCGAGGCCTCAGATGCAAGGGAGTTGGCGATGGTTCCCACACCTTCCCTGGACAGGTTTATGACACCCCATGTCAGTACAGTTACAGACTATTCAAAAACATTCTGACGGCTTCTACTTTTGTGAATGAATCTTCTCGGTTTTAGTGCATAGAGAGAATAGGGCGCATGTTTTAACGGTCTGCTCCTTGTGTAGCAGGCGTTCTCTGCAACACACATTCGCTGTTCTTGTCCCACTGTGTAAGACAGCACATACCTCCCAGGGACCTTGTTTGCGTTGCTGGACTGTAGTGACGGTAGGATTACATGTGGACCGAGAAATCATGGCTCAAGGCTTGCGGTTGCGCTGTTACATTGCATAGCCAAGCTAGAGAATTTGTCTGTGCTTTCAAACAATTCTTCCAACAGGAAGACGAGAGCTTGCTCCTTATCAATGAACAGCTTATTCCTTTTATCCAATAGCAACTGCCCCGTGCTTGTACGTAAAAGAACTGCTGTGTGTCAAAATTCCGGCATATCGGCGGCGTTGATATGAATAAGTCAATTAACAAAGTCGTTAATAATAGTATATTTAGATACTAGCGTATATGGAATGAGGAAAGGTTTTTCAATTCTCGATATTCCGTTATGTGCTTACCACATGTGTCTTGCACATTATTTTTGGAACTATTTTTGGAACTGGTGCGCTTAGCTCAAGAACCACTGAACGCATCATTTCTAAACTTTTACCTGTTATTTTACAACACCTTCGCAATACATAAAAGTTAATAGATCTTATTATGGAGGTTTAATAAAGGATATGTGATTTTTTAAAGAAATATGTCTTGAATTTACTTCTAAAAATATTCAAGATTTTTTTAATTCAAATTTTCACATATCTTTCTACCAGTACCTTTAAAAACAGTTTAAGTATAGCTTTAATTCCAGAAAAAATGTAGACATTTAGCTGCAGTAGTTTTATAGATGAAAAGCGGAAAGCGGCATTAAAGTTTTGCTATGTTGGTACTGAACTACACCTCAGAATTTCTCTAGATCCATATTCTGCATCGTTTTCATCATCAGCATCCTTCCTCTTTCGTTTAATGCTCCCTCTCTTCTTCCTGGACTCCATGGTCATTTGCTCTACAGTATTATTAATTATTTTGTTAAATTTGGCTGTGGGAGCTGGTAAATTTAGAACAGCAGCCAATGTATTACCTGTCTCAATTCCCTTGCCAATGCTTCCCAAGCCATAAGCAAACCCTACATTTCCTTCTGCACCACTTACAATAGTTCTGGGTGATTCAAATGTAATTACACTTTTGGCAATTGAGTGATAATGTAGCTAATAATCCATTTCGTTTCTTTGTCTTCTCTGATGCCGACAATTTTCATTTTTACAAAATTTAAGCTGTACAAAGTTTCTATATCTACTAACTGAAAACTTGTTGATCTAATATCATTATTGTCACCCAGTTAACGGAAGGTAGGACCAACTGGCAGCTGGGTAAGGGACAGGAACCTTTAAGCCCACGCCAACCCATTTATCTTGTAGCGCTAACGATGGGATGGTTGGAAAAACATTACTATCCATCTCTTTCCCCTCTCCTTGACGTCTGGAACAGTCGGGATGATTCAGTGAACCGCGAGACTTCCAGAAACAGTGATCTTCCTATAAAAGGGGCTGCTGTTGGCGAGTCAGTGGAGTTGCTAGTGGGCAGCCGTGAGGGGCGCCGTGCTAGTGAACATACTGGAAGACTGTGTACGTGTATCAGATGAGTTGTACGTAACTGTGTGCGCTACGTAATTCTGTGTAATCGGCAAGTAATTCGGTGGAAATAAAGAACATTTTGAGTTTGTGCAATTGGACTTTTAATTTCACGAACCCACAAAGTCACATTATTTATTGTAGTTAAACTGTCGTCACTGCCATTACACAATGAAGAAACCATTTTTTTCCTTGAAGAACTAATTTTCACTTCCCATTCATCGCCAATGTTTGAGGTTGGGTTTGACGAAGTCACTATATTGTCATGTGTTACTGCACTTTTCCATTTCAGGGGTTATAACTGTTTTATTATGTAATGGAGATTACTTAAACTGTTTATACTTGTTCCTATGCTGATTTCTTACACCAAAATTATTGCTTCTTCCCATCTTGAAAACAGCACAGCATGCTAAACATACAAACAAAGAAAACAAAGAAGTAATATCGGATGCACATATAATATTAATAGAAAAAAAGCACTTCCTTACAAACGGCAGGGAAGATTACTTCTGTAGTAACTCATTTTGTGAAATTTCATCCCAGAATGCCGTTTTGGCTCCCCTTAATTTCACCTAATCATATCTAACAAACGGAGAACATTGCAGGAAACCATTTTGATATGCTATAGGTGTTAAGGCAACCTTAAGCATTGAACACTCCCTGAAAAATAGGTGCTTCAAGGAGGTATTAAAAATCTCCAAATCACATAATTAGAACTTGTACAATAATCTACATATATAAAACTGAATTGACGTTTATTAGTCTAACAAAAGCTCGAGAATGGCTGAACCAATTTGTCTAATTTAACTTTTGAAGTATTTGTACAAGTGCAAGGAAGGTTGAAAAGATGAGAGAAAGAAAACATGAAATGATAACACGCAAACTTTCACGGAACACATGCACCTTCTTTTATTTTCGACAAACAAAAGCATTACCAAATAGAAAGATATTTCACTCCTTGCCAAAGTCTTCAGAGCTATTTCAATCGCCATATTTTATTAAATAACATTTATCCTTTGCTATAATTTATTATTTTCTTTTATTTAGCATGATGAAATATTTTTCGAAGATTAGACACCAAATTAATATCGGAACGCACTATAAATCTATAAATATTTGACCACAGACAATTGTCAAAATTGGTGAATCCTTGGAGAACTTTATAATTATGTTTGTGAATTCATGAATCTGAATTTAATTGACAAAAAGTTAATTGAATTCCTTTGTAATTTTGTGAAGCTCGCGGAAACTTTTTTACTATTCCACTGAGAAAAGGAACTGATTTAGGTCGTAGACGTCAGTTAAATGTGCAACGACGTACGTCACGTGTTGACCGCACTGAAGAGCAGCGAGACGCAGCTACTGCAAATAGTCATATTGGTAGCTCAGAATTGCATTCTAGAGTGTGTTACTTCCGAGTAGTTGTATTCGTACAAATCAATTCAGACAGTTATAAACCAGGATGACGAAGTCAACTATCCCACACAGCTTTTAAATGCATTAAATAGCCTGGACTCCCACCTCATAATTTAAAATTAAAAGTAGTATCAACTGTGATCATGCTGCGTAACATTAACCAACCGACCCGCCTCGGTAGCGTAGATTTGTAGCATGTCTATCTCACGTTCAAGAGGTCCCGAGTTCGAATCTGCGTCGGGGTGAGTTACCTGGATAAGGGGTTTTCCGAGATTTTCCCTTATCCTGGAAGACGATTGTCGGGTAACTCTAAGCTCCAACGACCCCGGACTCATTGGAGCATTTCACCCATTCCATTCATCGTCCGATATGAGTAAACGTTGGAGGACGTAAATTAAAAAAAAAATATTAACCAGCCATGACGGTGAAATGGAACGAAACTGTCAAACAGCTAACGGAAAAATCTCATCCAGGCAACAATCATCAAGGGAAAGTACACAAGCGAGGATATCTTGATCCCGCGTATTCCGATGACTCCAACAATTTATCTTTAGAGTTTAAACGTTTACAATTTCCCGTGCGTTTGACCTTTACGATGACCATAAATAAATCACAGGGGCAGTCGTTGTAAGTTTGAGGAATCCCCATGGACAAATTATAGGTATGTCGTGTATTGGTGCGTTGGAAAATAATTATCTTTATATAGTTACGCACCACAAAAAATATTGTTTATGAGAAAGCTTTAAATTGATTAAGTTAATGGTACTGAGAAAAACACGTTGTCATGTTGGCACGTTGGCCATAGTAGCTCAAATGGTTAGAGCGGCTGGACGGAAACCAGAAGATCCGTGGTTCAAATCCCGGCTATGGCATTGAATTTTTCAGTCTGGCTCTACCCTTTCATAGTGCGTCCTACACACGGATAGTGTGAAAGAACAATTAATTTCCATTAATTGTACCTAATAGTGGTCCGAATTATAAAGCCCGGGCCTTAAAGTACTTACAGCATAGTAAAGTCGCGTTTAAGGTAGTTGTCTCATGTGTTTATGAGAACTCCTAGTGGTTTACCAGGAAAAACACGAGTCAGTTGGAGAATTTAATGTCATTTTGGCACGTTGGCCATAGTAGCTCAAATGGTTAGAGCAGCTGGACGGAAACCAGAAGATCCGTGGTTCAAATCCCGGCTATGGAATTTAATTTTTCTGTCTGGCTCTACCCTTTCATAATTTTAGCTGTGTTGTATTTAAACTTCACCCCCTATAGAAGAATAAATAAATGTTAATCCGAATTTGTTTTGTTTATATAGATAAGTTCAGACAACTTTTAGTGGCGGTACGAAGTTCGTTGTATCACCTGGTTACTGTATATTTAAGGAATCATTTTACTGTCATACTATATGCTTTATCAAGAGAAATTACTGTATTTCACTGAAAAGTACTATGGTCAGTTTTCATCTGAAATGCGTGTTTTGAAATCCCAACAAGCTAATAATATCAATTTTAGAAAGAAGTGCGTGAGTGTGCGCAGCCCGGTACATGTGTGTATATGGAAATAGTAAAACGCAATGACCGATAACAACAAAACTTGACAATTAGATGTCTAAATCAGTGACACGAAAATTATGAAGATCCCATCATCATAAGCGTAAATGTAACAAAAAAAAATATCTCTTTTATACTCGTTTTGATCTCTTTTTTTATCTTTTAGAGACGCTTTTTGTTACAGAAATCAGAATAACTGTGTAATAATGAACTGCATTAATCCAATTATTAGGCAATTTCAACGTTCAGTTCTGAAGTAAATGTATGAGTTCGTATATGGAACTCAGGCTAGGCAACAAAGCGAAACCAATTTTGTTGAAACTCTGTCCGTTATAGCACCGCGTCTCTATTGCAGTCCACGTTTCAGATAAGGTAACATGAGAAGATCTCTTGAGCCACTTCACCTGACATCGGCATCAAATTTACGACGCACTTTGTGTCCGGGTTTTTAACGGCATCAAGCATGTCCCTGCCTGTTTTGGAACCGGCTACAGGAGATAAAGAGTGCTGAATATACTTGCCTTGGCTTAAAAATTTAAAACCGGCCTCTCTGCACATCTTCATCGCCCTCAACTTGTTGGCCAATACAAGGTCATTTAGGTGAACTCATTCATGTTGGCTTCGAATATACCTTTTGCAGGTGTCAGGAATTAATAAGCATGTCCGCATATACAAATAGCTTGCAGTTTTTGTAATGTATTTCATGGAGTTCTAAGCGAGCTTCTATTGGACTCCCAAGAGCATTTCTGATATTTTCACATTGCAAGGACGTTCATCTGATTAGAGCCCTGAACCTTTTCTGTACACAAGACTCCTGTAGGTAAATGATATCATTCTAGTCATGAATAAAGGATAGTACAACATAATCGATTAGAAGTAATGAATAATTATACAGACATAGAAGCTGTATATGATACTTGGGCTTCTTTTATTGAACTCACTCACCAAAAGCGTTTTATTTTGTTAAAGTAATTTTAATAAAGAAACTCATGTTAATTTGATTAAGTTTACTAAACTGGTTGGAAAGAGCAATCCAATATTGTTTCAAATTTGCTGTCTCTCATTCTTCCTCTCACTAAGAGAATTATTTGGATTTTGGAATGCGCCTCTTGCTGTTTAAGAGGGATTTAGAGGGATTCATTACGAAGGGTATTCGGTACCTAGGCCACCATGCTGAGCCCATTATTCCTATGTCCCCAAGCGGGGGCGACCCCGGGAAGGATGAGGCGAATGAGACAGAGGGCACCGACCCAAGGAGACACGATAGTACAGAGGGCAGGGTCTCTACAGTTTACTTGGATGGAGACCTCCCCTGACAGGCCAGGACAACGAACTCGCTTCCCCTACAGCGGGACGGCAATGAGCCCAGCAGCCGAGCCTCAAAAATCCCTGGCTGGCGGTACCGAAATGATCCCTGCAGAGCAACCAACCTACCGCAGGAGGAAGTAGTTTTCCTCGGAGCATATCATCTTGCCTTGCACCGCCGAGACACCCGCCAAAACTTCCACCCTGAGAGAGAGATGATGTGAAATGTGAAATGTGTAGTGTTTAACGCCCGCTTTTACTACATACGGCACCGCAGGCGATGACACTGATCCATGAGATGAAGATGAAGCACCGGTGGAATGAGATGGCGGGGGAAACCGGAGATCCCGGAGAAAACCCGCCCCAGCGCCGTGTTGTCCACCACAAATCTCACTTTGCGGTCGCCTGGGATCGAACCCGGGCCGCCTTGTTGAGAGCCAAGCGGTCTAACCACTGTGCCACGGCGCGGCCCTGCGAGATGATGTGAAATGATAATGTAGATGAAATGAGGGACAGGATATTCGGGAGTGTAATTAACGTACCCAGCATTCACTTATCGACCTGGGAAAACCCCGAAAAACCCCATGGGTTAGCTAGGTCGGCCACGGGAGTCAAACCCAGGCCTCCCGATACCAGCCACAGACGAAACCACCTGCGCAATCCCAGGAAATATGCCGTTTATGATATTTCTACTAATAATTTGCTAATAAAATCTACTGTTGCAGCCTCCGTAAATATTGTCTTAAGGGCCCAAAAAGTATTAGTGGAAAATTATTTTATACCTGATTAGCCTTGAATAACTGGGATTTAGCCACTCAATCTTTTGGTGCAGTTGCGGTTGTCCAGTTAAGCTTGATAAATATTTGAGCAAAACATGTTATGTTTTAATATATTTTTATAAAAGTGCTTCGAAATTATATCCCTCTGGGTATAATTCACTATTTGGTTTCTGCAGTCGAAATATTGGGGACCGCAATCCAGAAACTGTCGATTAATTTGTCGAGCACATAAAATATTCTGTCAAAGAAAGTAGTCTAATGCAAGGTGCGGATTTTTCTTGGGCTTCTATCTCAGTACCTATTTCGTCTTAAGTTTGGCTCGAATAAAACTATTCGGCCCGCCTCGGTAGCGTAGATGATAGCGTGTCTTCCTCACGTTCAAGAGGTCCCGAGGTTCCGAGTTCCCTTATCCTTAAAGACCAATGTCTGGTAGCTCTAAGCTCAATTGACTCCGGACTCATTTGAGTATCATTTCACCAATTTCATTCATGGCCCGTTATGTGTTAAAGCTGGAGGACGGAGGACGTAAATTATATAAAAAAAAACTATTATTTTTGTTTAACACAATCTTTCTAACAAAAAGTGACATTTGGTAAGTTTTGCATAATTTTGCAAGGATGGTTCCTATGGGACTCCGATCGAGCAAACCTCAATACGATATGCTGCCATACAAATATCAAACAATTGAACATTGTTATCCTCCGTAGGCGTATGAGCAAAGCTACCGCAGGGCAAGGTCATTCAGTTCGATAGCTACTTCAAGCCGAACATGGCGTCCGCCTCGGTAGCGTAGATGATAGCGTTTCTGCCTCACATTCAAGAGGTCCCGAGTTCGAGTCTCGGTCAGGGTGAGTTACCTGAATAAGGTTTTTATCCGGGGTTTCCCCCGTATCCTGAAATACGAATGTTGGGCCACTAAGCTCTATGTACTCTGGGCTCATTGAGCATCATTTCGCCCATTCCATTCATCGTCCGATATGACAACGTTGGAAGACCTAAATTAAACAAAAAATGTCAAACCTGGTGGTTACCAGTTGCGTCATTCAAGATATATATTCACTCTTTCGGCGTCAAATATCTGATTTCTTAGAAACTCGGACACGATAGACATAACGAGTTAGAAAATTAAAAAGAGCATAAAAATCATACCAGAAGGAGAAGTCAATACTCAACAGAAGCGTCAAAGGCATTGTTAAAATTTAATAACGCGGTTGGCTCTCTTTGTGTTGGACTTAATGCAATAATGCTAATATTCTACCATTGTTATATTCCAGAGCTTTCGTTCCCAAGGATTCGCACCACGGCCTAGCTGTCGATGAAGGAGAACGGAGCTCCTAGTGCTTCGTATTATTTCGCCGAAATAAAGCATGGATTTGCGAACGAGGTATGCGGTCTGTGCGTGGAACAGTTTGCAGAACCCGTGGCGGGAGGCACAAAAGCATTGAAAAGGAAGTCGTGATGGTTCAATTCCACGACGTGGTCAACGGTCTTGTTCTGCGTTTCGCTTGTTCTTCTCGGACAACATCGGGTCGTAATTTTCTTGTACTATAATCCGCTTGTACGTGTAACGTCTCTATTTTATACCAAGAGAGTCATATTTCAAAACCATGCCGCGGGTTCGTAACGAGTTCATTATGGTAGAAGGACCCTACCCACCACTCTCTGAATTAATGATGTAACTGCTTAAGCCTTTTTTTCCGTGGGGATTCGTTATAGCCTCGCATGTTTCACATTTTGTGTGATGTTCTGCGGAACAGAGAAAAAGCTAGAACAAGTGACGTCACTTGAGAATATTTTCTATTCAGTTTCTTTTTCAACATAAACTTCCCCACGAGACTTGTTTAGAACAAGTTACCGTACAATTGAAGACAATAGGTGGAGTTGAAATTCTACTGAATAATCTAAAAAGCAATTCTCTCTCAATCTAAAAGTAGTTACTTATCATTGTTTTTACTTAATTATATCTCTGCACAAATGGTCCAAAAATGAAACAATCTAATGATTGTGCTACTTCAGAACTCCTGAACAGTTAAAACTGAAGAGAGTACAGCCCCAAAATATGGCAAATTTCTTACCTACAGTTAATAATATGATTGGAATAAGAAAAAAATTATAGAAGGAAAACCAGCAAATTGAAAAATCATATAAGCTCAAATGATTTATTCAAAATATTCGTTGTTGTACATTTTATTTCTCTGAGGTGAAATTTTAATTCAGAGCTCTCTTATTTGCATGTTTGGAGATCTGTCAAACACTCTTGCTGTTAAAACATTATTCGACACGCAGTCGTGTTGCTTTTCACCCAATTCAATATTGCGAGTTTAAAACTATTTTCAAAAGCAATTACTAAATTCTAATACTCAATTTATGTGCATCAGTTTAAGATGTTTTCTGAAATGTGAGTCTTAGATAGTAAAATTACTAGTTTTGAAAGGGTAGAGCGTCCTATACATGGCTAGTGTGAAGGAACAATTAATTTCCATTCATTGTATCTAATAGTGGTCCGAACTATAAAGCCCAAGTCTTAAAGTACTTACAGCATAGTAAGTCACCATTAAGGTAGTTGTCTCATGAGAACTCCTAGTGGTTTACCGGGATAAACACGACTCAGTTGGAGAATTTAATTTCATATCGGCACGTTGGCCATAGTAGCTCAATGGCTTAGAGCGCCTGGACGGAGACCAGAAGATCCGTGGTTCAAATCCCGGCAATGGCATTGAATTTGTCTGGCTCTACCCTTTCACAGTGCGTCCTACACACGGTTAGTGTGAAAGAACAATTAATTTCCACTCATTGTACCTAATAGTGGTCCGAACTATAAAGCCCGGGCCTTAAAGTACTTACAGCATAGTAAGTCACCATTAAGGTAGTTGTCTCATGAGAACTCCTAGTGGCTTACCGGGATAAACACGACTCAGTTGGAGAATTTAATGTCATATCGGCACGTTGGCCATAGTAGCTCAAATGGTTAGAGCGGCTGGATGGAGACCAGAAGATCCGCGGTTCAAATCCCTGCTATGTCATTGAATTTTTCAGTCTGACTCTACGTTTCCACAACTTACCCTACACACGGCCAGTGTGAAAGAAGAATTAATTTCTATTATGAGTTATATTAGTTATATTATTCATTAGTTATGATTATATATAATTAGGTTGAGGAAGCATATTTTATTTTTTAATTTTATTTTATGTTACAGTGTGTATAACTTTCAAAATCGTTGCGAACTACCCAAGCCACAATGAGGCAAGACTCCAGAATTAGGGAAATGTTGAAACTGTCTAACATGTTACCGAATTCAATCTAGTGTATAATTGCCTCATTATGAGAATAAAAGTATTGATATATTGCCTATAAAATTTCTTTTATTTGATATTTAGAATTATCTAGCAAGGTAGGATGCTACATATAGTCCATAACTGTAGGATTCTCTGTCAGGAAGGGAATACATTCAAGTGGCTGTCTGTTTATTGGTTTAACACATTAGGAATAACAAATGAAACTCAGAGAGAAGCTTCTACATTCAGTGTCATCTATAGATACCAAACTCTTTCATTATTTCAGATTGCATACCTATAACACGTGAAAATTGTCGCACCTATAGCTTGTTATTCGTGTGACAAACATTTATTTGTGCTATATTTATGAATATTATTCACTGGATGCATAAATTAACGTTGAAGAATTTGTTTCAGTAAACCCCGTTGTTTCATTAATACACTTTAGATGATGTATGATACTCCTCCAACCTGTGATGATGCTGGGAAAAGCGATTATCTCATGTTTGTTAAACATAATCTAAAAATACCCTGTTCAGATCCCTTTAATCAAAGGGGCGTTACTAATACTGCATTGCATACAGCCTTGGAAAATATCAATGCAATTTTTTAAAATTTAATTTCGGATTTAAAGAAGTTTGAAAGTTGTCCCTGAGATTATATATTTTCATTTTTAAATATCTTAACTTGTAATTATAAGTACGTACTTATGAATATTATGTTTGAATGGAGAATGCAGATAATGGCAGTTACTCTCCTATGGATCTCAATCAAATAACATCAGGAAAGCGGAAGAGCTGTAGTAATGCTTGCCTTGCAGCTATAAAACCCAATTTCGATTCGAAGCTGGGAGACGGAATTTATGGCGGATAAAGTGTGCTTTAGACGATTTCATCGAATACCTCGCTTTTTCATGTCTCTTATTTTCCCAGTTTATCCATCATTTTCCTTATGCAATGCTACCTGCTTGCAGAGCACAAATGGAGAACCGAGTATTAGCTTACATAGCTTTTTGGGTGAGAAGAGAATTCACTGGTGTGTCTCTTTTGAAACAACGGAAATTTGGCGTTAATTTTGGTGACAAATAATTAAGTTTCGGACTTCAGGAAGACGACCTGAAGACTTACAGAATGTTGGCAATACTCTGTATTACAACATTTTTTATAAGGAGCAGTTACTTTCCTAAATTCTTGTCCATAAACCTTGGTTCTCTAAGGAAAACTTCAGAAGGTTCGGTTTAAGTTAAAAATTATAACGGTTTGGCCACAAAGGCTTTTAAACTGGGAAAAAGCAAAATGTGGGTTTCATGCAAGGTGCGAAAATAACTCTGCACTACGTACAGCACGTTATTCTTTTACAGCGAAGAGCTTAAAATATTTGATAGTTTTGGATTTTCTTGCAGTGCATTTTGTACTGTTCTTATTAAATTAGCTGTGACTGAAACTTGCTAAATTTTGGAGCTATGCTGCTCCGCCCCATGTCTCTCTCTCTAACCATGATACGCCTTATTTCTATAAACATGTACGTTTCTTTTCCTTTTTGTATTCAAGTGTTTGGGCAATAACTAAAGTTAACAAAGGAAGTAACTTTTAAGGCCAGTAGAATCCATTTATCATATAACATTACTAAAATGGCATTTTATTCTTCTTAAAAGTCTAGTTTTGCAATGAAGTATAGCATTGTCACATAATATCTGTCCTTGCATATCTGAGAGAGGTAAAGTGTAAATAAAAAGTCGTTATAACAAGGAAATAAAAAGAGAATGAGTAGAAGGAAAGTAGAAAAAGGCATAACATCTGATCTCTCGTCAGAATATGTGTTAAGTATTGTATTAAGTGTGCGTTGTCATTATATGCTTAATCTCTCCATTCGATATTCTTGTTCATAATATATGTAATATACAGAATGTTCCAAAACGACACCGAACGAACTTACAGAAGTAGTTACTCAGCAACAATTAGTCCAGGACTGGTATGTCCATGGACTCTGGCCTCCTTCAACCAGGGAGTTACCAAGCTGTCCCAAAAGGGCGTCCGACGCCTCCGTGTGGCTTTCCATAGGGCAAGACCTGGAGTACTAACAAGCTCCCATCCGCATCTGGTCTTAAGGACACAAGACGGGATGGAAGTGGATACGCCACTTACGCGCGCCAACACCAATATGGGAAGGCTACCGATATGACCTCGGTGGGGCCGCCGGGAGATCTAGCACACCTTCTAGCTCTGCAGGCTAGTACCCGAGAATATTAATGGCTTCCCTCAACCACGTCCGAAGACGTACCTGATCTCCCACGGGTATTGGGAACCACTGCCCCATCTAGACCAACCCAATCCGAACAACTCCCAAAGGGAGGGGCTCGAATGTTCGGCCCGAGGTTCCTCTAGTAACGTCAGAGGTACCAATTGTGCTCGGGGTCCGCAGCGCCCGCACCACGGCAGCTGAAGGGGATGGATCCTCTCCCCTACGGGAGACACATACAGACAGTTTTTACTGCCAATTGAGCCACATAAAAGGGCTCCAGAACGAGTGTGGATTAGGCAGTGACAGGAACCACGACGCGTGCCTCACGCTGTTGGAGTTCGCTGTTGGAGTTCGCCACAGTATCTGTGGCGCCTGCTGTAGCTGTTGGTAAACATACCGGCATATTCCGCAGTAGCTAGCTACTATTAAGAATTTCTAGGCTTATGAAACAGCAATAAAAAACGCTATTGCTTAATTATTGCTTATGCATGTTTAACGTGATCCAAAATTCCGTTGTAGCGGTCAATAATTGCAAATAAGCTGCTGAACATATGCAACTTATACCTTTTAGAGGGAAGTTAATGTTAATAATTTTGAGGACGGAAACATTAAATGATATATAGAAAGAAAAAAAAACATCAAAGAATTGTAGATAAATTAACCAAAACTAAATGGGTTATACAATGAGACGAGTGTTTTATTTCACATGTTAGATAGTACCAAATAAAGCATTTGTAACTGAAAACGAAACTATTGATATTTAGAATAAGTGATTGAAAGTACTGTAGAATTAAGATCCTAACAAAACGCTCCGAAGTTAAACAGATGAATATTATGGTTGATCTAAATATTTTTACAATTCATAATTTTAATGAAACTAAATCAATCGTGTGTTCGTTGAACTGCCTTCAGCTCTTGCATCCATCGAAACCATAACCGTCATTTTGGCGTACGTATAGCGCTCCATATTGCTTGGATTTGCTAAGTAGGAGCAAGATCCTCCCTGTTAGGAAGGAATGTGTAGTTTTACACTCAAGGGCAACCTTACAGTTGTCCGAATCATTAGTCAAATTTTGCACAAATAACTATACTTTGTACCATTACCTGAAAGGTAGGCTAGGGTCACTGGTAAGGAGCAAGGAGAAATGTTTTTGTTTTCGTGGCCAGTGCGTCCCAATAACAACTTTTGAGGTTCGTACACTAGTGGTTCCTGCGCTGCCTAATCACATAAATATTGGACTGAAAATGAGATATAGATACAAAGAAATTTAGTGAGCAGCAAAAGAAGTATTCATATGTGAACTGGGCTTAGAAGTGCATAAAGGATAAATCTGTACATCTGGCATTCCTGGACTTCAAGAAGGCATTTGACACTGTTAATAGGGAAAAGCTATGGAAAATTATGGGAAATAGGGGATATCCACAAAAATTAATTAAAGTAATTAAAATATGTATAACAACTCCAAAATAATAATAAACACAGGAGTTCATAAAACCGAACCAATTTTAATGAATAGAGGCGTAAGACAAGGGTGCTGTGTATTACCTACTCTTTTAAATATATATGTAAATGACATCATCCAAAATTGGAAAAGTATTATTAAATCAGGAATAAAAATAAATAAGAACAAAGTTTTAAATATTTTATTATATGCAGACAAAGTGGTTTTAATACAAGAAACGGAGGATAAAGTACAATATGCACTACACCGCTTGAACCAAGTATGCCAACAGTATGATCTTAAAATATCGACGGAAAAATCTAAGATAACGACCTTTTGGGGAAAACAACATATAAGATCAAAAATAATTATAGACAACAAACCACTAGAACAACTAAAAGAATTCAGCTATTTAGGATGTAATCTTAATTATATGATGAAAACAGACAGAGATGTGAGCAAAAAGCTTGCAACATTCCAAATGATTTGTGGAACAGTGCATAGAACGTTGAGAAATAAATCAAGAAGAGATACAAGATTAAAGTTGTACAAAACAATGGCAGTCCCTGCACTACTTTATGGAAGTGAGGCATGGGTACTCACGAAGAAAATGAAAAGCCAAATTCAAAGTGCAGAGATGAACTTTTTAAGGAAAACAAAGGGATGCACAAGGTTGGATAGAATAAGGAATGAAGACATAAGAAAGGAACTCAACGTAGACTCGTAACTTGAAAAATATCAAAAGGAATGGATGCAGCATATACAAAGAATGTCCGAAACAAGACTGCATAAGATTGCCTTCCAATATCAGCCACAAGGAAAGAGAGATGTTGGTAGACCTAAAAAGAGATGGAAGGAGCAATTATTGTGAGACGGAACGGGCACTCTGCCCATGCCGTGGAGTGAAGAAGATGAAGAAGATTTTTGTATAGATTACTTCCGAATTAAGTCATTCAGCATTCAAGTAAAGCACCTTTCTCGCTGGGGAATTAATACGCAAGCCACCTAAGGGAACCTATAACCTAAAATCTCACTGTTTAGAGACAATTTAAAGCAACATGAATTAAACATCGACAAATTAATTTCTCGTGCTTCGCCAAAAGAAGGAAGGCTAAAAAACATATTAAGCGTTTCACCACAGAAACAGGCGGGGCAGTTAATATTTCATGGTCCGACTTGGAGGGCTATACAGAAGCAGAATCGAGATGCCAGTTTAATAGACCTACCATGAAGAAAACATAATTCTCCCGCTCTACGTATGTTAGTTTGGAGAGGGGAGGGGGGGTTAGAGAACAAACGCTCGCCGCTATCTGACCATATACATACAGTGCACTATAAAATTGAAATTCTGATACCAGAAGCGCGAGTCTCGGTAGTCGTATCTGCCAGCAGGCAAAATGAGCGTAGCGTGCTATCTTAAATATTTCAGATCTCTGGCCGGGCTTCATTGCCACAACATTAAACCATTCGGTTTTCATGCAACGGCACAATGTAAAGGCCACCACAAAACTCTGGGCAATAAATCGTCCATCAGTAGCAAGTAATTTCGTGCGCAAGATACTGGAAACCAAACGTAAATCCATTGCTCGATGTAGCTTTAGTATGAGTTATTGTTGTTGAACGTTATTGTCCCGAAACCACTAAAACCGATCGATTTGATAGCCAGGGAACTACATTGGCGTGAATTTTGCCTTAGCAGTGTGTTTCTGAAACATTTACGGAGTTCAAAGGCATAATATTAACAATTTATTTGGTAGCAGAATTATTGACGAGTATAATTGAAATGTGTAAAGAAATGTTAGGAAGGTGGATAAATAATTGCAATAAATGGTTTTGTATGTCAAAAAACAATAACTTGACATAAGATTTTATGATGAGAAAGTGTTATTAGCGATGCTGTTTGAGGGTTCAGGTAACGGTAATTACTGCACGGTGGTGTAGCTCATGTAATTAGGTTCTAGTGAATAGGTTCTGGCACTCATAAGCTTTGTAACAGAATAATTGGTGCTAAATGTGAAAACTGTAGACGACAGCGGTGTTCTAAAAGCCCCACGTTGTGGCGATCATTTTGGAACCGTATAAATTTGGTGCAAAAGGCACGAGGGATGGAAGATGGTTAATTACTCTCACCTTTTCTGTTGATCTTGAGGAATTCTTGTAGTAGTATGCCTCGGCGCTAAGGTGCATTGAGTCCCCCTCTCCCCCTCTCCCCCTCTCGCCCTCTCCCCCACTCCCCTTCCCCCTCTCTCTCCCCTCTCTCACTATTTAACATTTCATGATTTATAATCAAAATGTCCAATTTCATGATATCCCTAATACAGCGATACACAGTTCAACGTCATGCCGTGCAAGATGGTCTTATTCTGCAAAAGTTAGGAATTCTGAAGAATCCAACTGGTAGCCAAAATTCACTTCCAGTTGTTTACTTATCGCAGATTTTACAGCAAGAAGATAGCCATGGAACGTATCGTTCAGTGAACGTTAATGAAATCAGATTTTCGGAAACTGAAACCGCTGTTGATAACATCTTTCCAAATAAATCCCTAATTTAAGAGGGAAATATAGATGAAGTAATGTTTTAATAAAGGTTTCAAATGTATATTTAAGACCAGAAATCAATATATTTGATATCACTGAATTAAGATAATACACTCACGCATTTACAACTATTGAAACAAAATTGTTTCTATACCTTTTTGGTATATTAATATCTACGGCTTAACAATCCCTAGTTCTTCAAGTTTAAACTGTGTTTCAAAATAGTTATTTAAATGACCTTTGTCCATTTATGATCATTACGAATGAGGCAACCTTGACATACAAGCTACAGAATTGTGAGAAATTTTTGTGGGTATTTCTCACGTTTTCTCTCAGGTCCATTTATCCAAGATTTTCTTATACAAATCGCTGTTGCTGATGATATTACTGCAGCTATTGTGTTTGAACTATGTTATCTAACTGGCAATCTGCTATTATATTCCCGTTTTCACCTAAAGGCGATTTGTTATCCTTAAAAAGTCGAAAAATGTCTCTATATTTTGAGACCTATTTCTAGAATAATAGCAAATTGTTTACAGTAAAAGTTATTCTCATCTGTGGATTTCTTTTACCCCAAATATCTCGTACTTTGGTTATTGGAGTCTGTGGGATGGATTCCGCATTCGAGTGAGTGCGCCCGTCGACAGCGAGGTCATCTGGGCCGGTCTGGATTCGATTAACAATTGGAAATGTAATTTTTTCTTCAGCTAAGATTATTCCCTATTCTCCTCGGGTATGGAAGTATGAATGGGAGAGTGAATTTGTATGTGATTTAATGCATAAAACCCAAAGAAATCCAGTTAGTAATGCACAGGAGTTAATGCAGCTGCTAGTAATATGATCTTATGTCCCAGTGGAGACGCAACCGAAATTTTGAAAAAAAGAATTTGAAATATATTTGTGGACACTTTAACTGGTTAGCTCAGTAGCCTTTTTATCAAGTTGAGAACCTTTTACGCGCAAGGGCCAACAATGTTAACAGTTGCAGTTAAAGGCAAAATGGAAAACAGACGAACAATCAGAAGTAAAAAAAGCACTGAGAAACCCGAAGTAGTAGTGGATTAGTGAGCATTTCTGAAAATATTTGCGGATAAAAAGGAAAGAAAAAATCATGGGATATATTTTGAATATTTAATTTATTATACTAAACTTCCTGCATAAAATAAACAACCTTCCTGTGCAACCAAATACATTCTTTGATATTTTCTGGTTGGCAAAACAGAAGACAATACATAGCAACAAATAATGACTTCCAATTAACAAATGAATGTTTTTTCAGAAATAAGGAAAAAATTATATATTTGAAATTTCAAAGGGCTCATTACTGTAGGGCGAAATCTAAAACTCAACTAACCAGATTAGAACTCTATCTTCAGTAATACATAACTAATATATATTAATTTAAAGTTATATATGGACTACACATTTTCTCAGTAAATACTGCGTGGTTAAAATATCAAATCTTCCATTCACACAAGAATGTTGAAGCAAAATGCATTTCTATATAATTCATAAGACACAGTTGGCAAGTATTTTCATACCAATAGGGTGGCTAATTTGACTACTTAAATTTTACCTTAGGCAATACCACAAGTATGTTACCTTTGTTATTTTTCTAAGGAGGTAGAAGGGTCATTAGATACTTTATTACTATTATTGTTTTACAGTATTTAATAAGCGTACAATAGCAACCAATGTCATTTAAAAATCAGCTGGTTTATCCAAAAGGAGTCACATGGGCAAAACTCAGTAAAAGTAGCCATACCTTCCAAAATCTGAGAAAATATTATTCTTTAAAAATTACAGCATATTATGCTCGGGTTGAACTATACAGTCTAAAATTGAGTGCATATACCTAATAATTCATTTTAAAAAATGAAAGTCGCCACACAAAGGTGCGTATCTCATTGTATTTGAGAACCGCCCCTAGTGGTTTACTGGGAAAACATATGTAAGTTCGGGTGTTGACGGCTTGACGACACGGCACGTTGGCCATGGTAGCTCAATGGTTAAGAGCGACCGGACAGAGACCGGGATATCCGTAGTTCAAATCCCGGCCATGGCATTGAATTTTCCAATCTGACTCTATCCAAATCTTAGTCTAGTTACGATACTTAGTTACTAGTATGGAAAAAGGACTAAACTTCCACCAATTAACTTAATAATGGTAACTATAAGGTCTGGGTAGTAAATACTTACAGCATAATATGTCGCCATATAAGGTGCGTATCTCATTGTATATGAGAACTCCCCTAGTAGTTTACCGGGAAACATATGAGTCTGTTAGAGAGTTTAATGCCATGACTGCACGTTGGCCATGGTATCTCAATGGTTAAGAGCGGCCGGACGAGACCGGGATATTCGTGCTTCAAATCCCGGCCATGGCATAAGTTTTCATTCTATCTATCCAAATTCAATTTATTCGTGCTTCCTTCCTCACGCTCCAAAAAAATCTCAATTTTGAGCAAAATTAGATAATCTGTAGAGTTCCTGGCTGGAATTAGTTTGTTGTCACATGAAGAAGCATGCTAATATTATGTGGAAACTCCTTACTCCTCCATTTGTTTTTTAATCAATTTACGTCCTCAAACGTTAAGTCATATCGGACGATGAATGAATTGAGTGAAATGATGCTCAAATGAGTCCGGGGTCCATGAAGCTTAGAGTTACCCGACATTCGTCTATCAGGATAAGGGAAAAATCCGGAAAAAAACCTTATCCAGGTAGCTCACCCTGACCGAATTTCGAACTCGGGACCTGTTGAACATGAGGCAAACACGCCACCATCTACGCTACCGAGGCGGGCTTACTCCTCCATGCACTTGAACGCGGACACCTCTTTCGTTCCATAACTCGTGCTTTTTCCCCACTGTCACAGTAAATCTAACTTGCGATCAGCCAAAAGATCGATTGTGATTTGTGTATTTTAAAAACCACTAGGAGTAATGTTTCTTCATAAACCTCGGTTTGACATATACAGTCCAAAATTAGATTCCCTCCCTGCCTCGCTTCCTTTCTCTCTTTTTCTCTTTCTTTTTCTCTTTTTTATCTCTATCTCTTTCTTTCTCTCTATATAGTTCTCTCTTTCCTTCTTTCCTTCACTCCCGTTCCTCCCGTCCCTACCCTCCCTCCCTCCCTCCATCCCCTCCCTCTCCACCCATCCCTTCCCTCTCCTGCCACCCCTCCCTCTCCTCCCTCCCCTCCCTCCTTCCCTCCTTTCCTCCTTCCCTCCTTCCCTCCTTTCATCCTTTCTTCCTTTCTTCCTTTCCTCCTTCCTCCTTCTTCCTTTCCTCCTTTCCTTCATTTCCTTTCTTTCTTTCTTTCTTTCTTTCTTTCTTTCTTTCTTTGTTTCTGTTTTCCACTCTCTTCTCACTTTCTCTCTTCTCTGCTTTCTTCATTTCTCCCTTTCTTTCTCTCCTTCTCTATTTACCTCTTTCCTTCTTTCTTTCGTTCCTTCTTTATTTAATTTTGTTTCTCCTCCGACAGCCATCAGAATCCCTTATTAACTGCATGATTTGATACCATACGTGTTCCTTTAATTCTGCAGAGCGTAGTGCTTCTTTCAATTGTTTCCGAAATGTGAAAGCATGAAAGCTGCCTTATATTTAACTGTTTCTATATTTACATTTACTGCTTTCGTCTCAGCAGTTTAGTAACTAAACGTGCTGAATCCAGTTTCAGACATTTCTGTAACTCTGCAATTATATCGAACAATCTACTTCTTGCCAGCAGACCCAAATTACTTGTCCTACATTCTGTTACATAATACCTTCTAGCACTGAATGTAAAGAAATTTAAGTCACTGAGTTTTATCTCCCCACCTGAAAAAAAAATCCATACCGATGTTAGTGGTAGCCTGGACTCCCCAATCCGTTTGTGTTTGGTCTCCCTCGTCTTAAGTAAAGTACACGCGAAACATATACGCGAAGAAGTTTTGTTAGGGAACGCTTGTTAAATTTTTCCACAAGAGCAATGAAGCACAGCTAATCACCAAGCGTTCTTTACAACAAGCTACTCATCT
>CM060952.1:174332017-174507017 GCA_030765055.1 Mantis religiosa
TGGACAGGTTTATGACACCCCATGTCAGTACAGTTACAGACCATTCAAAAACATTCTGACGGCTTCTACTTTTGTGAATGAATCTTCCCGGTTTTGATGCACAGAGTGAATAGGGCGCATGTTTTTGTAACGGTCTGCTCCTTGTATAGCAAGCGTTTTCTGCCACACACATTCGCTGTCCTTGTCCCACAGCACATTCCTTACAGGAATTTTCTTTCCGTTGCTATACCGTACTCCTTGTGTAGCATGCGTACTCACTGTCCTTGTCCCACTGTGTAAGGGTAGCACATTCCTCTCAGGGACTTTCTTTGCGTTGGCGAACAATTCGTGTTGAAGCTTTTAAGAAAACCATCTTGACCGAAAAGCTACGGAGGAGCAGAATTCGAAGCTCGGTCGGACTCGGACGGACCCGTACATCTTTTCCTTATAGAGCCGAATGTCATTTAAGGGTGCACTTCACTTGTTTTATTAATTTACTGCCGAATATGATTTTCCAAACTAACTTTGAAAATCAGAAAATAGCATTCTTCATCTAAAATTGGGAAACCAGCTATTTGTCACTTTAGGTGTCAAAACCTCATGTTTTTAAGGTGAATTGGTTTTAAACCTAAAAATCCAGCTCTAGTAATAACCAGATTCACTCCGGTTAGGAAGAGCTAAGAAAAGCTGTTCTTTAATAGCCTAAGACTGGAAAGTGGTTGCTATATTGGGATTCTGTCATCAGCGTTATCTGCCAGTACGCTAAGAACTACCATAACCAGAAAAGCAGAAACATTAAGCTTCTATCATTTGATACACCATACGTTTTGCGAAATAATTACAAATACTTACATTAATGGTAAGTACCTTTTATGAATTTCTAAGTAAATCAGATCACCTGAACGGTTAATCAAGATATATTAGTTACTTGAGAGGAATATAATGATTAGTTACCTTCTCACTAAAGGTTAGCACCATATGAGCCAAAAAAAAGCTTAAAATAGGGCAATAAAACAGGCGCAATATACAGACACCATTTGAGACTGTTCAAGTTGACATGACAGAACATTACATAAATAATAAACAAACATATAGGAAATATTAAATTTACTCCTATCTTAAATATAAACTAAAATTTTATTTAGTTCAATTTTCACCCTTCAGATAATGTACTTTTTATGGCAAGTCCACGTATCAGTTTATATCTAATTTATCCCTCAAATATGTTTCACACCCACGACCTGATTTGAAATTATGGTCATTAGACCTCTTTATGTATTATTTTTAAACAGATCAATGATGCGTTTGTAATAAGATTACCTTGGTTAGCAATGGGGTTTTGCCCACGTAAAACTGAAAGCAATGAAGCTATCGTATTTACACAGAGATGAGTTAATGCCAAAATTACTGATTTCTCCGTAAAACTCCTCAATAGTTTCTTTTAGTTATCTATTTATATTTGCTTTATTGTGCTGGAAAACTATATCTGCTTTCCCTATCACCTATAAATAGTAAAGCATTGCGTTCCAGTGTGCAAATGAATGTGTGCTCGCTGTGTGTGCAAGAGCAACTTTTCAAAAACTAAAATGGGTTAGCATTCAAAGTTTAGACCTTTCAAGAATTAGAATTATGATTAGAAGCACTACGGAGGGGATACACAGACTTTACTTATTGTATCTAAGACCCCAAGTGGGGCATTCCCGGTAGAAAGGATGAGGCGAGAGGAGAAACAGGACGGCCATCCCAAGGAGCCACGGCAGTGCAGAGGGAAGGGTTCCTACATTTATCTTAGATGGAAACCTAGCACGATAGACCACGACAACGGTCATCTCCCCGCCCGCCTTGGTAGCGTGTTGGTAGCATGTCTGCCTCACGTTCAAGAGGTCCCGAGTTCGAATCTCGGCAGGGTTAGTTACCTGGATAAGGTTTTTTCCGGGTTTTCCCTTATCCTGTAAGACGAATGTCGGGTAACTCTAAGATCCATGGACCCTGTACTCATTTGAGCACCATTCCATCCATTCCCTTCATCGTCCGATATGACTTAACGTTGGAGGACGTAAATTACCAAAAAAAAGGACATCTCCCCTACTGTATTTTGGAAGCGATCCCAGCAGATCACTCAGAGCATATCCTGCCATGCATCACCGACACTTCTACCCTGAAAGAGATCAATAGATGAGAGGTGATGTGAAATAATGATGGAGATGAAATGGAGGGACAGGAACTTCAGAGGATGTAACCATCCAGATTTCACCTAGCGACCCGGGAAAACACAAAAAAAAACCATGATATCAAACCCGGGTTTCCTTAATACGGGCCACAGATCAAACCACTCGGTAGCTCTCAAGTATTCAACAGAAATTTTCAAGAAAATGCCCCTCTCCTGCCTCCTGGCGATATAGAAAACTTTTCAATATTTTTTCATGTTATGAAAAATGTATATATGCAATATGTATTTAGATATAATTATGACAAATAAAGTGTATGTCTTCAATTTTCTAGGAATTTCCTAAGAAATCCACTTCACTTTGCATGACTTTTGCACAGCTGCTAAAATCTTTAGGGATGAACAACATTTTAGTGGAAAAAAGTCTAAATTATGTTAAATCAGTTTATGTGATTCTCTTGTGTGTATGTGGAATGAAACAAAAACTTATTATTTGTCTGAATTTCTCAATGTCTATACTTTTCTCGAAAAGGAAGCCATTCACTCTTTAACTTCTTGTATTTCAAAGAGAACTGAATTTAAAAGGTACTAAAAGAGCAGTCAGCTCTAAATAGTTTGACTATCGCTAGAAGCTTACTGCATTTCTGTATACTCCTTGTGCCTACATCAAAATTAGCAGGGAAATAATTTCTCCAATGCATTATATTGATTAACACGAAGTACCTAGAGGAATAAACGTTTGAAGGAGGATAGAAAAGTTCATGTGAGTACAACATATTACATTTTTTTTATTGTATGACAAAATTGAACTAGCGACGTTAGGAAGGGAAAGGTTATATCATAGTAAGCAATAGATACCAAAACATTAGCCAAAAGCTTCAGAGCCCGCCTCGGTAGCGTAGATGGTAGCATGTCTGTCTAACGTTCAAGAGGTCCCGAGTTCGAATCTCGGTCAGGGTGAGTTACCTGGATAAGGCTTTTCCCTTATCCTCAAAGACGAATGTTGGGTAACGAAGCTCTATGGACCCTGGGCTAATTTGAGCATCATTTTACCCATTTCATTCACCGCCCGATATGACTTGACGTTGGAGGACATACATTTAAAAAAAAAATGCTTCAGTAACAACAAAATGTACTTTCTTTTTTGTTGCCTTTAACTCCAGTGGTCATATTGGCCGCCGTTCTCCTTTGGAACATATCGAGGGTGGTAACTCGTATTCTTGGGTTTTAATCATTAATCAAGTACACTTTACACTCTCATTCATACTTCCAGACTCTGGGGAAGATGAGAAATCATCTTTGTTGAAGAAAAATCCCCACCTTCACCGCCGAAAATCGAACCAGGGACCCCTCACACGACAGGCAGGTGCTCTACCCACTGAGCTGCGAAGCCAGTCAAAACGTATTTGGAAGCTTTATTTATAGCTTAAAAGCTGGTATAGCTTATTATTATGTTCAAAAAAGCACTTTCGAACACATTATAATATTCTTACCGTTTTGCTAGTATTAAATTATTTGGTCTATATATAATTACCATTGGGCAAGAAATTTGGGCTACAACTAGGTTATCAAACGATAAAGAACCATCTGCTTGGGAGTAAACAGTAATTGTCTGTAGTCAGGTATAAAGAAATCACTTTATTCTTTTTTTTTAATTTTTTTTTTTTTAAGAAGCAGACGGAATACAAGTAAGGTCATCCTTTTAATTCGAAAACACATGGCACGGGCCTGAAAGAGAACCTGAGTGTGCTCTAACCATTACGTTAACCCATACGACCCTAGAATTGTTTCCAGTGGAAAACGAGAACTAATTTCTGCTCCGATTTCACTACTTTGAAGTCCATTTGTATATTCTTCCAGAGAAAACTTTGCCCCTGTGTAAGTAGAAAAAACATAGGCAGTGAAACCCAATATTTTAATAAAACGTTCTGCAGCTTGTATATCACCTTTATTTCTCATTGAAAAAATTTGCCTTTATTTGGTCTATTGTCAGTCTAAACTTCTGTAAACCTGGTTTCTTCTGCTTATGGTGAAAAATAAGCTTACCCTCTAAGAGCATTGATAATAGCAAAGGGTTATTTCTCGTTTGTAAACTGATACGCTAGTGCCTGTAGTTCGAAAAAGATTGTAAACAGCACCCCCTAGTCGGCTGTTTACCCTTTAACGTAGGTACTGTACCATAATACGTGAGTGTGTAAGCGGTGTTCACAAAGGAACATGACCCACGTTTGATCGGGAACTATCTTCCTTTTATCTCTTGACAGGTACAAAATACAGAAGAAGACATCATAGCACCTGTCCGCCTCAAGGTAGGGCGAGGATACTCCAAGGCGGGGCTTGGTTATGTTCTCAACACTAGGGGTGCGTCGGAAATTACCCCTAAATAAAGACCTCGGAAAAGCAAATTGTAGTTCTGATCCGAGTAAGTTGGATTTCATTAACTACATGTAAAATAAACCACATTTATAAAACTGTTGCTCTATGCGAACCTCGCCGTTTTGCGATTACTACAAATATATCTGGATGTTGACTATTTATTCGTCGTATAGTAATAACTATTTTCATGTAGCCTTTTGAAATGCACCGAGTTTTCTTTGTTTAATTTTTTGAACTTGTTAAGCAGTAGATTTACTGCATTAAGCCCAAAAATGCTAAGTCAGGATTTCAAAAAGTACATATTTTAGGGGCCTCCCGAACACTGTTCTCGAAATATCATGTTCTCCATGTACCGCCAGATTTTACAGAAATTCCTACCATCCCAAACTATCATTTAAATGGAAAAGTTTTCAAAAATGTCATTTCTCTGAATATTTCTAACAAATTTTACTGAATTTTGTGCAGTTATAATTTTAATTACTATGCAATGTAATATTACGACTTCGTGCAGTTTTCAAACCACCACTTCACTCATTTCAACCTTCGCAGAGGCTTCTATGAACTCATAATGCCATTTCAGAATGTGAAGTAGTCCTCACTTCACTTAGTATTTGCTTTCACTTGAACTTATTTGTTAACGTCGCAACGTTACGAAACACGACTCGCAGCCTCTTCTTCCGGAAGGTGCACTCAGTGGGGAGTCACAACACATCTCAAATCCTGTTAGTAATAGAACCTCTGCGCGTCAAAAACTGCTTGAAAACCTTAAGAGATGGATAAAATCTATATATCTCGTTAAATCGCACTATTTATTTCACACATATACTTTCGGAGATACATTCTTAGTAAATGGTTATACTTTTTTCTAACGTGTATGCAATGAAAACGGAATTTAAAATTCATTACATAACCGCCAGCTCTTAAAATATAGGAATATCGCTCAAGTCTACTATTACACCTATAAGAAATTATGTAATTTAAATTTTTCCTTAAATATTTATCTGATAAATGATTGATAAATATTAAATAATAAGTGTTTACAGCAACAGTTTGTTGAGGAAACCCTAGAGTAAATGTAAAATTTATATAGGAGAATTATTAAAAATTAAGTTCAAAATAATTATTTCACCAGAAATTCTTTTACGCTGAGAGAAAACGAAATACTAAGGTACAAACTATTTGTGACGTAGCAGCGTTTTATAATAAAAACATTATTGCACTAATTAATAAGGAATCTATATAGATTAAAAGTTATGTTTTGGACATATTCCTATGTTCAATGTAGTTTACCATTAAAGATTAAGTCAAGATTAATCTCCATCATAAATTTATTATTTTTAATGCAGAATTTATTAAATAGAATTTATTAAATAAACTAGAATTATTAAATTTATTAATATAAATATATTTCACATTCAAATTTAAGTGCCCAACTGGAAACGATGATCCAATTCTTGGGCATAATAGCAGAAAATTGTTAAGACATTATAGTTTCCAAATAATAAAACAGTAAATCATCCTGATGTGTTAAAGCAATTATTAGGAAGTAGGATTAAATAATTACGAGAGCGTTTGTTTGGAAATGAAGTAAATTTGGAAGAAGCAAAAAGTATTTTAGCTCCTTGTAATAAATATAAATAATTAACATTACAAAATGTGGTGAATATAAATTAAAATCGAGGGAACTGTAAGACAGTCTCAATAAACAAAAAGATGAAATGTAATATTATGGATAAATATATTCTTAAGTTAATTATACGTTTGCGGAAGTAATATATTGATAGATGTTGCCATTTTTACTGTTCAAATACATTATAGCTTTATTGAAGTGGTAATCTGTCATTTGGTTGTTTCTCGTATTGTTGCAAATAGTGGAATTTCAAAACGCTTATACCGTAAAGAAAATTGAAAGTGAAACGAATTATGAAAACATTAAACTTTTTCGATTAACGTGTGGTTGATATAATAACCAAACTTCATATGAATACTTCTGAAAGGGTGATTGAAAGACACGTCACGTCAGAATGTTGTAAAATTCACTTTATGGATAATTTGCTGTACTTTGAATCCTTTATCTTAATTTAGGTATTAAAATATTTTAAAGAAATATAAAAAGCAAATGTCTTACAAAATAGCATCCTATTTCAGCATTAAGCAACTCCTTTAGACCCTAAATATGGTAAGCACACATCCCAGATAAAGTTACCCAAAGATAAAAAAATATAACAGATACCATATGTCAGGGCGGCCAACATTTTAACTTTAGTTATTGGATGCCTAAGCAGAAAAAATACCAAACACTATATTTCTGAACGATGATTTCAAATGCCTTTATTATCTCAGACTTGTTAGTTCTTTGTATTAACTAGAGTTTTCTTGATGCAGTGAGTCAACTTTTACAGCATTGCTTTATGCGCATGTTTCAACTCGATAGCCTGTCAGTTATGTTTGATTACATCTGCTGAGAAGTGGTGGATCCTGTATGTGCTATACAGGTATTCTATTGCTACTGAATCCATTAGACTAGCGAAACTTTGGATCCTTTGAAGTACTAGTGAGCGCCGTATTAGTGCACTTGAAGGGCGCCACTGTTTTGTTGACACAGTCATCAAGGCTAGCGATCAGAGAGCAGCGTTGACAAGGAGATGAAAACAGTCTTAACTATTTGAAAGCCTCATTCAAAATTGTAAATACAGCATAAGGGACTACATTCTGCGATACTTTCTATACTTTTTCGGTAGCCGTCAGATTCTTAAAATAAGACCTGAAGCTTTCCTGGCGAAGAATATGCTCAAGTTTTTTCTCGGGAAGCAAGCCAGGTGAAAATATGATTTGAAATCGACGTTTCGGGAGCGTACATCTCTCCCAGCATCAGGATATTTATTAAATGTTATGACCACAAAAGTATCACTGGATATAACACAAACATCAACAAAGACAAAACACTATCGAAATTCGCATTTCTGAACAAAAGACTGTTTTCAGTAAATTAAATGACATACCAGGAGATGGCGTGAGTATAGAAAATTAATAGGGTCAAAGAACCGTAACTACTTGACTTGATTATCAAGCTGCATTGATCTGTGCTTCAGTTCAGCTACTCTTGGAAACCGGCCTTAACAATGGGAATCCGTCGACTTAAGAAGCACAGATCAATACAACTTGATAATCAAGTTAAGTAGTTAAGTTTCTTTGACCCAATTATTTTTCTATACTCACGCCATCTCTTGACCTGGCATTTAATTTACTGAAAACAGTCTTTTGTTCAGTAATGCGAATTTTGATAGTGTTTTGTCTTTTATATATATAGTTGTAATATATCCAGTGTTTCATTTGTGGTTATAAGAATTTACTAAATATCCTGATGATGGGAGAGATGCACACTCACGAAACGTCGATGTCTATTCGTTTTTTTTTTCGCTTTTCTTGTTTCCCGAGAAATTGCCCACCTCGGTAGCGTGGTGGTAGCCTGTCTGCCTCACGTTCAAGAGGTCCTGAGTTCGAATCTCTGTCAGGGTGAGTTACCTGGATAAGGTTTTTTCCGGGGTTTTCCCTTATCCTGATAGACGAATGTCGGGTAGCTCCAAGCTCTATGGACCCCGGACTCATTTGAGCATCATTTCACGCATTGCATTCATCGTCCGATATGACTTAACGTTGGAGGACGTAAATTGCAACAACAACAACAACAACAACAACAACAACAACTTCCCGAGAAAAACTTGAGCCTGTCAAATTCTTGTTTAGTTCCTTACTTCACATCGAAAGCCCTCATATGTGGACAGTTTTCATATTTGCTGGAAACCCTATATATAGTCTGCCCTTTCTTGCGAATATAAATGTATGCACTATTCTTTTGAGTAATGGAAAATGGTTAAGAGGGGTAAAGAAATTAAGAGGGAAAGATAATAAAGAAACAGAAAGTGAATATGAATTAAATTAGGTGTAAGTGGCTTTGGAGCCCAACAACTGAATATCCGATAAAAATGAGACCTGACAATATTTGTACCCACTTAGATTAGAAAGAATTATAGTGTAACATTATAATTGTAAGAGATATTTGTATAATCTTTCTGCAAATAATACCTTGAAACTTTAAAGAATAAGGCTATATACAACAGATGAGCTTGCATACGAGATTTTAACGGGATACTTCAAGACCGTAAACTTGAAGCAGTGCAGAGCCCATCAAGGAAATACTGCATTATACACTTTATATTCGAAACTGTACTCTTTTACATCTCGCGAATATTCTTCTTCACTCTCCAAAAATTTAGCGAGTAAATATTGCAACAGCGTACTCGAACGGCCGGGTGGCAAAATGTACATCAGTCACAAGATAATTTTTCTTCAGTGATACAGTAGCTCTCGAGGGAGTCAAAATACGAGGGAGCCAAGCTTTAATGACTAAACGAACAGCGTTTGAACTCGTGGTACTTTGTAAAAAAGGGCACAAACGTAATACATGTAAATAAAATATTAGTTTTGGAAATTAATGATAAGATTTTGTTATTCCTTTTATGTTTTTGATTATTTAGATACAGCAATTCGGAATGACAGATATAGCATCTGTGTCACCCAAATGGGAGGTTGTGACCCTGATCCCGTGACCGACCTTCCTGACCCAGGGGGGTTTTCAAAGTTTCCGGTGAATACTAGAAAGAATAAGTAATCCCCCTTTCATCTCATTTGTCTCTTTCAGGATTCCAAAATGTTTAGAAACATTTGCTCTCGATAAATCCTCGTCCTCGAAGGCAGTCAGCTCCCGAGATCCGCAGATGTGCTGACCCACGGGGAGAGGACAGCCGATTTCTTTCCTTAGTAGCGGCTATCCTTCGTATTCCCTTACCTCATCCCTCACTCTTTTATAGGTCAACGCTAAACATGCCCTTGGAACCTTGTCAGAGTTGTAGATTCAATAAAATTTACAGTGTAGTAGATGTTACAGTGTACATGTTTACTCCTTCAAGAAATGTACAAGCCTTAATAAAAAGCTTATATTTTAACATTTTGACTGTCCTAAATTTCCTGATTGACTTATATTATGAATGAAACCATCGACCTCTTGAATGAGCTTCTTGTATAATAATCAATGTTTTTATTTGCGAAGGAGTTGCCACTTATAAAACCGGTTATAACCTAATAACTCAAACATCGCCAGATTTTATTGACCCATAATGGTGCGAAAATTTTAAAGTTACATTTCATTAACTCTCGGTAGAATTCAACCAGTATAACTGAAGTAAAACCCCGTGCTTGGGTCTAAATGCTCTCCGCAGCTCTGACTTCGTCGAAATTTTGTTGTGTATGTACATGCACGAACGAATGCTCTTGTGTACCTTTCTTTTCCACACCTTGTAACCTGCTGACTTGGAAATTATTTATCTGTTTCATTTTGGCTGCCTTTGCCAACCTGGAGCGCGCATGCTACGGTTTTAAAATATGATGAAGGGGATCCATGGCCAGTCTGACCCAGTCACTGCCGGCACGTTCTAAACCCGCCTTCTTCTGGCTGTGAAGCACTTTTATTTTCACTTCTTTTTACCCAAACGTGAACCGGTGGAACATTTTTTCTTTCTTTTTAAGTACCAGTGAATTTCCTCCCTTTCGCGTTGATGCTTTCAGCAATTCTCACACACGTGTTTGTGTACGACTGCCCGCTTCTGCTCTTCTGTTTGACTCGCTTTTATTTCTTCCGCATTTGTTCGGTCGTGCTATTTTTATGACTATGCCGACTTTTACATTACCAACTGCATAACTCAACATACTCGAATGAACAAATCGCCAGTTTCCATTCTTTAGGCCATAACTGAATATTCAGTTCATATCCATTTTGAAAGCGTTTATGTAAAAAAATTGACATTAAATCGATAGACGTCAATAAAAGAGCAATTTCAAGTGCCTTTTTTTACTATCTCTACTACCTGCATGGTAACTAGGGAAGCTATTGCATTCCACTAAAAAATTCGATACAGATGTTCCACAGAAAAAAAAAAAAGAAAAAAAAAGCTTTCGAGGTTCCTGAATCGAAAACGGATATATTATTAAATTTATTATTATATACTATAGTATACCTAACTAGTAGATTCCATTATAGGGTAAAAAAATGGAATTAGATAAGACTTTATTGTGCATATTCCAAAATTTAACAATTTACAAATTTGGCCACATTTATTTGTCTTTACCTTTGGCTTACATGACACTCTGGTCTTCTGCTCTGCCAGGTAACTCTTAACCTCCATGCCTCCTTGTTACTTAATTAGCCCCATTCATCCTCTTCATCTTCCTTTCTTATATTCTTTACATTTCTGGCTCAGTTTTCTTTTACTTTCTGCAAGAACTCACCAATATGTCTTACCTTCTTTTCCTCCCTGCCCGTTAAGATTTTTATAGCTACTATCCTCTTCTCTCTACTTTTTTTCCATTTTTCCTCCAAAACATTTTTTCTCCACATTGCAACCTCCTCTCATTCTGTTATATACTGTTCTATGCTTTCATTTTCCCCACACAATTCAAAAATTCCCTTTTCCCTACCTCTTATCCTTCTTAGAAGTATTGTTCATGTTCTCATCCAAGCTAACCCTTCTCTTTCTCTCACTCTCTCACTCTCTCTCTCTCTCTCTTGCCTATTGCAGTAATCTACATATGCTTCTCGTCACTGATTTCTTGTAAAATTGTAATGATTTCATATTTTCTAGACTTCCCCATATTTCCAGTCTTTCTATATCTTCTATTCTGCATTTTACCAATTTACCAACATCGCTTGTATTCCTTTCCTCTAATCTCCATATATATCCCATTCCTATTTTCCATTAATCCTCCTATCTCTGCCCACCAACTATTTGAGTTCCATAATCTTTTTTGCTGTCACATGCATACTTTCATAATTTCCCCTTCTTCTTTGGCCAAACACCTAATCCAAAATTTTATTATTCCTTCCATTATTATTCCATTCCTTCTTGTATTTCCTAATTCTACTAAAGCTACTTTCTTAAGGTGTTGATCTTGGTAAGCCTAGTAGCTCTTTACAAAACCTTCTGTAGTTTGGTCCAACGTTTTGTTTACTTCTGTGCTCCCCCCTACAGATCTCCACTCCATACAACATTTTAATCCAAAACAGATACTTTTAAGAAAGGTGCCAGAGGATGCTTCATCCAGCAAGTTTCAAGAACACAACGCTTAAGTTTTTCAATATAATCTTATCACCTCAGAATATACTTTATGTAAAACATTTTTAACATTTTGATTAACTCAAAAACGATTGTTCGAGATATTTTCACGAAAAGTGAAATGTATATGTTGTATTTCTGTGAATGTCCTCAAAGTCCTTTTCATTTTGATGCACTTGTTAGAGAATCATAAGTTTCTGTACCCTACTAACATACAGTTTTCCCCACGGTTGAAGAAAGAAGAGGGTTTCCTGCAAAAAGTATTATAAGCTCAGCAGATATGATATCTTTTTCAAGACCTAGTCCAGTAATATTCCCATAAAATTCAATAGACCAAAATGATATAAATAAAGCCTTATACCTAACTGAAAAATGCTTAAAAACGGTGGTCTCCCAAAAATTACTAAGAGCGACAACCACAGAGATCATCTGTACACAATATACATATATACATACATGGATTCTAAAGAGAAAAAAATGCGAACTGGTGTTGGGAGACTGCACTCTTTTCTCCACATACACATCTCCAGGAAAAGAACATACCACTTTTAATGTGGAAATAAAAGCACTTAAGAGTGCCTTGAAGCAACTTACATACCAATTCTGTATTTTCAAAAGTCGTCATATTATATGATTCACGAGCTGCAATATCAGCTATCACATAGTTCACCAGCATACCTATTTGTAATAACACACTGGACTGTAAGAACTTCATCGGAAGTCTATCTCACTGTACAAAGTAAAGAAATAGTTTTACAATGAATTACCTCTCATTATGGCATTGCTGGGAATGAGATGATCGAAACTATTGGGGAAGGAAAAAAAATTCTTAAATCTCACCTTACTACTGCACTCTTCCGTTCACCCTAGTGGCATCTAACTTACAACAAACGATCAGGTAACCCTATTGAGACCTTCCAGAAAACAAAATCACTAAATGTGAATGGAAAGACCAAATACAGCTCCCACCAAACAGGGCGAGAAGGGAAGCAGTTGCTAAATTCCGTCTAGCTACAGGACATGATTGCTTGGCCAAACATCTGCACCACATTGGGATACTACAAAGCCCAAACTGTATGCTCTGTAACCATAGCGTTACGGACTCCAACCACCTCAACAGTTGCTCCTCTATGGCAACCATTGCACTCACTGGCAGGTACTGGGAGGCAACAGAGAAGATGATGGCCCTAACCCCACAGTGAAACATTCAATTGTAAATTTCTTAACTGTATTTAATTTCTTAACTGTATTTTAGTTACTGACATTTGCTGTTGTGTATTACCATTGTTGTGGCTAATGATACATATAAAAACTCTGCATTAAATAACTAAATAAACCGTAAATTGCACTCGTATGGTTTTATTATTATGTTTTATTACCGTATTGGTTTCGTATATGTTTCACTCATGTTCATGTTAGATAGCAGAGAATGTGTTGCCATCTGATTCTCACATTTTAGCTTGCTCAATAATCCTACACTTTACTTTTTATGGTTATTAAAAAAAATCAATTGGAAAATGCAGTTAGAAGAGGTGCCTGAAGTATATTGGGAAACCGAATGTAGAGACGGAAAGCAAAACAGATGTAGCCAAAAACTGAGGAAGGCTAAGGCCCAAAGGAGGCTGTGAAAGTCTTTGCTTAGAATTGGGGTTGCCAGAATAAGAAAAATATATTTGTTTATTTAGACTTCTATTACAAAACAATCTGCACCTCTTTTAACACTAAAATGACCTAGCTCATATTACTCCCAAAGTTTAAGGTAATACAAACAAGGATGCACTCTGAAGTATAACATAAATGAAAACATTATTTTGATATATTATAATCTTAATTTTGATACCAAAGATATTAATAATCATTAATTAATACAAAGGTTTAGCTTTTCTTGAGAAAGCTACATAAAGCATAACGAAAACTAAATATGCTGGGTTTAAGTTAATTGATGGAAATTACAATTTAAAGTCAGATGGCCGCGTTGGCCTTGGTAGCTCAATGAGTAAGAGCGACTGGACGGAAAGCAGGAGATCCGTTCAAATCCCGGTCATGGAGTTGAATTTTTCAGGTTGACTCTTTCAACATATGCTAGGTTGTTCAAAATATAACACATACTTGCATGGAAAAATCAAATTTCAAATTTTAAATCAAAAATAATATGTCACATTGACTTTAAATCTGTAAAAGGAGCAACTTTCTTTTGTCTCTGCACAATTAAGAAGTATATATACTAGTTAGCCAGTTAGAATTCACAATCTGTACGGGTGTGCATTTAGTTAAATTTATGAAGACCAAACTGTGTGCTCTTTACCAGAAGAATTATGTGAAGTGTCGTTTAAATTTATCTTCAAGTTCAAATATATTTTATATATTTCATTCACATTCATACTGAAACTAATTCAGTTTTTTAGAAGTACATTGAAATGACACATAACATGAAGATTAGCATTAAATATATAAGCAATTCTTGTTTAATAAACTTTCCTTTCTCAGTTTCCATTTTAACTGGCTTAAATGCGAAACAAAACGCATCCTCGTGACATTCACGGAAATGACGTGAAGTTTTTTTTTTATTTTTTTTTTTTTTTTTTTACATAGCTACCAGCCACAAACAAACCTTCATATGAGAGGTTTTATTAATTTTGATACTTTTAATACCTTTAATAGTTATATATATATATATATATATATATATATATATATATATATATATATATATATATATATATGTCTATCTGTCTGTGTCTGTCTGTCTGTGTCTCTGTGCCTGCGTGTATGTGTGTGTGTATGTGTGTATGTGTGTGTGTGTGTGTGTGTGTGTGTGTGTGTGTGTGTGTGTGTGTGTGTGTGTGTGTGTGTGTGTGTGTGTGTGTGTGTGTGTGTTTGTGTGTGTGAAGGCCTCATCAGCTGTACCCAGAATACGAACGTAAGATGTACATTTTATTGTCATGCAAAATTTTATATCTTAAATTCGAATTCTGGGTACAGCCGATAAAGCCTTCATCCAGAATTTATGTTTTATAATTCGTAATGAATAAAACATATGAAAATCTACACAAAAGATGAGAACCCATTAAATCATAAATCCAATAAAATAAAAATTATTTTGTCTTCAACCGTTTTTGAGTTATTTTTATAGTTGATTTCAACCGTCTAATGCTTTATATTTCGACTTCATAATTTCCAGTATTTTATTTATATTTTTGCCATAGAAACCTTTTAATCTCTAATGTCTGTCGCATTTACTTGTTCCTCCTGATGCTCTAAAGAAATATGTTATAAACTGTTTCTGCAGTCATTCATTTCATAAGAAGTATACACAGCTGTAAAACTATGTAAGATTAGTTTATTAATATACAAAATAAGTGAATATAATGTATATTTTAAAATGCATTTTTAAGTTTTTTATACCGACTGTAAACTATTAAATTGTTATTTACTCATTCATTGCTTATTTGAGTTCACTCTTGCCAAATGTGGCTCTGACTCAGCCTCAACAGGTTTCTTTACCCGGCAGAAACAGCTTCATTAAACTCCGTTCCTTGATGTCCATAACGCAGAAAGCCTTTTGATAACTCGCTGACGTCATGCGATACAAACAGTAACTTAAACTTGATCCGCCATTTCTGAAATAATCTGATTTGGATAAGCCAGCATTTTATGATGTGCAATAAAATATTAAAGTCAAGATACAGAGACTAAAATATGTCGCAGGTTTAAAGATTATGTCGTGATCTTAGGATTTCTGTTGATCTTGAACTCTAAACTTCAGAATCGAATGGCTGGGAAAATCCGCTTAAAGCTCGATTAGGCACATACAATTTCAAAAACCTACACTACATATCGCATTAGCTGGAGTTACTGCTCTTTTAGAAAGTATTATCATATATTATGTGTTTTGCCATCGAGTACTTGGTTAAGGCCGGTTTAACTAAAGCATACACAGGAGATGCAAAGAAACTTTAAATTAATGTGTAAAGTTCAGTGAGAAAGTATGGAATTTTGCATTATTCTTTGATTTACAGTTATTTATTTTTGGTTCTTGACGGTTTCCACATGCTAAAGTGCAGCTTGTTCTACTTTCTATGATGATGGATGTGTAATAGAAAAACTGCAATGCTAATAACATCCCATCAAAAATATGTATTTGTGAAAAAAATAAATATCTAGTCATTGTACTCATTTTGGAATTTACTTTATATAGGAAGAACGCAGGCAATTACAATATACCTATTTATTGCTTATTTTGATGGACAATTTGAAGTATTTTCTGCGAGGCTGATGTCCCCAGCGTTAACAAGTCAGATATTGAAGTGTGAACATCAGAAGCAAAACGAATGGTCTATACTGAAAGGTGTTTTTCATTTCATATGAAATTTAAACCAGTGCAAAAACATCAGGTAGTAAAATTATAGGAAGTATTTGTGGATAAATCTTTAGATGAAAACGAAACACAGTTAACACTTTAAATCAGAAACTTTAAACGACCAGTTATTAACATACTTGTACCATATCCCTAATACCCTGAAATACTGAACCGCGAGTACGGCTTATATTTTTGTGGCAGGTGGGACGAATGGCTATGCTACAGACTTTGTGTAAACTCTGCATTAGATTCGGCTCTAAGGTATTACAAGAGCATTAAATTCCATTTTGCTGAGGTTATTTGTATAAATATAAAATAGTTATTTGTAGAAAACTTCAAATACTTCCACGTCTTTCTTGAACTTTGATTTTGAATTTTACTTGGTGGCTGAGAGTTTCTATGGTGCATTGGCGCATAAGAAGATTGTTTTATGGTTATTAGGAAGCGGTTGAAGAATAATACTGTCACGACTGGTGGCGTACGCACACAAAGAGACAGTTAATTTCGGAAGTTCTACTCCAATTAGTCCTAGATCCGTAGGACCAAGGACCCGGGCCTCCTTCTACCCGGGAGCGATGGATATTCCGGGTCTCTTTCCATAGGGCAATACCTGGAGTCTAACCCCCCCCCCCTCCCGCTAAGCACAACGTCAAGACGAGATGGAAATGGATACGCCACTTGCGCGCGTCAACCCCGCAGGGAAGACTACTGTAAAACCTCGGTGAGGCCGCCTGGTGATCTAGCACACCTCCTACTAGTTCTGCAGGCTAGTACCCGGGACATATTAGGCAACCCCCTATCCCCTCCGAGCGGAGGTAGCCTGGTCGGAGGTACCCAATTTCCCGTCGGTATCGGGAAGTCCTCAAGTCCAACCCAATTCGAACAACTCCCCGACGAGAGGGGCTCGGCAGTTCAGCCCGAGGTTCCTCTAGTAACGTCAGAGGCACCACGAGTGCTAAGAGACCGCAGCGCCCACACCTAGGCAGGTGAAGGGGACGGATACCTTCCCCTATGGAGACACAAAGAGATAGTGCAGCGCAGAGATAAAGGACAGATAGTGCAACGCGGACAGCTTGCCGAAACAAAGCTAGCGTGGAGATAGGCTTGCCGAAACAGATAAAGTTAGATAACTCGAAGATTCTAGTGCCTTTTTGTTCATTCTAGAAATACGAAAATAAGTATATATAAGAAATCGCGACACGCCAACAGGGAGCTGTCTGTGTTTTGAGAGTGAACTTTTTGTAGTTGTGGCAGACAAACTTAAAGCCTGTATTTGTGTATGTTGCAAATTGGACCCACAAAGTCACAATATGATACTTAATCGCAGGGTCGACTGTTTTGCCACTGGAAACCTAAAATGAAAAAAACGCTTATTTTAGTAGTGATGGTACTTCCGGTTTGTCCTATATACGGTGTCCCACATTCACAGGGAATGCGGTACACTCCCGGAACATTAAACGGAGCATTCGTTTAATGCAACCTGAGAAGTCTGGGCTGGCAGAGCATTGTTTTGATAACGACCATAGAGCGAATTTTCGGGAGACGACCATCTTGGCCATATGCAACAGTTACTGGGAGCGGAGAATT
This sequence comes from Mantis religiosa, assembly GCA_030765055.1. NCBI lineage: Eukaryota > Metazoa > Arthropoda > Insecta > Mantodea > Mantidae > Mantis > Mantis religiosa. The sequence goes on from CM060952.1 coordinate 174,349,656, forward strand.
AAGGAGGTTTTGGCGATTTCCTCTGAAAGGAGCGTGCTTAATCGTGATGCTGGACTTCAGTTCAGCTCCTCTTGGAAACCGGCCTTAAAAATGGAAATTTGTTGAATTAAGAAGCAAAGATCAGTACAACTTGATAATCAAGTTAAGTAGTTACGTTTCTTTGACAATTTTCTATACTAACGCCATCTCCTGACTGGCATTTAATTTACTGAAAACATTGTTTTGTTCAGTAATGCGAATTTTGACAGTGTTTTGTCTTTGTTTATAGTTGTGTTATGTCCAGTATTTCATTTGAGGTTATAACATTTTATAAATATCCTGATGATGGGAGAGATGTACACTCCCGAAACGTTGATATCTAATCATCTTTTCACCTGACTGGCTGCCCGAGAAGAAAGTGAGCGTATTCGTCGCCAGAAAAGCTACAGGTCTTATTTTAGTTTCCCTTCTTATTCATTTTAACCTGTCCATATCGATTCTTAAATAATGAAACATATTCAACAATTTTACAACTCTTGGAGCCAAATTAAAAAACAAAGTTACATGTTGATAGTTGAGAAATTAGATTACTAAATAATGGCCACAAATGAAGATGACCTGCATAGTCTAGATAAAATTGCTACAGAATATGGAATGAAAATATTGGCAAATAAATCCAAAACCATGGCATTTAAAGTAATTAACCCAGTAAGATCAGAAATAGAGTTAGATAACATAGTAATTGAGCAGAAATCACACTAAGTATTTAGGATGTACTGTCTCGTACCAAGGAGAAGCTGATATAATAGATAAAATAAATGAATTTAACTATATAACAGGCACAAGAGAAAGAACATTAAAAATTAAAGCAAGAAAGGACTCTATAATAAAACTATACAAAACAATGGCAATACCAACTCTGATCTATGAATCAGAAACATGGACACTAACAAAAAGAAATAGTACGAGAATAGTCTTAAGAAATGAAATTCATAAGAGTAATAGCTGGATATATCAAAATTGATAAAAATCGTAATCAGGATATTAGGACAGAATTAAAAGTAGAAGAAATAAACCATACTATTGAAAGAAATAGAAATCAATGGAAAGAACATGTTCAGAGGATGAATAATAACAGAATACCAAAAATAGCCTTAAACTATAAACCTATAGGAAGAAGAAACCAGGGAGGACCGAATAAAAGATGGGCAGACCAATTTGGAGTCGGAAGGGGTTAAACAATCCAAATCCGTGAGGTAGAAGCAGAAGAAGCAGAAATATTGGGTATATTTTTATTTATTATTCTGAAGATTAGCCTCCATTAACCTGGTAGGTGATACCGCTCTATGACTGAATGTATTGTTTGAGATGATGCTCAAACAGTTCAGCGGCTTTAGTGCTAGACTTTCGCCTTCTCAGTAAGAAGTAAAACTCAGGGAAATATATTATCTAAATAATTCACATAACCGGGATTCGAACTAGCGAAACCTCTTTAATGTGAGGCAGTCACGCCAGCTACATCACAGAGGTGAACAAATTCATTACTGACCTAAAGGTCTAATCCCCGTAGGAAACACGTTTCCAGATAATTACGTCTAAAAGTTCAGACAACTGGATTAGAAATTGCAAATATCGTAAATTGATAGAATGAGGTCTTTTATATGACATTTATGAGATATAAAATGCTAATATGTGCCAACTTGTCATGGGTAGAGAAAGTAGTGCTAGTGTTCAGGAGACCTTTTTCTCTCTTTTTTCCTAATTTAAAACCGTGCTCGTATGCTCGCAAGAAGAAATGATGAACATCCTTAATATGTTATGCGATATGCATGATTTCAGGCAGAACAGATTTCATTTTTATTTTAAATTAAAGAAGTGCAATGAAACACCTCTGAATGTTCAGTGAAAGGTTCTTTTTTTTTTTTTTTTTCCTCAAGTAAAACCAAATGCACTACCAACATCTCTGTGGTACAACCATATTGCTGAGGAACCATATATGGAAAGAAGTGCAAACCTCACGTACTGATTTTGCTCTTGCTGGACGACGTATAGTGGCCAGAAGCTGCACCTTTATGGGGTATGACTAGCCTGCTGCGTGTCTATTCCGTAGATTAGGATGGGATAGGGATTTGGGATTGCGAATGGGACTCTGTACGTAGGCCACCATGCTGGGCCCATTGTTCCTATGCCCCCAAGAGGGGACATCCCGGGATGAAGGATGACGAGAGGGAGACAGATGGCGGCTAACCCAAGGAGCCACGACAGTACAGAGGGCACGGTCCCTACAGTTTACTTGGATAGTCTTCCCCCGACAGGCCAGGACAACGAACTCGCTCCCCCACAGCGAGACGGCAACACCCCAGCAGCCGAGCCCCAAAGATCCCTGGATGGCGGTCACGAAATGGTCCCAGCAGAGGAGCGGAGACCCGCAAGCGACCTACCGGAGAATGAAGTAGTTTTCCTCAGAGCATATCATCCCGCCATGCACCGCCGAGACACCCGCCGACACTTCTACCCTGAGAGAGGCCACCAGATAAGAGATGATATAAAATGTTAATGAAGATGAAATGAGGGACAGGAAATTTGGGAGATGTCATTAACCTATCCAGCATTCGCCTAGTGACCCAGGAAAACCCCCGAAAAAACCCAGGGGTCAGGTAGTTCAGCCTCGGGAATCGAACCCGGGCTACCGAATGCCGGCCACAGACAAAACGGCCTGAGCCATCCCACTATGTAGGATGGAATAGGACAGGTTAAATAATTTATGATACGCCTGTCCGGATATTAAACACAGAATGATTGACCTCTCTTCTAAAAGTATTACTAAATGCATTCCAAAATTGAATTGGTACTTCGGAAGAATTTCATATGTTTACAGTTTTGGTGACGCTATAAACCAAACAAAAGTAAGCTAGTGCCTTATCTGAAAAATCCTTATAGCGTCCAAGGTTTTAAATTATAAATTAAGTCACAGGTGGGAAGAAAACACTCTTGCAAATGTATTAATGAATCAAATATATTTTAGAAAATCAAATTTCCGTAAATGTCCCTTTAAGCATGCACAAGATTTCAGTCATGGTGGGATACATATTTTAATATTTTTTATTTTCATTTTACTCTCCTCGTATGAAGAACTTACAACCCCAGGTCTTACAAGGGTGTGCCTGGTGTCAGACAGTTATCGAGAAGCAGGGAAATTCTGGAATGTGGATGAGGTGAATGATATCAAATATCAGTGTAATGGATAAAAAAGGCAATTATGGCGCTGTTGGTATGAATGGTAAGGAAAACCGAAAACCCCCGTGCAGAAGAAAAAATGGGTAGTGTTTAACGCCCGCTTTTACTACATACGGCACCGCAGGCGGTGACACTGATGATACATGAGATGAAGATGGAGCACCGGTGGCATGAGATGGCGGGGGAAACCGGAGATCCCGGAGAAAACCCGCCCCAGCGCCGTGTTGTCCACCACAAATCGCACTTTGCGGTTGCCTGGGATCGAACCCGGGCCGCCTTGGTGAGAGCCAAGCGGTCTAAGCAATGAGCCACGGCGCCACCGCCCCCCCCTGTCCAGAGAACGTTATATGTTGGGTCCCCTGGATAAGAAACCGGGCCGTCACGGCAAGTTACGAGCGCTCAAATCACTCAGCAAGAGCGCCACCCTATTTTAAATTAAAAAAATAAAACGAAACATATCTAAATGTCCATTGAAACTTGATTCTTCAGAAAATGTAAATTGACTACCGGGTTCTTTGTTGGTATGACTATACCACAGCGGTTAGAGGATAAATAATACATTTTATGGAAAGCAGTGCAAGTTGTTTGCACTGCTCTCGAGATCCCAGGTCATCGCAGTTCTGTTTGCAGGATGTTACAGCACAAACGAAACGCAGAACTCCAAGATCGATACCGTTGCCTCGAGTAAATGAAAATCCTTCACTCTTAACCCTGACATGCTTAATGAATGCTTTCAATGTACCGTGCCGCAACACAGATTCCATTAGATTTTACAGCACTCGTTATCGGTCTTTCGATCCTACACGGCAGAGATTTAATTAGATTAAACTATCTTCTTTATCAATCAGATGATTTAACGCTTTTCTCACTGAGACACTGACACCTTTCTCAATGCAGATGGAAAAGTTTAGCCTTGTTTGAAATATAAATATACGTGGTTACTTCTTGCATACACAAAGACCAAGAGCAGCTGAGACAGGAATTTGAGACTATTCGTCGTTAATTTGTCTCCATCTTAATCAGTTACACGTTTGGGGGCAATTTGGTACGGGATTTCTATATTTGAGATGGGATGCACGTTGACTTTCCGAAGATCCACGTCGAGAAGCCAGAAATAACAAATTCGTTCTATTTTGATTTTTTTCTTGATAATTGTGTTTGATTAACTTAGAGTCATGAGAATCTTGGTTTCAAGGCGTGGTTCGGAATAAAGTTTCGGATAAGTCAAATTTTGTAACTATTTAATTGTATTATTTAGATTACATTTTACTTGAACTTCCTTTCCCAGCCATTTCCAACATATCGATAAATTCTTACTTTGTTATATTTAAACAGATTCAAACTATTACTTAAATGTTCTTGATCTTGCACCACTATCACACTCACCATTACAAAACATCTTTCCCAAGATAATTGAGTTTTATTAACTATCGTTACTCCTCTCTTAATTTTGTGATTGGCCGATTTGATTTCACGTCACAACATTACGTCATACTAGTCTGCTTTGCAAAAATCTATTTTTAAACTTAGTGAACTTTGTAAGCAATATAACATGAACATTTGTTTTATAAAATCAAAGATAATGGTATTCATTGGCAAAGAGCCAATTAGAACAAAAATAGTTATAAATAATCGTTGCGTTGAACAGGTAAGCCACTTTAACTACTTGGGAACTGATGTTAGTTATGATAAGGAATATGATGTCTACAATAAAATATGCAAATTTCAAAGAGTGCGTGGAACAATAAATAGAACATTTAGAAACAATATACGTAAAGAAACAAAATTAAAGTTCTACAAAGTTATGGGTGTACCTATACTGACATACGGAAGTGAGACTTGGACGTTAACTAAAAAGCAACAGACTAAAATACAGGCTTCACAAATGAAATTCTTGAGAAGTGTGAAAGGATGCACGAAGAGGGACTTAATAAGAAATGAAAATATAAGAGAAGAGCTGGACATTTTTAGTATGAATGATAGGTTAAAAAATCTCAAACAAAAATGGAAGGAACATGTTGAAAGAATGCCAGATAATAGACTTACAAAACAAATATTACAGTATCATCCTAAAGGTAGGAGATCGGTGAGCAGACGCAGGAAACGATGGCTGGAGGACTTCCAAAGCGGAACAGACACTTGATTGCCTATGCCATGAAGTGAAGAAGAAGAAGAAGAAGAAGAAGAAGAAGAAGAAGAAGAAGAAGAAGAAGAAGAAGAAGAAGAAGAAGAAGAAGAAGAAGAAGAAGAAGAAGAAGAAGAAGAAGAAGAAGAAGAAGAAGAAGAAGAAGAAGAAGAAGAAGAAGAAGAAGAAGAAGAAGAAGAAGAAGAAGAAGAAGAAGAAGAAGAAGAAGAAGAAGAAGAAGAAGAAGAAGAAGAAGAAGAAGAAGAAGAAGAAGAAGAAGAAGAAAAATTATTACTGTGTAGATTTACATAATCATTTTTATAAAGTTATAACCTTTTATAAATATAACTGGAAACTACTGCTACAAAGCTCATCTCAAGTATTATTTGACAATTTTAGCTCCTTGAGTTTGTTCACTGAAGTAGTACCTAATTTTGATTTTTACTATCACATGTCTGTAGCAGGTAGATGATATAGGTATTATATTCCAGCTAAATTGGTATTAAATAATCGCATTTCATTGAAAATATATGTACAATTTACATTCATGCACGTGAATTTTTCTCTGCGAATCGCTTCCTCAAAGAATTTGACTGTCATGTAACTTCAGATGTAACACGAATACGTCGGAAAAAGTCTCTCTCTACACAAAATTACCCACTAACGTTTAGGTCTTTTAACGTTATCAAAAATGCTTGTAATTCTTAAGTTAAAATATCGCCGGGTTGAATATCTCCACCATGAGTAATCCGTAGGTTTACTGAGAACAACCTGCAAAAGTACTCAGCATTCTGAGTTTATAATTTTGTATAACTGTGAAGCAGATTTATTGGCGGGCAAAGAGTTCCACTTGGGGCGACGGATTGAAGCAAATGGTGTTCAGCTCATGGTAATGCAATGAGGTTCCTCTCAATATGCGTGGATATGTATGATAAGGATGGTTTTAATGACACTGGAATGCTCGTTTCAAACTGATTTAATGACTGCTTCTTTTATTATTACATTAAACTCGAAGTTGCCGACCAAGGGTTACCAACATCACCGTTTAGAGTTACTATTTGTGAAATGCTTATTAGTCGATAAAACTTAATTCGTTCTTCACGTATATATGAACCGACAAATATTTTCTCTCATCACTTCTGGTCTGCCCTCGACCAAGTCAGAACCAGAAAACTGCCCTAATCGGCCTCACACCTCGGACTGAATGACCACAGCTGCGTGTGGTGTGTAGCTTTCACTTTCTGGAAGCCCTCTTCATTCAACCAAAGATTCCCTTTGTGACTATTTTGTCAAGCCATTATGAATTTTCCGAAGAATACCCCATTCAACAAAGTCAAGTACTACCCTTTAGAAATCTGCTAAGGACAATGTTTTCCCGTGTCTTTTGTTACACGACTCAACCACTGCACCTGTTTGTGACAAGACTCCTTTGAAATCCATTACGATTCTTTATACATTTCACCCCTTAATTTTGGTATCAACTGCTAAAAACAAATGTAAAACCAACGTTCTTCCCATCCCCGTACCTGACACTCGTATTACAGTGCGATCCATATAAACCTGAACCATTTCAATAGGCCATAATTTCCTTTGAAAGCTCGTACAATGTACAAAGTTGTTTTAATGGGAGAATTGACAACACTGACAATCGTTGACAGTTGAAGTCCTAAATGTGCAGTCATAACAGCAATATGCAGTTCTCACCACGATAGAGCGTTTACATTTTGCAAACATATTGGAAAACAAATTCCTTGGTAACAACAGAACGGGAATTTCGAAGAGCATTTAATGTAGGCGATGTTCCGACAAAGGCAACAATTTTATCCCTCCTAAGAAAGCTGGAGACAACTGGTATACTCATTAGTGAGAGTGGAAAACATAGTCCACCATTGAAAGCAGGGACTGTTACAGATGTTCGTAGAAGGCTATTGAATTCTCCAAATATATCATTGCGTCGATTGAGCCAGAAATACGGGTATTCATATACAACACGTCAAACAGCTGCGAAAAAACCGGGATTACGTCCTTTACAGAGTGCAAATGGTGCAACAACTGAAAGAAGCAGATTAAGATAGATGAATTTGTTACTGTCGATGGCTTCAGGGTACTCTTATTCCATGTCCAGACATTTTCTCCATAACGTGTTTTACAGATGAAACATCTGTGAGGCTACATAAACCCACAAAACACCAGATATTGGGCTTCTGTAAACCCCCAAGTGATCCACAAAATTCCACTGCATGACGAAGAGGTTAGAGTATTGTGACTTTGTGGGTTCGTGAAGTTAAAAGTCTAATTGCACAAACTCAAAATGTTCTTTATTTCCAGCGAATTACAGTTGGAACACTTGCCGATTACATAGAATTACTTAGCGCACACAATTACAATCCACCAGTTCGTCTGTCACAGGTTCATTCCACGCTCAGAATTACGTAAAAATCCTCTGATACACGTACACCGTCTTCCAGTACGTTCGCTAACTCGGCGCTCCTCACGGCTGCTCGCCAAGTACTGAAGTGACTCGTCCACTGCAGCCCTTATATAAGAAAATCGCTGTTTCTGGAAGCTTCGCGGCTCGAAATATCATCCCGGCTGTTTCAGACGTTAGGGGGAGGGGAAAGAGACAGTACAGTGCCCGTGATACTTCCCTAACCATCCTCTCAGTTAGTGACACCAGATAAATGGGTAGGCGTGGCTGGATGCCTCCTGTCCCCGACTCAGCTGTCAGTTGGTCGTGCCTTCCGATAACTGGGTGACAGCATGGTGCGCGGTGTTGGCTTCCAGGATCGTTGTTCCTATTTTCTTTCATACGACGGCAGACACTGAGGTATATATGGGTGTCTTCAGTACGTTTGTGGAGCAGCTGTATGATATCGAATTGAGAGGAGGTTATTTCCAGCAAGATGGAGCAACGTGCCATACATCTAATGACACTAAGGGACTTGTAACCAGTTTGATATTTGAATAACCTCAAAAGGTCTCTGGCCCTCCTCAGATCCCCTGAGCCCGCCTCAGTAGTGTAGATGGTAGCGTATCTGCCTCACGTTCAAGAGGTCCCGAGTTCGAATCTCGGTCAGGGTAAGCTACCTGGATAAGGTTTTTTCCGGGTTTTTCCCTTATCCTTAAAGACGAATGTCAGGTAGTTCTAAGCTCCATGGATCCTGGACACATTTGAGCATCATTTCACCCATCTCATTCCCCACCCGATATGACAACGTTGGAGGACGTAAAATTTTAAAGAAAATTCCCTGACCTAACCTCACCGGAGCTTATCTTGTGGGTATATCTAAAATATAGAGTGTACAAGAATAGGCCACGGACAGTTGATGTTCTCAAGGAATCCATTCAAAACGAAATAAGTAACATTGGCGAGGATACTCTCCGTAAAACTTCAGAGAATATGGTGAGACGAGTGCAAACATGTATAGATGCTGGTGAAGGACACTTCCAACATTTTCTCAGAGATGTAAATAGTGTAATGTAATCTCCGAATTGTGTATTATATTCTCCCAAAGTTACACGTGTGTCCTATTATCGGTTTAAAAGTTATGACCTATTGAAATGATTCAGGTTTAAATGGATCGCACTGTACTAGCGAAGGACACATGATAAATCAAATTTTATATTTAAGATTAAATAATAATCATCAAATCGAAATTTTCTGAGGTTGATGTTTTTGTTTCCTTCAGTACTCAAATCTGCAAGTATCTTCAATCAGAAGGTCCCTGAAATTAACAATAGAGCACTTACCATATACGAAATATTCATTACTATAATTTCAAAATTTGCAGTTTTGCTATGTCTCACAGACCTTTGTGTAAAGAGTACCCATTATAGAATTTAATTCAACATACAGAAATCCAACTATTTTGATTTCTATAACCGAAGGTTTGTTTCCCTAACATGAAGTAGATATAAACATAAATTTAGATCTTTAAAACAGTTCGCAAATGAGACTAAAGATAAAATTAATTAGATTTGATAGAGGAATTTTTGTGACTTTCTTATATTCTTATAATAGGTAGAAAGGTACTTTATTCTACTAAATAGAAGTGTCATAATACGTATCATCAGAAATACGTGCTTTTGAGACACCCTAAATCCAAAATCGAAAACATAGATTAGTGTGTGCATATATGAACAAAACAACCTAAAAACAGTTAGTGTGGAAAATATTTAAACATGGATTTAAGGACTTTCCTTAAATTACCATATGTTACAGACACTTCCCTGATAAATGTAATACATTTTACATTTTCTGGGAATAATTCTGGTCCTCCTCACTTTGAATGATCTATCTATGACTGGTAAGCTGTAAGAGATAGAGGAATGTTTTCTACAAAAGAATGTATATCTCATTAAAGCACAAAATGTATGTAATATTTGTGGGTTTTACCCCTTTCGTTCCTAGTTATTGGTTTGAACTAAATTATTGGTTCCCAAACTGGAACTTGTTATTCAACTATTTTAGTTGATGGAAATTAATCATTTCTTCACACTAGCCGTATATAGGCTAAGGTTTTCGATAGATAGAGTCAACATGAAAAGTTCAATGCCATGGCCGGGATTTGAACAACGGATCTCCTGGTTGCCGTCTAGTTGCTCTAACCCACTGAGCCACCATGGCCAACGTGCCGTCCTGACATTAAATTCTCCATTTGACTCGTATATGTCCCCGGTAAATCACTAGGGGCTCTCGCATCCGAGATACACCGTTTGTGGCGACTTACTATCGTAGGTACTTGAGTCCCAAGCTTCAACATTTAACTCTTATTATTTTAGTTAATTAATGGAAATTAATCATTTCTTCACACTAGCCTTATATAGGTTAAGGTGTTTGTTAGATAGAGTCAACGTGAAAAATTCAATGCCATGGGCGAAATTTGAACCACGGAAGCCTCCTGGCTTCCGTCTAGTCGCTCTAACCCACTCAGCCACCATGGTCAACGTGTCGTTTTGACATTAAATTCAATATTTTTCCCTCTCCTCATTTAAAAAGAAGAAAGTTTAGTACCATGTACAGCGGATTTGACAATCGCTTAAGTGTACATTCACATTGTACCTACAAAGAAATATGAAATAAAAACTATTTACAAATGCCTATCTCACTTAAGGTGACGGAGATATAATAGTCCTGCACCGTGGCGTAGCGGACTAAGGCAGCCTACGTTGGTCCCTGGCCACGGAAAGCGGCCCGGGTTCGATCTTACCCATGGGGTGCGGATTTTAGGTCCCGGGTATAGGACTGGTGCCCACACAGCATCTGATTGAGGAGCTTACCGTAGGTAAGCCGCTCTGGTCACAAAAGCCAACGTTCCAGCCGGGGGATGCTGAGATGCTGACCACAGCTCCTGCCCGTATCGGTTGGGATCGCCCACTTCTGCTGTGTGTAAGTGGGCGTGAGGCCGTCACTCGGGTTGGTAGGCCATAGCCATCTTAGGGCTGTCGCGCCAGTGGTTAACTTTAAGCTGTAATGATAACCATTTATAAGAATAATTTGTAGAATATGAATAGAAAAACTCACGAGAGTGCAAAATTAGATATTTTAAAATATAATGCAGAATTGTTGTATAATTATTTTCTGAATGGCTATGCAAGGTAACTCATTGGGTTTAACTGTAAAAATACTTTCCCTATATACAATAGAGTACAGATGTATTTTTTTATCTTGAAAAGTGTAGAGCGATGCGCAGGTCTGTTGCTTACTAGCTGCGAGCAACTAAACACGTGCAGAGCTACTCGGTAACACTACAGCTTGTTTCAAAATGTGCTTGTTTCCAGGTTCCAAGAGAGCATTTATAAATGACGCCTCCTAGCAGCATATTAGGAAATAAAGTGCTACATTTAAAAACACGAGAAGTAATAACCGATATCCATAGATTTATAAAAAAAAGGTACAATGGTCTGGGTCAGCTATAAAAATCTGGGGAAGGGTATCTCAGGCAACAGTTGTGTCTGAAAACAGTTTAGGAGAGTTATTAAGGAAAGAAAAGCCATTGGTGCTAGTGCAAAAACGTTCCTCTCTATGTTCAGTAAACAAAGATTAAGAACTTGCACAAAATCTAATTTGGATATTTTAATTCAGAAGTAGTTAGGCGAACTATGAGTAATTTTTAAAGCACAGAAAAACAAAGACCAACTTTGAAGAAAGTGCTTATGAAGCTAAAAATTCTACTGACTTCCAAGGCAGTGTCTGAGTTCTTTTGAAGCTAGGATTATTCGAAAAAAGAAACACTAAGCGTGACAGACAAATTTTAATCGAACATCGCACCATACGTGCAAAAAGGCTTAAGTATTTACGAAATGTTCGGAGATATCGAAGTGAAGTTAATATAGTTTATATGGATGAAACTTATATAAATACAGCACATACTGGACCATATGCCTGGAGTGAAATACGTTACAGAGACTCTGCAGTGATATTGAAAGGCCAAGAGTTGTTTATCATGCCTGCTGGAGGAGGACAGGGTTTTGTTCCAAATGCCTATGTACTATTTAAGATAAAAAAAGCGTGGAGATTACTACAATAGTAAGAATTACAACTTAGTTTATAAGAGCTGCAAAACTGGCGTCGAGAATGAAATTTGTTTTTAGACACCTTATGCACCGCCCTCCCCTCTCGTAATCTTAGGCGTGTGACGCATTGTGGCGATAGGTGCACTATCCCCACTACAGTTGCTACTCATCCCTACCGCGCAGGATTCCTGTCAAGATAAAATAATACATCTATACCTCAAATACTTAGGGCATCTGGAGTACGTTTAGCAAGAAAGTGTTCAATTCGTTTTCCTAACAAAGTAATAAATGCAGTTAAAATCTACTAAATATATTAACTTTTTTATGTTCCAAATTATATTGTCTATAGCTTGGAATAATTTACAGATACACGTGTTAATTTTCCTGGTAACATACAATGTTTAAATGAATTCATACTTTTACATCTATTAGTAGGAGAAGAACTTTTGCATTCTAATTTGTATTTTATGTGCTCCGAATCCTTGGGGAATCTCCTGTTTCACATCTACGGACAGTTGTGAAATGCAAACCATTTTAAAATTTAATTTCAACATCGCAAATGCTCATGGATGTTGTTTCATAAATACCTCCCTAAATAACTAGCTGGATGTAGTTTAATTATCATGGAGTGAGCTGGATTGCCTAACAGTACCAAACTTGAACTTTAACGAAGCTGCGCGAACAGAACTGAGTTTGGAGGCGAGTTTTGGGGCTATATATGCCAATTAGCGAGGAGCTGTAGAAGGTTGTTTATGTTTACACAGAACATCAACCGACAAAAGCTGGTTTGTTCTCGCCGAATACTAGCCTCTTTTATGAAGGAATTTAATACTTCGTGTGACTTCTCTACGACTTGTTTGAGCATTAGACTATAAAGAATATAAAATAGAGCATTATTTACCTCTTCAGCTTCTTCATTGATAGCCTTGAACGCGTATGAATGACAAATAATTTAGGTTTATTATGAATCTCCGAACTTGTTTGAAACTACCAGTTTTCGGTGCCTTTTACTCCTCTGCATATGCCAAAAGTACATAATATGAAAATGTTTTTATTGTTTTTGTTATTAGAGTTCTTTTAATGAAATGTTGGTAATAGCTGTAGAATGAAAAATGTACATACACGAATTGCGTATGTTTAAGATAATTTCATAAGTTAATGTATATCCTGAATTTTAAAAATGTCCTCAGACGTAGTCTTCATTCTTGATGAACATGGCATAACTGGTAAAGCCCAAGACAGGCCAGTGGCGAGGTGTGACTTTCAAATTGAAGTTCCAAATAATAATGCTCATTAAAAATCAGAGAGAATAATGACTCAAAGAACTAAGTCTACTTTTCAGTACTCTCTCTCTCTCTCTCTCTCTCTCTCTCTCTCTCTCTCTCTCTCTCTCTCTCTTGTACCGTCAGTTGTAGGCCATTCTTGCATTGGAAGACTGGTTACACTACAAGCAGACATATTCCTGCTTTCCCTCTCCACTCAGACGTTCCAATTTTTCCACACCGAATTGTTAATCTACGGGGCGTGTCCGTAAAATAAGGTCTCCAAGGCGCTGGAACCGTGAGGAACGCTATTATGCGTGATCCGGCAACACTAGCGTGTAGTCTTTGCTGGGCAGCTGTTTGCGATGGAGTTTCCTATCACTTCCGCCGCCAAGTGCGAGTTGCCTGCAGTGATCCTTTTTTGAGTGCCAAGGGCACTACCCCCACTGAAATTCATCGTCAGTTATGCGAAGTCTATGGGCCACAGTGTATAGATGTCAAAAACGTGCAAAAGTGGGTCAGAGAGTTCAAAGACGAACGTACAGACGTCCATGACGAACAGCGTTCTGGTCGGTCTTCGGTTTCAGCCGAAACAATTGCAAAAGTTGACTAAGAAATGCTCAAAGTTCGGCGTGTGACAGTTCGTGAGCTGTGCGAACTTATCCCTGAAGTCAGTAAGACTACGATTGACAAGAATTTGCATTATCACAGGTGTGTTAAACAGCTGATCTGGCTCACCCATCCCCCATATAGTCCAGACTTAGCACCTAGTGATTATCATCTGCTTCCTGAGTTGAAGTCACACCTGGGAGGAACACATTTATAGACCAACAATGATTTGAAAAACGAGCTTGAGCGCTAACTGCGGAACTTTGCAACTTGGCAACTTGGAGAGTGCTATGACAAGAATATACAAAAACTGCCACAGCGCATGTAAAAGTGCATCGATCGCAATGGTGATTACGTTGAAAAATAGCTGTAAGTTCCGCCTTTCCATCAATGTAACATTCATTGATAATAAACATGCCTACACTTCATGAAATATTAATAAATACGAGGGCCGTTCAGAAAGTAACCTCCGACCGGTCACAGTGCGGGTATTGGGGGGGAGTAGCGACGTCATCTGTGCATTTACGCACTCAGCAGGTCAGTGGGCATCAAGCCGTGGTCGAGTGAACGTTGTATCTGCGCCAGTTTAGTGTTTGTGGCCGTTTGAAATGTGTGCTGCAATAGAAAACCCCGCCAAATGTGAAGTGCGTACTGTTATAAGGTTTTTACAGCCAAAGGATATTCTGCAGCAGCTATTCATCGTGAGCTTTGTGCCGTGTACAGACCAAGAGTTATGAGTGAAGGAGTGGTCCGTGAATGGGTACGTTTATTTAAAAGTGGACGAGAAAACGTTCATGATGAAGAGAGGAGTGGTAGACCATCATTGGTGACGGACGAACTCGTTCAGACAGTTGATGCAAAAGTTGGTGAAAACCGAGGTTTCACAATGTCGGAGTTGTCTACTGATTTTCCACAGATTTCTAAGACTCTCTTGTACGAGATAGTGACAGCAAGAGCTCAAAGATGCGGTCACAGGCTGGCTCCAGGCACAAGCGGGTGATTTTTATGCAGAAGGAATTTCAAAGCTATGAACAGATATGTAGACTATGTAGAAAAATAGTGCAAAGATGTAGTTGTAAGATGTATATATTAAAATATTTTTATTTAACTTGGTGAACTCTTTGCAATCAACCGGAGGTTCCTTTCTGAACGGCCCTCGTATATTAAATAAAATTGGAGACTTCATTTTAAGGACACACCTCGTAATATGGAGAAAGTAAGCAATTCACAGACATTTGCTAATAACTTAAAACTTCACAAGAATATCTTATTCGTCAGAATTACTAATGCTATTGAAATATACTTAGTTGTGCGCAAAAGCACCACATAAAACCAAAATACAAATAAATAAACTTTTCTTCCACGTTACAAAGACTTCACATGGCAAAATATATCAGTGCTTCCTAACTATCGAAGAGTCGCGATTGGTTCCGGAAACCTACGAACTTGGCATTCAAGGTTACAAATGCGTAAATACAGATATATTCAGTATTGAATGAGCTCGCGGAACTGGTTACTCAAATCTAAGGAGTTGTCAATTTGTCCGCAGTACCGCGGAAGTTCCCTAATAATACTTTTATGACAAATTTATTTAATTTCATGTAACAACAATGGTCTTATAACGACAACTGTTTAAATGGTACAATGTTTTGCATACGGTTGGTCATTCGTGAAGAACAAGTATCGTTATTGCAAAGCTAAATTTTCATACTTTTATGTATTACTTATTATAGTTCTCACCTCACAGAATATACCTACATCGAATGAATTTTGCTGATGTATCCAGATGTTTGGCATGATAGTTCTTCTTTTCCTCTTGAAATTCTTGGGAAAGCAGCGTTTACAGCGCTTCATTTGCCACTGACACGTGACAGAATCTTGCTACAAAGAAAATGTAAATTACTTAAACCATACATTCTTGTTGTACCTGCTCATATGTATTTTTGCTTCCTTTGTTGTTGTGAAGTGAATCATTTCGGAGGTATTCTTGGTTCTTTGTCTCAATTTTCTAATATATATCCATTTCTCAAATAGGAAATTGCCATTTTACTATCTTTTGGTCATCCATGAAGAACAGAATTTCAAAATATGACAGCCACTAGCTTTGAAAGACTTGACTAGAGTTAAATCTTACTTAATTCCCGTATTATCTTGCACCTACAAGAAAATTAACAATAAGAAATGTATGCAAATATTTATCTCGATTGACGTGAAATAGAAGAAGAATAAGCGTGTCTGCGAATAATATTGTCGCCGACCGCATTCTTGGGAGGAGTCGTGGCCAACGCACAGAGAGACAGTGTGGAGATAAAAAGCTTGTCGAAACAGATAAAGATAGATAACTGGAAAGCTCTAGTGCCGTCTTGTTCATTCAAGAAATATGAGTAGATGTATAAAAAGGAAGCCGGAGTTAGCTGTTCGTAGAGTGGTAATTGGACTCGTGCAGCTGGGTTTGAAAGTGAACTCTTTGTTTGTGGGTTTGGACGTTGACCTTGCAGATTTTATTTGTGTATGTTACTGTAAGGGTTGACCAAATATGTACAAAGTGTGTTTCTACGGAAGTAAAGAACATTTTGAATTTCTGCAAATTGGACTTTTAATTTTACGAACCCACAAAGTCACTATGTACAAGAGAAGAGAAAGTTATGTGAGTGCTACACATCAGTTCTTTTTGTCATATATATAATTTACATCCTCCAACGTTAAGTCATATCGGACGGTGAATAAAATGGGTGAAAAGATGCTCAAATGAGTCCAGGGTCCATATAGCTTAGAGTTACGCGACATTCGTCTTGAAGGATAAGGGAAAACCCCGGAGAAACCTTATCCAAGTAGCTCAACCTGACCGAGATTCGAACTCGGGTCCTCTGGAACGTGAAGCAGACGCTACCATCTACGCTACCGAGGCGGGCTCTGTTTATCATGTTTAAGAAAAAAGAATAAATTTAAAGCCATCACTTAGTCGCCAACATTTGAGTATTGCTTTAGTTTAATGTCTTTATACCTAAAAAGAGATATGCAAATTAATAATAAATTCTTGCTTGTAAGAACTGGATGGAAGAATAAACTGAATGTAAGATAAATTAGATAGAATAAATATCTGTCGAAGAGTGAGATGAGAAACCCGTAAACACAATACATCAATTCTACTGGATTCTGGAATATACCATGGTAAACATCAGATAAAACCGTGCAACAGAAAACAAAAAAGACACGAATGACGAAACTGCTGTATCTCAGAGTTTAAAATTCTAAGCCTGACTGAAAAAGACAAGTTATTTTGGATCATAAAAAGAGAATAGACCTTAAACCACACACAAACAGATGAGAGGGGAAGCCTCAAACTGAACTGAACGTCAGTACGGTGCCATCCTCGTCATCGGTCATCCAACCCAATTATTCTTCGTGTTCGTCTCCTCCCTCTGGCTGGAGAACGAGAGAGACATGGCAGTAATTAGACGGGAAAGAAACAACCTCGCTCCGGATCGCTAATTTGCTTTAATTATTCTTCCGTAAAAAATAATAGTGCACACCAGCACAAGTTAATTTCCCTTTTCGCCCCGTTGATCTCTATGCTTGTATCAACGTGGGTACTGTAAAGTGATGCGCAACCGCTAGGCACGTCTTCATTTAAATTCCATAAATTTCATTTCCTGTCTTCCCGGAGCCGAGTCTAATTGTAAGAGCTATTATTTCACATGTTTCTTCTCTTTCTTTCTACTTCATGCTGTAGGCGAGAAGACAAGCGTCCCCCCAGCTGTTGATACAAAAGCAAGCTCTAGAAGTTTACAAGCTTACTCCCACAAGCTCTAGAAGTCGTATCAATTATCTTCATGAAGAAGAAAATAAAATTTAGCCTTCATCTCATAGAATTTACTTATATATGCTAAAATTACAACTAGAACACTCCGTTTACTACACGTTGTTTCACAAATTATATTCGAAAATGACATTTAAGAAGCTTATTTTTATGCTTAATACTAGCGGTACGCATTTTCCGTAACTTTTTAATACTTTTTAACATTTTAACGGCCGTTCACTCAAAATATGGCAGCATCTTGCACTGCTTACAAAATGATACTTTGTCAAGGAACTTTGATGTGAAAACTTGCAGGCCTCAGTTTAGGATCTGTCCAGCCGTTTGCCAGCTGTGAGGACTGAAAATAACCCGTAGATGAGGCAGAACAATCCTGGTGGTATTTGAACCCTAGATCTCCGCATGTGAGCATCACACATTACTACATGGATTAGTAGTATCGTGTAGCAGCTGCAAAGAAGTATTCAGAGATCTAATAGGAGAGAAATATTTAAGATGTTTGTTATACGTGCGCTGAAGTTAATATTTTGACTACTGGCATGATGTGAAACAAAAGTAGACTTTCAACAGCGTATTGGATGAAACTAAAAGTTCCGAAAACTGCAGAACATGTCTCCAGAACGTCTATAGTGATTTAAAGTTTATTTTTAATAATGCCTGACGTAAGTTTCTGTCTTTCTTCATGGCTTCATTCTTGCATAAATAGTATTCAAAATAAACGGATTTTCGCATGATATTTACAGATAATTTAAGTACCTATACATTTGATGCACTTGATTAATATGGCAAACATACAATATCTTAGTTAAAATAGAAATATTTTAGAGAAAAAAGTAGCTCAGATTGTTTCATACAAAGACAGGGGAAATTCGCAAAGTTTAATTACATGATTACGGTAGAGGATTTCGGACTTTATATCTCCAGTTTTGTTTTCATGAGGGGGTATTAAGGAAGATAAAATTCTGAAGATGCAGGTTCTAGAGAAACACGCTGTCCTTCATGTGCAAGGACAAGAAGGAAGGACTAGCTTTACTGCTACCCTTGATTGAATCTTTAGGTGCCTTACATTACTCTTTTAGGATAAAACCTTGAAATTTAAGAGATAAATACTCTAACCTGTACTCCAGTACAAACCAGTAACATTCCACCATATGTTAGAGAGTAACTTCTAACCTTTTTCATATTTGATTAAATTTGTCGTTTATAGAATCTTCATTCATATCAAAAGGTTTCATTTTCATAAGATTAGAGAGGTAAATGAGCTTCAATGAAAGAAACGTTCACTTTTCTATAGTACATTTTCGAATTCACTAAACGTTTCCAATTATAAAAGATTTATATTAGACAAGAAAATTATTTTAAAAAAATACATATGAGCGAGTAGATCCACACAGGCCATTTCCAGACAATTTGAGACATAGCTAGATTTTATTTTCAATGATTTTTAAAATTAAAAAAAGTCCCATATGCACAGTAGTCTAGGGCAGAGTATTTTCTTCAACATCTGTATTCATATTATAGCACAGGTATATGGCAAACGTAAATTTTACTTTTGCCCGCCTCGGTAGCGTGGTGTTAGCGTGTCTGCCTCACGTTCGAGAGGTTCTGAGTTCGAATCTCGTTTAGTGTGAGTTACCTGGATAAGGTTTTGCCGGGGTTTTCCCTTATCCTGAAAGACGAATGTCGGGTAGCTCTAAGCTCCATGGACCTCGGACTCATTTGAGCATCATTTCACCCATTTCATTCATCGCCCATGACTGGATGGCGGGAGGGAGGGAGGGAGGGAGGGAGGGAGGGAGGGAGGGAGGGAGGGAGGGAGGGATGGCCGGCTGGCCGGATGGATGGCTGGATGGCTGGATGGCTGGATGCCTGGATGGATGGATGGATGGATGGATGGACGGACGGACGGACGGACGGACGGACGGACGGACGGATGGATGGATGGATGGGTGGATGGGTGGATGGGTGGATGGATGGATGGATGGATGGATGGATGGATGGATGGATGGATGGATGGATGATGGATGGATGATGGATGGATGGATGGATGGACGGACGGATAATGTTAGTCTTGGAATTGTTCCCAGTTTTTGAGTCTAGGTTATGTTCAATCTCTATACACACATAGAGACCATTTTATTTAGTTATTTAATTTTTATATTATTTAATTAGTTAATCTGTGGTATAAGGAATCACAAAATATGTATTTCTAATAAAATTTTGATACTGAAGTTTCGGGTGGAATGCAAAAATCCTCTGTTTACCAATACTGATTTTATTTGCCATTCTTACTTGCATATTTGGTTTAGAAATGTTTCAGGTTTTTTAAAAAAAAATTCTGTAATTTTTATAACTTTACTCTCTTACGCTTATAGCTTCTACGCATACTGCTTTAAATTCTTGTTTTAACTTCTTAACTATAACTTCATTACTCTTTTTTAGCATTTTTATCATTCACATGATTTAGCCTTCGACAGATGCTTAAACCACACACACTCACTCGTTACATGGAATAATGCAAAGCTTCTAAGTTTGACTTTCGTATAGGATACTTAATTATACTACTGTAATAACTTCTTAAGTTTTCAAACCTCTTGAAGACGAGTAGGTTTTGGTGAAGTATTTGATTCACGTCTAACAAAAGAAACCAGCACACCATCAAGCATAATCAACGTCAATGCGCAACGCTGTTCCCTTGCTTTGGAGTACCAACTTAACGCTTCTAGCTATCTTGAGAAGCAAGGCATGAATAATTTGTCGTCATTGCGACACTTTGCTTTGATATATTTTTCTTCAAAAATTCTGTGCATATTTCATTGTACAGGAACTTTTGCTGTGTGACGAGAGCTAATAAAGATCAAGAAAACTCGGTTTTCATCACAAGGGCTTTTTGTTCGTCACCTTTATATTTGCCTCTACAGAGCACGGAGCTGAAAAATTGTTGTTTATATGGTGTATGGGCTCAGGCTAATTCCGAATTAATGAAGTTCCGGCCAGGATAGAGCAAAGAAGGTTCTCAGCAATGCAAATCGCCTCTCCCGTCACCCACCACCAAAACCTTTTGAAGCTTTCTATCCTGAGGGTGTTTTAAGGTTTGCCTGTCGTTGCCAGAGCAAACTAAGTAAGAACCGCAACTTTATAAGGAGAACATGGTCTGCTGGCAAACGTGTTTGCATACTGCCCACATTTATATTTTAAACCAACCTCAGTATGCTGTGGATTTCGCCGTCAAAGTTGAAAGCTAGTGGAACGCTTTGAAAAGACTGCGTTTTCACTCTCTGTAAAGAGGTTATGTTTTTGGCAATCGTGACAGTAATAAAAATATGGGCGCTCCCTTTCATGCTGCTGGGCCATTGGGGCGTAGATAGTGGATATGTGTGTGAAATGGTCGTGAAGGAGCGGTGCTCCGTACTTGTGTGCTCCCGGACAGACGCCAGCTGTATCCAATACTGATAACGTAATGAAAGCCCAACGAGGATGTACATGTGATGTTAAAATTAAAATTTAACTAATTTTATTTTCTGCTCACTATCAATTATTTGTACACCTTTTTTTTTTAATTTACGTTCGCCCCAACGTTAAGTTATATCGGACGGGGAATAAATTGGGTGAAATTATGCTCAAATGAGTCCAGGGTCCATGGAACTTAGAGTTACCCAACATTCGTTGAAAGATAAGAGAAAACCACGGAAAAACCTTATCTAGGTAACTCACCCTGACCGAGATTCGAACTCGAGACCTCTTGAACGTAAGGCATAATTACACTTCTACTATTCTTAAAGGAATGTATCATCATTAACAGTTAAGATGTTTTCATTTTGATAGCAAAATATTTAAGCAAATATACATTTTGAAGAGTACTGAACAGAACTATCAATTTAGGGTTTAAAAAAAATCTCTCTGAGCGTATGAGTGTTGTGTATAAGTACCAAATTTGGTATTTCAGTAACGCACCCTTCAAGGTTGCGTAGCAACTGCTTTCAAGAAAATTTCTTCACTGTAATCACTTGGGAAAGTATTCGTTATTTTCTAGTGCTTTAAAAATGTCTATAACAATTTTGCTTTAAAATATGACATGTTAGAGATATTTGTACCGGTAGGTACATTAAATTTTGTGGGAATAGACTGTGAAGTCCTTTTATTCTAAATGAAAGTTTTATAATTTGTAAACCGTAAAATATAGACGAAACCATACAAGAAATATATAATATATATTATCTATAATATTTGTTATAATATATAATGTAATAAAATAATATTACACATAATATTTCCCCCCGCCTTTATTAACACATAAAGAGTTAAATAGTAAACTTATGTTCAAGAATATGGTCTGAATATTCTAGCAACAGAGGCAGATATATCTGCTACGGAACCGAGAGTTCCCCTTGAACAGCCCCACTCATCTCTGCGGAAGGAGCTGCCTTCATGGCTGTGTTTGCTTAGGGCATTTGCTGGAAATCAGCTGTGTATGCGAGAATCCCTCTTAGCCAAAGTGCTTAGTTCAGAATTTTATCACAAGTTTCTCTCTAACCAAACGGAGCATATTCCTGGGTTTAGCGCTTCTTTTGCTAGGGATTTCCATGTATTTTAGCACCTTCATATCTTACTTGCATCGAATTACATAAAATAAATAATATATATATATATATATATATATATATATATATATTCAAATAGTAAAATTTCTACTAGAAGAATCACATTTACAAATAAAATAGTATATATTCGGTACTTATATAGTAATTATATAGTAAAAATAGTAATAGTATCGCCTATACTCTTTAATATCTATATTGATAATATGGTACAAGAATGGCAGCAAAGTATAAAAAATAAATGTTCCGAATAGAAACATAATTTTAAACACAGTATTATTTGCTGACGATCAAGTGGTAATATTTCACCCATAAGATTACATAAAAAGAGCAGGATATAGTTTAAACAACATAGAGGAAACATATAACCTTTCAATCTCAGAACACAAAACTAAAGTAATGGCTTTTAGAGGAAAGAACAACATAAGAGCAAAAATAGTTATAAACAATAAAATAAACGAACAGTTTAATAGTTTTAACTATCTAGACTACAAGTAGCAGTAGCAAATAGCAACAAGGATATGAAGGTGAAATTAAACAGATTCAATCAAATGTGTGGGACTATAATAAGAACGATGAACAGGAAAAAGACGAAAGGAAATACAGATGAAATTTTTTAAGATATTGGCAGTTCCAACGTTAACATACGCTTCCGAAATATGGACACTGACAAAGAACCAACGCAATCAGCTAGAATCGGCAGAAATGAGATTTTTGAGAAGCGTGGCAGATTATAAAAGAATAGACCACGTAAGAAACGAAAAAATAAGAGAAGAGCTTGGGATTTTTAATTTAAACAGTAAAATAATAAAGAACAAAAATGAATGGAAAAATTATATTTTAAGAATGGACGCGGAACGGCTTCCAAGAAGACTTTTAGATTAGATACCGAAGGGAGAGAGGGATGTGGGACGCCCAGTTCTACGCTGGAAGGATCAGTAGGCTCTTGAAGAGAACGGAACGGGTCACAGGGTCCAATCCTTGAAGATGATAAAATATCTATTTTTATTTATTACTAAATTATTATTATCATTATCATGATAACTATGAACTTACAATGCTGTCGAAGGTTGGAACCACCAGTTTAACAAAATCGTGCAAAGACCACATCCTAACATACTCGCGCTAGTCAAGGCCTTGGAAGGATGATGCAGAATACCAGGGATACATTTTCGACAGAAAAGAACTCAACTTGGGGGGCAAAAAACGAAGATAGCCTACAATTACCTTGACAATGGTATTGCCAATAACCAGAAAGATCTTAAGGAAATTATGGATTTAAGAAAATGTCTAAAACTCTTGACTATGTGCATAAATTAAATTAATGGTAAATTCTGTTTTATTCCAATGAACTTCAACAAAATAATAAAAATGACCAAGAGCAATTAACACTGTTGTGTCTCTCTCAGTCCCAGTCCCTGAAACCGGTTTTACTGCTTAATCCCTGTGCGCAATTGCTACTGTTTTTGCCTTGTGCCCAATTGCTACTGATTTGAACCCTTTACTTGCCTAAGGAGTCTCATCTCCGCTTTTTGAATTCTATCCTTTTGTGTTTTCATCAGCACAAAATCAGCTTACAGTATTGTGGATATTGCCATTATCTTTTTATATATTTTACTTTGTGCTTAAAAGTTCTCTGTATAAAAAACAGGGATCCACACACTGAAAATTGACTGGAAGTTATTTTTGCGACAACCAATGCCCTGTTCTATATTACAGTTCATATCGTCTCTTAAATATCTGAGATTTGATTCATGTTTTAAGTCTTCACCCTCCAGGATAAGTTTAAATTGCACTAATGTTTTTCTTTTATTACAAAAATTGATTTCCTGAAGTCATTTAATTTACCTGATGTGTTGAAATAGTGCAATAACTTCCATAATCTACACATTTATTTCTTGAACAAAGTACACCGCTCTCTTAACCCAAAGTTAGTCTTAATTCTGCCCGTTCTATTAAATCCAGTGTCTGTAGGTATTATTGAATCTGCGTACAATAAGATATTATGGATATTGCTTTAATTAATATTTACTTAATATTACCTTTTGCCTGCTAATTTGTTCTAAGACTTTATCATACTCCATAATCAGAACGTATTCCTGAATCAGTTTCTTTTTTCTTCTAAATTATTTCATGTCCAAAAAAATATAATCAGTAAATGATGTTTTATTATAAATTCATTTTAATGTTTCTTTATTATTGCTCCTTCTATACCCCGTAAATCAGTACTTGTTGTTTTCATATACATTGTAACCCAGTTTCACACATCCGATGTTCTGAGTACCCTTTACATCACATTTTGCACCATTTAAGGGATATAAAATAGTGAATCTACTCACCAATTGCTTCCATGGGGTAGAGAGCACTATATTAAGCAACTATTAACACACTACAGCAATGAATAACGTCCATACAATTACTTGATATATCTTTTTCTATCGCACGAAGCATTATTCTTGTTCATTTTTAACATACAAAAATATTTAATTAATATTACAAAACACTTAAAAATAGATTGGCTTGATGAACTCTCAGTAGCTGGAACTGATTGGGGAAATGATTGCCACTAAATGTATGCAATTTTGCTTAGTCAGGAGACCAGCCATTACCGCAAGTTTGGCCCGAATTGCTCTGGAAATACTAAAACCACCTGGAAGCGTTTATTACGATTGGAGAAACAGGGAGTTGACTTTTTCAAGCTTCCAGAGCAGATATTCAAATCTGCAGTAACAACACAAAAACATACTACAAATCTTCAGTGTCTTTTCGAAATCGTATTTATTCAAATAATGAACCGATAAACTAAACGAAATGTAAAGCGGCGATTTTTATCATATGTATGGAGCTTTTCATATCTGGTGCATATTGTGATTAATCTATGAAAATGTAAAGTGCTCCTACAGTTGCTTTGAGAGTAGGTTAAAACTGTTTATAATGATTTTCATATAGCTGTACATTTTAAGCCCAGAGGATCTACCCAAAAGTCCGAAGATCTTGCCTCCCACCCGGCAGTGATGGAAAACTCCGGGACTTCTTCCATAGGGCAATACCTGACTTCCTAAAAAGCCCCCACCAGATAGAAGATAGACAACAACGTCAAGACGGCATGGAAGTGGATACGCCACTTCCGCATGTCAACCCCGCAGGAAAGGCTACAGAAAACCTCGGTGGGGCCACCTAGTGATCTAGCACACCTTCTACTAGCTCTACTCACGAGGCAACCCTCTACACCCTGCGGGCGGCCGAGGCCTGGCCGGTGGTATCCGATTTCCCGCGGGTGTCGGGAACACACTGCTCCCTCGAGTCTAACCCAATCCGAACAACTCCCAACAGGTTAGTTCGGCCCGAGGTTCCACTAGTAACGTCAGAGGTACCACGAGTGCTAAGGTTCACAGCGCCCGCACCACGGCAGCTTAAGGGGATGGATCCCCTCTTCTGCGGGACATATAGCTGTACAGTAAACCTAATTAGAAGCCTGCTATTAATTCTACATAAGCAATAATTAAGTCTTGGTAATGACTCCTATTATACGAGTACAACCGGCGGAACGGAATTTGGGGCAATTACATTGCTCTTCCACAAAGTTCTGAAATAATGACGAAATATTAAATGGACACATTATCAAAACCTCCGTAGAAACGAAATAAAACCTAAAATATTATATGCATTCAAACAAATAAATAACACCAAGCCAAGTATACAGTTATACTTTAATTTATAGGTATGATTTTCCACCTGATTGATATTCATTTTTAAATCATCGATCAAAGAAAGTGACGCAAAGCAATTCTGTTCATTCTTCGTTTATGCTACTATGAAAAAGATGCTAGTATAACTCAAGCTATTCAAGTAATTGATTGAACATCTGTAGAGCAAAATGAGGGTACATTTAGATGAATTTTTATGATTTTAAGAATATAAAGAAAAGTAGATAAGTATAATTTATTACCAGAAATGAAAACTGAGTATACGATTTTTATGGTCAACACAACTGAACTTATTATATGTGTTCGAAGCCCCTTTACATATTGTGAAACATCACCAGTGAATCCCTAATCAAAGATATAAGGAACGCATCACAAAGTATGACATTTAAAATGCGTAGTTCGATATATGGACGTTGCAATGAGATGAGGAAACTGTTTGTAAACAAACATTTGTTTTTGGAGAATGGAACAAGGGAAGTGGACACAGAAGATGGCACACTGAGGCTGTTCTAAGGATCAATGCTGAAATTGATCAGTAAGAGCAAGATAAATTGCTGAAAAGCCGAATGAAAAGAAAACAAAATACTGTGGAGGAAACAATAGAGTTAGCAAGTGATAGACAATTTAAATTAAAAGTTAAATTACATATTTGAAGGGAATAGCAGCTGAAATGGGGCTAGAACTGAAGCGAGATGGAGGAAAATTAAAACTGGGTTATAATAAACCAGCTAAATTATTTTAAGCCATTTACCAGAATACATTCTTTAGCTTTAGAAGAACATTAATTTTCATCTCTCAATTCATCAAAGAATCTTTGAAGATATTATATGTCTTCCTCTTTATGCTTCAGCGTATTCCTGTGAAAGTGGGGGAACTGCTAATTAATATTAATAATAGAAGGATTTTTAATAGCATGGAATGAATAATTTATAAGCCTAATGAAGAAATTAAGATCATAAAGGCAGTGGTAAATGAGACGCAGTATATCTTAATCTACTCGTATTATTTTAGGACCACGTTTCTGTATAAAACCACGAAAACTTACCGAAGAGCTTCAAAAGAGGTGTTCATTACTTACCTCTGCGGATGCTCCATTTTTCTGAAAATTAAATAAAAAACATTAATAATCTAGCTAAAATATTATGTAATTATTAAGAATTTCCAGTTACAAAAATTAATTCTACCTACAAACGTTTTAAAATGTAACATGGCAGTCAGTATACGGTGGGTTCTTATTGTCTAGAGAATATAATATTAAATCTTAGACTGTTGATTTGCTATTGGCTAACGTCTCAAGCTGTGATACCTAACCTTCTAAAAAAATGCTTGTGTTTGTTTCATGATTAGCAAAACTACATAGAAAAATGTTTTCAATGAGTACTTAAGATAATTACTACAAATATAAATACAGTCTGATTTTTAAAAGAAGATACGTGAAGGTCATCAGGCAAGGACTGCGAAGGGTAAGAAGGGAAGGTCGTTGCTATGGTAACGTAAACAAAGTTTGCCAGATTGGTTACACTGCTGTATCTCATACTCCTCAGCTCAGTTATCGCTAGTTGTATGCGGCAAACAGTTTGCCTGAGTATTCAGTTGCGCTGTGTATTGTTAGCCTACTTTGTTAAAACAATTAAAATTTGTTTTTATGGAGGCAAGAGTTAGTGGCGGTAGGATTA
Source organism: Mantis religiosa (assembly GCA_030765055.1). Taxonomy (NCBI): domain Eukaryota; kingdom Metazoa; phylum Arthropoda; class Insecta; order Mantodea; family Mantidae; genus Mantis; species Mantis religiosa. The sequence continues at coordinate 174,377,182 of CM060952.1, forward strand.
GAAGTGGACCGAGGAATCATGGCCCAAGGCAAAGATCAGCTTACGGTCGGAATGTTACATTGCATAGTCAAGCTAGAGAATTTGTCTGTTCTCTTAGGGAATTCTTTGAACAGGAAGACGAGAGTTTCCTCCTTAACAATAAACAGGTTATTCCTTTTATCCAAAAGCGACAGTCCCATGTCAGTAGATATTGTGACTTTGTGGGTTCGTGAAATTAAAAGTCCAGGTTACAAACACTAAAAATTGATTTTTATTTCCGTAGAAACACTCTTTGGTCAACACAAACAGTGGCAGAATTAGGTCACGTACAGAATACAACTTGCAAGGTCATCGACCACAAACAAAGTTCACACAGCTGTTCACACACACGACAACTGATACCCAGTGGCGGGCGGCGGCTCCTTTTTTATAGCTTACTCATTATCCGGAATGTTCTCAAACAATCAAGACGGCGCTAGAAGAAAGACGAACGTTCCAGAAATCCGTCTCCTTCCCCGGTGAGTTTTTTATCTCCGCAATGCATTGCCCGTCTCTTTGATTTCGTCCCTCGCCTCAACAATGCCTTCGCGACAGTATGCTTGCAGTGCAAGAATACCTGAGGGTCAAAATTTCGGCATATCGACGGCGTTGATATGAACATGACAATTAACAAGGTCGTTAATAATAGTATATTTCGAAATTAATGTATACGGAACGAAGAAAGGTTTGAAAACAACGAGGCGCTTGCACCGAGTTTTTTCAGTTCTCGAGATTCCATTGTGTGCTCACCACATGTGAGTTGCACATTATTTTTTGCCGTTAAGATTCTAGAACGTGCATCGCGTATACGTGTTTCTAAGGAGAAATACTTACTTCACTAGTGCGGGAATGTCAACTTACGATGCATAGCAATAATAGCGGTGTGTACCTATGGAATATTAATTACATAGTGCAAAAAATTATTTAAAAGAACTCACACACGTGAAGACCCTACAACTCAGTGAATGTGTGAACAACTTATTTCTGTTTTAAAGTAGGCTAATTCAGATTAACCGTGCGTATTTTTCTTGAGCTGAGATAATTCGAAATCTTGTTTATGTTTCGAGTGTTGATAGGATAAAGAAAGGGAATCTGGTGGACAAGATTGCAGCACCCACGTGGAGAAACAGACGACATTCAGTATCTTCTTTTAAAAATCTGACTGTAGTTATATGTAGTTGCACTTGTTAGATTTTCGAACAACGATTTGTTGTGCTTTCCTCGATCTATAATAATAATAATAATAATAATAATAATAATAATAATAATAATAATAATAATAATAATAATAATAATAATAATAATAATAATAATAATAATAATAATAATAATAATAATAATAATAATAATAATAATAATAATAATAATAATAATAATAATAATAATAATAATAATAATAATAATAATAATAATAATAATAATAATAATAATAATAATAATAATAATAATAATAATAATAATAATAATAATAATAATAATAATAATAATAATAATAATAATAATAATAATAATAATAATAATAATAATAATAATAATAATAATAATAATAATAATAATAATAATAATAATAATAATAATAATAATAATAATAATAATAATAATAATAATAATAATAATAATAATAATAATAATAATAATAATAATAATAATAATAATAATAATTAATAATTAATAATTAATAATTAATAATTAATAATAATAATAATAATAATAATAATAATAATAATAATAATAATAATAATAATAATAATAATAATAATAATAATAATAATAATAATAATAATAATAATAATAATAATAATAATAATAATAATAATAATAATAATAATAATAATAATAATAATAATAATAATAATAATAATAATAATAATAATAATAATAATAATAATAATAATAATAATAATAATAATAATAATAATAATAATAATAATAATAATAATAATAATAATAATAATAATAATAATAATAACAACAATAACAATGATGATGATGATGATGATGATGATGATGATGATGATGATGATGATGATGATGATGATAGTCGTCCTAAATACGTTTTAATACGTAAGTGTCTGCATCGCTCGCTCGTGCTGGCTGGCTGTATACATCCAGAAGGTTTTTGCTGTGTGCCCACCCGTTAAGGGTTTTACCGCAGGTAGGATTTAGATTTGAAGTTTGTAGGATGTAGGTGGTGTAGGTCTTTTGGTTGGGAGTAAATTTTACAGGTTACCGAAGTACCTTCGGGTTGAATGGGAGGATGCAGTACTTTGCACCCAAGTCCTTACTTTTTTATTTAATTTTTAGTTGGGGAAAAATTTAGATGCCAATCACCTTAGAAGAATTATGAGGAGCTCAGCTTTAGCTGCTGATAAAGCATCTCAGGTGTAGCGTGTCCACAAATTGAAAATATTTAGATAAAGAAGTGATCACCAGAACGTGCATGCACATTTAAATTCAATACATTAAAAATCGCTTTCACACCTCAAAGTGCTCCTGGCATAATCACGTTAAATTACTGTTTCTTAGAAGGATAGATTGTTGAGTAAACTAAATGAAGAGTGGGGAAAAGAAGTCAGAGGAACATGTATTAAGCAACTTCGTGCCCGAGAAAGGATGTTTCAGGTATGCAGTAGTAGTATATGGGTACTCACAATTTGGATAATACATCTTGTTGCATACGCCGAGAGAACAATTTCTGGCATGCAAAGCCGTTACTCTATGCGACGGTTTCTCATAGCCGTCTCGCTTGTTGTGTAGTCGTGAATACTGCAGCTTATATAATTTTGTTCTGTTTAAAACTTTGTTGTTGTTAACGCTCCAGTTGACCTAGTGAAAGGTGTATTCTGATGAAGGATTGCCGCATGAGCATAAGTGCACTCGTTATAATTACGACTCCACGATCGATAGAAAGCCAACGACGTTGGTTCGCGACAGCTGGATTTAACAAATGTGCGTAGTAGGAAGGCCAGGAACTTGGTTTCCCGGCAGACTTAATTTTACCGTGTTATGCTCTCAGCTGTGAATTCAAAGTGCGTTAAAGTAACGCTAGCACATGTAAGGTCATGGTGGAGTGTGTATTTTCTCCTATTAGAGATGTTTTCATTAGAAAAACAGGTTTCATAACCTCTCAAAATAAGTGCGAGTATGCATGTTTGCCAATTTTCCCATTTTCCCCTATGGCAGAGAAAATGCTTCCTATAGGGTCGTATTCATATATTTCATGGTGTTACAATTATACAAGAAAGTAAGGAGAATCTGCAGCGATCGGTGCACCGATTATACAATTAGGCAAAGATTATAACTTAAAAGTATCTGCAAATAAAACGAAAATAGTGGCACCCTATGGCAAATAATCTGTCAGGTCGGAGTTATGCATTGAAGGAACGTGCTAGAGCAAGCCTCCCACTGTAAATATTTAGGATGTGACGTAAGTGTCACTAAGATTAATAATACAGCAAACAAAATTAATAAATTCCAACTTATATGGTGAACATAAACAGAACATTGCAAAATAAAACACGAAGAGGCAAAAAGCTAAAGTTCTACAACACATTGTCCGTACCAGAGCTCATGTATTAGAGATTTTTCTTTTTAATTTAGTCCTCCAATGTTGTCATATCGGACGATGAATGAAATGGGTGAAATGATGCACATATGAGTCCGGGGTCCATGGAGCTTAGAGTTACCTGACATTCGTCTAGCAGGATAAGGAAAAAGCCTTATCCAGGTAACTCGCCCTGACCGATATTTGAACTCGGGACCTCTTCAACGTGAATGTATGGGGGTGAATCATGAATTAAGGTAGAATGATAAGAGAAATATACAAATTACTGTAATGAGATCTTTATGAACGGTGAAAGGTTGTACATGAAGGGATAAAATCACTAATGTAAGTAAGTATATGGATAAAGCTAAAGATATATGAGTTAAATGAAAAAAAAATGAATAAACAAATATTGGAAAGAACATATCTGCAGAGTGGACAATGGATGATTACCATGGATCATAAAATGAAATGAAATGTGTAGTGTTTAACGCCCGCTTTTACTACATATGGCACCGCAGGCGGTGATGATACATGAGACGAAGATGGAGCACCGGTGGAATGAGATGGCGGGAGAAACCAGACGTCCCGGAGAAAATCCGCCCCAGCGCCGTGTTGTCCAGCACAAATCTCACTTTGTGGTCGCCTGGGATCGAACCCGAGCCGCCTTAGTGATAGCCAAGCGGTCTAACCACTTCGCGACGGCGCGGCCGCCATGGATCATAGATGTATAATTACAAACCTAGAGTAACGAGTAACTCTGGACGCCTTAGGAAGAAGCAGGAATAATTGAATGAGGACGGAACAAGCCTTCAGCCTAACACCTGAATGGAGGAGGAGAAAAAGGAAAAAACAGAAGATTAATAGAAGTCAATTTGGTCTGGAGTATCTGCCAATTCATTTGGTCCACATCAAAGCCCGTTTTAAATTTTTGACATTCACAAACGGCCTCGCCGTGGTCGAACGGTTCGACCGCTTGACTCACCAAGGCGGCAAAGTGAGACTTTTGACGGACAGCACGGCGCTAGGGCAGGTTTTCTCTGGGACCTCAGGTTTCTCGCGCCATTATCCCACCAGTTGCTCAATTATCTTCTTTCCTTTTATCCACTTAGTCCTCATTCTGTTCATCTACTTTCTCCAGTCTCGTTCGAGGGACCGGGTTGTATGCCCATCCCTGGATTTCTCTTTCTGATCCATACTTGTGGCTCCCTCACCCGACGCCTTAAGTCGCATAAGGGGCTAGAGGACCATAAATGAACAGGACTGTGTCCTACACCAAGGGAAGAGAAAGAAGACAACATTCACAAACTTGAAGTCCTCGGTCGAAGGTCACGGAGCATATTACACATGTGTGGGACTTTCAAAGAATAGTCAAATAACCACCGTTACTACCAAGCCTGCAATTCTCTGTAATACTTTCATAGCTAACTTCCATCTTTCATAAACATCTTTCTTGCATTTTCTTCTAGGAATAACTAAACTCGCAATTATTAAACTGGAATACAGTCCTTAAACATATTCTATAAAATATATGTATATTTTATACCTGTATGTATAACCTACATGGCTCAAAATATATGTATTTCATATATTCCTGCTAAGCAGTGACTTCAATTTAAGCAAACAATTCTCGTGGTAGCAGTATTAAAATGTTTGAGATGATGATGATGATGATGATGATGATGATGATGATGATGATGATGATGATGATGATGATGATGATGATGATGATGATGATGATGATGATGATGATGATGATGATGAATTGTTTCCTAATTATACACCTACAACATTAAGAATGTTGTACTTCACGTTTAATTCACACAACATTCAAGATACATATATAATGTAAATAACGTAAAAGAATATGTTTTTTAGAAAATCAAAAGTGACGAAACATTTTTAGTATAAGTAAAATTTTTTGATGCAAGTATTTATAATAAATGTAATACGTGTTTATTCGACTTAATTCAAATTAATGTATGCTTGAGACTCTAAAACTCATTATCTACAAGCAGGCCCGTCTTCATTTCCTTTATGTGTCTCAGAATGCAAACTAAGGCCTAGATATATGTAACTACTACGCCCATGTGGCTTATGTTTTCCTCATCTAACAATGCTGGTGGAGCAAGTAATACATGAAGTCAAATAAAGATTGTAACACTGGCAGCGACCTGATCTGATATTGTCCGTCATGGACGATAGGAAGTTTACTTCCGTCCTTGTATCCCGGAGTAAATATCAAACAGGATATATAGAGAAATTACGGATGGAGAAAACAAAAAAATGATTTGATATCTCTCGCACCCGGGCGATAAGACCATGCACTCTGACCCTCTTTATTTCTCTTTATACAACTATTTGATCTAAAGGAATGGATCATGTGGTTAGAGCAAACAGCTGTAGATGTTTTACCGTGGCAGGATAAACCATCTGTTGCATACCCGATTTTATCCATCAGCATTTGCAAAGATAGTTTTATCTTGATGTGCTTTAAACTATACGAAAATTGGGAAACATGAAATGTTGCAAAACAAAAGTTGAGTTTTGTTAGTAAGCAGTTCATCTAACATATGAGAATGCACATCTCCCAGTACACTACATGAATGGTCCAACTTCAAAATGTTATAGCAACTAATGTTTCGAAAAAAGAAAATCTCTATATATGTGTGTGTACTATATACATATGTATACATACTAAGTATATATACGTCCTCCAACATTAAGTTATATCGGACGATGAATGAAATGGGTGAAATGATGCTCAAATGAGTCCGGGGTCCTTGGAGCTTAGAGCTACCTGACATTCGTCTTTCAGGATAAGGGAAAAGCCCGGAAAAAGCTTATCCAGGTAACTCACCCTGACCGAGATTCGAACTCCGAACCTCTTGAACGTGAGGCAGACACGCTACCATCTACGCTACAGAGGCGGGCAAAAGAAAAACTATTCTAGTTTCATTCAAATGACACAAATGCTAGAACATAATGAGACTAATATATTTATTGCAGGCTCCCAAGTAATATAAGAGTTATTGTGTATTCATTAGCTTTTTCAGGCTAAATACTAAAAATGAAGGTGTACATTTAATTCGCCACATCACTATCTGAAACACTGATATTTTAATAATATTATTAAAGCTATTTTTCAGAAGTAACTATCATAAGAGCTCTGTTGACAATTTTGTTTTGAGCTGCACCTTTTGACTCCCCCCTCTCACATACGCTCTCTCTCCCCCCTCTCTCTCTGTCACACACACACACACACACACACACACACACACACACACACACACACACACACACACATTGAAGTACCATCAACTTTTGGTTTTACTTCATTATGTGTGTAGACTAAAAACAAACTATGTTCAGTTCTGTATTTGACCATATGTAAACAATTTTCAACCCATACACGTTGATTCTTGTAACAGGCAACGTGTGCATGTACAGATAGTGTGCACACATATTTTGTTTTTTAATCGTAAAGGCGAAATTTATAACCATATTATTTTAAATAAAATGGGGTATATGTGCGAATGAAAAATACTAAACAGAGATAAATACATATATACATTTGCAGTCCCAGTTACGTGAAATATTAATAAAGTGTTTCCAAAGTAGCTACGAAAATGTGAACTTTTACCAGAAATTAGTAATAATGACCTAATATACTAATATAAATTCTGCCTTTAACTAAGTTAAACGGAGAGAAATTAATACAGAAAGGATTTCGAATATTGCTGTACATTAATGCGGCTGAAAATAGTCAAAATGGGGATATGACATTTTCTCAATTCCTGTATTTTAGTTGTTTATTTAATCTTAAAATATACTCAGTTCTTGTCTACCTTTGAGTTACCAAGTTTTCTTGAATGTTCATTCAAGAAAATTTACGTTCATTCTTTACACATAAAATATATAATGCTTTTTCGTGTTTGTTGTGAAACTTCCTTCCCAATGAGATATTTTGTAATGTGCACTTTGGCCATTATGTCATTGTATACGTGGTTTATACTTAATCCAAATATCAATGCTTTGTTTTAAAACAGCTACGGCGTTCAAAATGACCAATATGAAGGTATTTAGGCTAATTTAAAACGAACAGCTTACCTGATAAAAGCCAGCGGTTCCTATGAGAAATGTCACTGCTTTAAATTACTCTAGGCAACGTTTTAGCACTTATTCACATTGTAAACCACGCCACTAAATAACTATGACACGTATTTGCAATCCTGTCACAACATATCTTCCCTTGTCTATGGGCCGCAGTGTTCATTGACAAATGAATCAATACAGAGGGCGTGTTCAGCAAAACAAATGAAAACTATGTTTCTTTTCAGCTTAAAATCGGTAACGTCAGCATACAAGTGTGGCAAACTGCAGATATTTGTACTAGAATATGCAAGAGAACGTATGGACATGCGCATATCTTTAAAGTATATGAAAAATACACACTATCTTATTAGCGTTGTATGGAGAATAAGCATGTAAAACATAGCTTTCAACTAATAACTCGTAATAGAGAAGGTTAAGTAAATCCAACAGTCGGTACAGCACTGCCTTTCGTACTAGGGATCACTGATTCGATTCCCAGTGGTGTTGGTGGGGATTTTTCTCCGACCAAGATAATTCCTCTTCTTCCCCGGAGTCTGGAAGTATGAATGAGAGTGTGAATTTGTGTGTCATCTAATGATTAAAACCCAACGAATACGAGTTAACACCTTCAACATGTTCCAAAGGAGAACGGCCGCCGATATGACCATTATTATGAGAAATGCTGTCAATGAACATTATAAAGTTGCAATGGTTTTATTAATTATGAACTTTAATTGAACGAAGATATAAGGACTTCTAGCATATTTCATTGGGGTGATAGCCACGGTGCGTGTAGAGGGAGGGAGGAAGAGAGGTGGAGAGAGCTGGAGAAAAGAGCTAACTTCAGAAGTAGTAATTCATTCCTCAATATGAACTTTTCAGTAAATCGTAATGTTTTGATGGTATGCAGCAGCTGTCATGTGTGAATTTACTTTAACTTTCTAATTCACTATTAAACCAAAGAGTTGCAAACTAATTGTCGGAATAGTATACAATTTAAATTCCTGAAAATTTATAGACTGGAATATAGATTAATTTGTAGTAATGCTTTCCTAAATGTTTTAGTTTATAGTAAACACGATTTTCTTATGTTTAAAAAAGAAACCAAAAGCAAACGGAAGTCGAAAATGCATGTATAAAGACTTAATTAGGAGAAAAGTCAACACTAAAATCATTAAAATATGCAAATATTATATTTGTGGACCAAATAAATATTCTTAAAGTACTGTTTAGTATCAAAATGCTCCTTCAGAGAGATATCTGAAATATATTAAGTTGTTAGTATGTAATAAAATTTATTTCTTTAAATTTCTAACTACAAGAAATGTTAATCCTATATTTTCAAGTATCATTTCAATTACGTGGCCAGGATAATCATACAGTATATAAAGAAGCAATATTTAAAGACGATGACGTATCGTTATATTCTCATCTTACAAACCAATTACGTGGAACTGTAAATGAAGTCAATAACGGATTCTACCTATAGAATCGAATGGAGTAAGGTCAGGCTTTTTTTCTTTCTTTTTTGCCCCCGTTTCTCGCCAGAACAAATAATCGTTTATCTAATTTGTTTTCTTCAAGAAATTAAAGAAAGAATTATTCGGAACAGTGGTTCACAGGCAGTGAAGCATAGCAAGAAATGTTCAAAAAAAAAAAAAAAAAAAAAAAAGTTGGAGGGCTATCGATACGGTACAGGTTTTTGTATTAATCTGCCAAGGAAGACATTTCTAGCTGTTTGCTTACCTCTGTAAAGATATGCTTGATGTTAACATTCTTACCTCTAAAGGATTCGATAATTGTATACAACAAATGCAGTCTTTGTAACAATAATGTGAATTGCTTTCGTTTATTTTATGAGATGCATTCTTACGTTCCCTTTGAGTTTAGTAAATAGGAAAGGGACTCAAAAATTCGATATACGTTTCGCGGAAATACATGTTCTGAAACTCCCTAAATGCAACAAAAGTAAACTATTTCAGAAAAAGGTCCATGTGAGTGTGCGTGTGAACAATATATAAGTTGCTAAAACATCAAATGTGGTGTTTAAATTCAGCACCATTCAAGGAGCGAAAGGAAGATTCCCCAACCCCAGACGAAACTTAGAAATATTTTTCAAAAATGTCGGTTTTCTTCAACACATCCTTAACGCTGTTCATTAAAATACCGTAAGTTTAAGATATTTGAATGACAAATTAAATGTATGTGTGAAATATTTTGCGAGTGTTCTAAGAAATTTTCCTTCTGTGTGACCTTGTCATTGTAGGCAAACTGTAAGATATAAAGAAAGTTTTGCTGAATATATATATATATATGGATCTGGTTAAGGTACACAGTTTGTCACAATGTACCATTTTGCGAGTGATAAATTTCCAAATTATTCCTAATTATTTGTTTGAATTTGGCAATACTTTTAATTCTCCCAAATGGAAAGTCATTCTTTTTTAAGTCTAGACATGATTTCACTGTCGCTTAAGGTTACTGCGTTGCTTTATTCTTATTGTGTTTATAATGACTTTATTAAAAGAAGAAAGATAACTATCTGTAATAAACCATTTCTACAAAAATGCATCTCAAAAAGCATAATGTAAATAAAATAAAAGCCTTTTTAAGAATATTTGTTCATGAATGAGTAGAGAAAGTCATAGGAGTCCATTAAATTATTTTTTTAGAAATAAAAATGTTAAAAAAATGTTTCATTCTGTGAAAGCTAATCTGCAAAATAATATGGCAATGTAAAAACTTCGTTTTTTTTTTTCATTTTAAATTTTATTTCATCAAGATTGTTTTACACATCACTATTCTTATAAAAATACATAATTACACTTGTTAAAACGTTAAATAAAACCCTAATTTGAAAGTGATAACTGATTTATTTTCAACCTTAGGGTTACTAATTTTTTGTATAATTATTTCAATTTTGATGTTCCACAACTTTCATGGGTAGTTTATTTTACTATCCTGTGATCTCCCAAAAATTGCATTTTATAGTTCTTTGGGTACATTTTGTTTTCACTAAGCAGTCTAATAGAGATTTAAGACTAAATGTTTGCCTTAGTATATCAGGGCAGGCAATGAACAATATTATACAGATATTTTCTTCGTTTGTGGTCCTCAAATTTTACTTATTATGAGTAGTATATTTTCAGGTTAATTAGTACCTCAAAGTAGGTGTGTTACACAAGTATATCTGTTTATTTTAACTGTGAGCGTCCTATGGAGGCGTAACGCAGATTGGGGAAGCCTGGCGACAACAAATGTTTTATCGGTACTGAGTTCGAATGTTTTCTGCAAGATCAATGATCCCACTATACCTAGGCCAACAGCTCATGCATTGAGATGTGGACAGTTGAAACAAAACTGTAGTCTGTACTGACAGGCGTTGTTCATTTAACAGCTAGTTATCATGCAACAGCATTCGGTAATAAATAATATGATTGGTTTGTGGAAAACTGTTATACAAAGAGGAAAACCATTTAACATACCGAAGACAATATACACTAATTATGTATCTATACCTACATCTCTATCACCACATATTAAAATGAATGTGTCAGAAAATTTCACATTTTGTGTGTTGCTTTTAATAGTTATAAAACTAGATATGTTAAAGAATTAGAGATCTGAAGAACCTAATTCTTGGATTGCTACAGTCAGATAGAACCAGAAAGTTTGGAAAATATCTCAAATAAATCGTTGAACGCTTACCTATAACTCTTAAGCTATTGACATTTTTAGCTAAGGTAATTTGTGCGTGTTAAGTATTTTAAAACTAATAATCATTATTATTCTAGAGGTAAAACAGCACAAATTTAAGCTTCTAAGGAGGCATTACTTTTACACGTTGAAGGTTCTTAACTTGCTGTATCTATATGCATTAACCTGCCTCATTTTCGTGAACCCTTTGCTGCGATATTAAATGTCAAGGTGCTTTAGTATTTCTAACGCAGTAAAAATTCACAGTTATTTCTCCTGTTCCGGTTAGTCATCCCGTAGAAAAAAGTCATATCGGGCCGCCATTGAAATGAGCCATTTAGAGAGATAAGGGATCCAAGCCACAAGGGAGTTTAAAAGCCTTGCAGTAATTTACGTTGTTCAAGATAACGCAAGAAAATATACATGGTTAGTAGAAATGCCCATACAACGACCTCTGCCTCCATTCAGATCATTTTCCTCATAGTCTGAGACATTTCTTTGTTTAGCTTATGACTACATTTCGAATTTAATATCGTTTCCCATTGTGCGGTACCCTTGATTCCACTTCCATCTCGGTCTTCGATGAATCTGCTGCCAACTGCTACAGTTATGGACTGATGGATCTTTTTCTCAGAACACCAGTTAACTAATAAATCTAATGAAGGCTATCTAATATTAAACGAGCTGCTGACTGTTTTATGATGTAGAAGTAAAGGGTTCCTTGACTTTAAAATAACTGTTTTGTAAATAATTTTAAAATATATAATTAACGTTAAAATAACTGTTCTCGTAATAACATTGAGAAGCGGGAGTTTCTGAAATGCTAATTGGAGAATTTCTTTGAGGCGATCGCCAAGTATTTAAATTCGAACACGCTTTCTGCACGTAACGGACTGACGATAATCTATCACACTAAAACAATTTGTAAGATTATAAAATATGAAAGAAAGATTAAGTTGTTAAATACACGCGCTTTTATAAACTTAAGTTCCATCTGCGTCATGTCCCTCTATTAATATGCCTACTTAGATGCTGCGAAGTCAATCTGTTCACATTTGAAACGTAATTGTTTATGGCTCACTTAATTCTGAGAACTCCCTGTATTACCGTATTTTCAGGACTGATGTATGTGTGTTCCTGAACGTCCTGAGATTCTAATTATCCGAATCTTGAACTAATCTAGTTCTTGCTGATTGTGTTCACTAGTACCTAAACTGTGTTAGTTGCACTTAGCTTTTCCTTACTGCGGAATACTCCTAGATAATTGCTTTTATTTAATTTATGCATCAATCTCAATACATCAACTCACTGTTTTTATTTTTTTTATTTTTCCTGCAATTTAGGGCAATATCTAACACCGTAACATTAAATTTTCCCCAAATATTTGGACGTGCTCGGATCCTAATGATGCGAATATTATTTCTTTGCATTCCTTGAGCGGATTTTAAGTTATTTAAGGGAAGATGAAAGGTAGTATGATTGTGAGTTGAAGATATGTTATTAGAGGTAAAGTACTATGAACTAGAAAAGAAATACGTACTTATGATTGCTTAAATTTGCAGAGCTCTATCGAGGAGATTCAGGGGGGTTTACTTCTTAGGTGCAGAATTCAGAATTTCACTTGTAATCAACTCTATTAAAATAAAATATGGAATATATATTGTGACTTTGTGGGTTCGTAGAATTAAAAGTCCTAGTTGCAGATACTCCAAATGTTCTTTATTTACGTAGAAATACACTGTTCAATTCTCACGTAACAGCATTACATCACATATACAACACAATCTTCCAAGGTCGATAACAATAACAAAAAGTGACAGCTGATTATATCAGCTCTCGTTACAACACTCTACAGCTGTTCCCTGCTTACCTCACTCTTGTTTTACAACTTTCCGCTGGCGTGTCACAATCTCTTGTATATCTCATTCATAAATTCTAGAGATTTCTGGGACAAACAAGAAGCCGACTGTCCCTTACAATCACTAGATGTGTCTGGAATAACAAGACATCGAATGAAGAAATCCGAACATTCCAGAAGCGTAACTTAATCTATGCCGGCAAGTCCTTTATCTCAGCTATCTTTATTTGCCGGTTCTTTGTGTACACTAGCCGCGCTATCGTAGATAACGGCTTCGCTTACTATATATAAAGCTTGACCTCAATTTAATTTCTTAATACCATAATTATCCAAGGAGTATAGTTTTAAATTTTTCTTGGACCTGAAGTTCTACATGTAAGTAAACTGGATACAAATTTACAGATTATGCAATAAATACATAGATGAAGTTAATATTAATAAGAATTACTATGACAAACATTTGTTAGCCTACATATACTGCATGTTGTGACTAAATTGGGATGAAAGCTTATGTCTTTCATTAATGTTTCCAAATTTCAATAAAATGCCTAATATTTATTTTATATGTATATTGTTTGCAGCTCATATCATATATTGTTTTTATCTGCACTGCATAATTGTGTGATTACAAACCTTGAAGGAGTAGCTTTAAAGCTTCTAAATTAGTCCCTGACCTTGTTGGTACCTAGCATTATATAAATTAAGCTAAGGTTACACATGGAAAAATGGGAAAAGGAAAAGCATTGCTTTTCTGAATATTTTCGAAAAGAAATTCCATTAAATGTAATCAAGACTTCGCGGGTGATAAGCCTTATCAAGTTATTGAAAGTCGAGTTTTCGACCATTGTATACTCCAAATCATTGAGATTCTGAAGAAGGCCATGGAGTACAAAGTGGCCGAAAGCTCGACTTTCATTAACTTGACACAGTTGATCACCCGAAAAGCCTTGATTCATAACGCTCACCATGAAATCTTCAAGTGTTCCATTAAATGTAACTGAGCTCCTTATATGCTGTCCTATATAAAACATTTTACAATTCTTTTAAGAGGTGCATATTATATTTTACAAAATATTATAAACTACATAAAAAATGCTAGTATAATAATATCCTACCTTGGACAAAAAGGTCAACGGCCTACCTACCTTACATAAAAATTGTCTAATTTGTTTCATAATCTCATAATGTTTCAAATACTTTAGATGCTTAAATCGTCAGCCTTTCCCACGTAGAGCTAAAAGGTATTCTTATAAACTAATTGAGTAATCCGTAACGGAATATAATATGTAGCTCTATCCAAGTAGGGAATCACTTTTCTTAGGTCCTCATTACTCGTATTTTACAGAGAGCCTGACCGTCTTTGTGTTCTACATTCCTCTGTTTATGGTCCATTAGTTCTTAAGTTAATTTTATTACCCTGAAAGAGAATCTATCTTAGGTACTAATGGTGTCTGAAAGGGTTTTGGCTGCGATACTGCCTCCCCTAAGAAATAAAATTCTATAGATAGAGTATTCCTCTCTGGTTTAACACTCAAATATAAGTAGCCGCCCTTTATTGAAGCAATGAAGATGACTTTGTTAGAAAGCTTTAGGAAGGAGAAAGTTGTAAAATATAACATGCCTTTACACTGCAAGGATACTTAAGGATACTCAGTTTGGTATTTATGTATGTTCTAAGTACTCCTGTTCTTAGAGTTTTCCTTCTCTTCTTCTATTTTATAGAATACAAGTGTTTGTGAGAAATGAACGAATGCTAATGTGACTGTGAAGACACATTAAAAGACCCGTCAACATTTCTTTGAATCCAAGTGTATCCTAATTTAAATAGAAGAATTAAATCCAAATTTCATCTAGCATGTTTAGGACACAAAGGACTCCGATGTTGTAATAAACTTGAAATTTCCCAAAAAGTAGCCTTTAAAGGGTTTATAGAACTAGAGGTACCCCTAAAATCCTGCAACCGAAAAAGGTGCCGTTCAGAGGTACCTTGGTTGGATTCCTCGGCCGA
The DNA here is from genome assembly GCA_030765055.1 of Mantis religiosa. NCBI lineage: Eukaryota > Metazoa > Arthropoda > Insecta > Mantodea > Mantidae > Mantis > Mantis religiosa. The sequence goes on from CM060952.1 coordinate 174,392,401, forward strand.
TCATCCTGACCCATGTGTTTCTTCAAAGCACTCCCTATGTTCTGGAAATGCTAGGATAATACATGCTGAATTTAAATATATAAATAATGATACATTTCCTATAACTCGAATATCGTTGAAAATTTTCGCATTATGAATCATTATTTCTGCACACATAACGGATATGTCTTTAAATAAAGCCTGGGTTAAACATGGAGAAATCTAAATCAGCAACGACTCCAATAGTATCAGTCTGCCTCTTCGTTATTAACTAGTACTGCGTGATTAAATCGATTAACCGAAACGATTAATCGATTAATTCTTTATTTTAGATTACATATTAAAATAATCGATTAATCGTGTCGATTAAAATTATTCGATTACAATAAATATTAATCAGAACTCTTTTAGCCAAATTTGGCCCTCTTTGTTTTGATGTATTTTTTCCAACCTTAACAGCCTTTCCAACGCATCAAGCTTTCACTAGACGCGTAATGTTCTTTGAACTTTCAGATAATATAACTCCTGATAACTAAAAGAAATCACTCTCAACTCCGAGAGAGTCTAAATAACACCTCTGTTGTGAAATATTCTAAGAGGTACATAACTACATACAGATGCTTACAGAGAAGTATCATTCCTTAGAGTTTGTGTGTGACATATCGTATACAACTTGCTAGTATAAACTGAACTGTACAACCTTGAACCGAACACTTCGATTAAGCAGCTATGGAAACAATAGCTGATCCCTCTTCTTAGGGCTGGTTGTGGTATAATTGTGCTGTTAACTACAGCAAGCCAGTAACGTTTCTGGGTTCATGACAGTGAGTGAAAGTTTTGTGTTAAAAAAAAGTTAAAATAAGGAAAAGCGTTACAAAAACAACTGCATAACAGTCTCACAAATCTAAGTAGATATTGATATAAAACGTTACTAAATAATTACTTACAAAATATTGTAGATCTAATTCAATACATGCATAAAGCATGTGCACTTGATGCAAACACAAATTGTGAATCTATATATTCAAAAGTTTTGAAAAATAGAGTAAGACTGAAAACTGCAATGCCATAGCCGAGATTTGAGCCACGGATTTTCTGGTTGCCGTCCAGTCGCTCTAGCCATTGAGCTTCTATGGCCTACCTGCAGACATGACATTAAATTTTGCAACTGACTTGTGTTTTTTTCCGATAAATCACTTAGGAGTTCTCATAAGCACATGAGACAACTACCTTAATGGCGACTTACTATGCTGTAAGTACTTTAAGGCCCGGGCTTTATAGTTAACCACTTTTAGGTCAATTAATGGAAACTAATTGTTCTTTCACACTGGCCGTGTGTAGACTAAAGTGTGGAAATATAGAGTCAGACTGTCGAGCGACTTAGAACGACTGGACGGCAACCAGAAGATCCGTGGTTCAAATCCCGACTATGCCATTGAATTTTTCAGTCTGACTCTACCTTTCCAAACTTCTACACACAGCCAGTGTGATAGAAAAATTAATTTACATTAATTGACATAATAGTGTGGGACTGGAATTTGGGTCATGTAATGTTAATTCTGATTTCTTTCTTGGATCCTCCTATACAAGGCATCCACGCCAACATCGGCTCCAAAATTATGTTCATATGTCCACTTTCATTATTATTTTGAAGTATCAATTGAGTTTCACGAGAACATTTGTGTGATATATTCCTTCATTAGTTTGTTGTATTTAAACGGATTCAAACTACAACTTAAAATGTTCCTGATCTAGTACCAGTATTCATCACACTCCACCATTAAAACAAAAATCTCTCTCTTTAAAACGAGATTATTGATTTATTTCTTACTATTCAAAACTTTTAGCTTCTCCGCGTCATTTTTCTACCATGAAGCCTGATTATTGATTTATCGTCACTTAACAAGATTGAAGAACATATCTTCCTCCGAAAGATTATTGACTTTTTCTCACTATTCAAAACTTTTATCTTCTCCGCGTCATTTTTCCACCATGAAGCTAGATTATTGATTTATCGTAACTATTGTTACTTCTTAATTTTGTGATTGGCCAATCCAATGGCACGTCACCACATTACGTCATATTACGTCATACCATTACTACTTCGGCCAATCACACAACTACATATATTTTTATAAATTCATAATCCCTTCATAATTTCTCCGAACATAACCCAAAAATACTGTTACAAGTGGATAACTATAAAGCCCGGGACTTAAGGTACTTACCCGTTATAAGTCGCCATTGAGGTAGTTGTCTAGTGTGTTTATGGGAACTCCTAAGTGGTTTACCGGGAAAAAACACGAGTCAGTTGGAGAACTTAATGTCATGTCGGCACGTTGGCCACAGTAGCTGAAGGGTTAGAGCAACTGGACGGCAACCAGGAGATCCGTGGTTCAAATCCGGGCTATGACATTGAATTTTTCAGTCTGACTGTATATTTCCATATTTTAGCCTATACACGGCCAATGTGAAAGAGCAATTAATTTCCATTTAAAAGTTTCATAAATAATGAAATGTACAAAGTATTAAAGTACTTTATGTAATACTTACACCTAATTTTTAAACACATAATAGTTCGATTCATCGATTACAATTTTTGATCGATCTACAGCACTATTATTAACACTCCATAAGAAGTTTGGAAGGTGTGTAGTTTCCAAAATATTATGAAGCTACATATAAAAGCTGTTGTTTCATTCAGTCCCTTCTCTTTCGAGCTTCCTCTTAAACTGAAAATTTGCACGTACAAAGCAAGGGCAACGTAGTTAACAACAGTTAACAAAAACAGTACTTTCATACACACACAATGCGGTTCTACTATCAGCGTCACCAACTTTAACACTGGTGACAAACTGGACATCAATTATCCACGCCTTTTGGATCTTCAAAATGTCAATAACTTTCAGCTCGTACTTAATCACTGCATGCACTACACAGTAAGTAAATATTTAATAATTAGAAAGAATTAAACACCAGGATTATACAAATGGGAAAATTAACTCATAAAATTTGGTTATATGATTTGTGTTCAGTAGTAACTATATCAAAAGATAAGAAGATTTTTTGAGTAACTCTTACACATACGTGTACTAAATTAGGCACAACGTGCAGGCAGGTTAAATAACCTCACCACGAAATGCAGGAATTTCCACTAAGTCAATATGAACAGGAGGTGGATTAAAAACTTACGGGGGAAAAATGCAAAAGGCGCTGATGATTTTGAGGGCCTTTGCTGCAAATTATCAATTATTTAAGAGCATGCATATACTGTTCTGTGAGAAACAGAGTCTGCATGAATGTCCAATAATACTCCGTCTTGTACATCTTCGCTGCGCGGCTTGCAGTGCTGAATAATCTATACGTATTAACGTTGATTTCTTTAGAGAAATGTATTCCTGCGAGATAGTACGCAAATGAACCCAAATGGTGGTCCTCGGAATTCCCATAGGAGCAGCTCTTGGCACTCTAAACATTCAGTAATTTGGCCCAGAGAGCGAGCGGAAACAGAGAAATGGAGAGAAGCGGAGAACAGTGGGGAGATTTGTAAGAGAGGAAACAATCGCAGAATTTCACAGCGTTGAGAAGCTTTTGAAGTAGAAAAGTTTCGGAAATGTTTGCCAGGATGGCGTTTCTAGGCAGCAGGATAAAATTTCCTCGCACAAGGAAAAAAAGTACTCTTTTGGGTGAAACCTAAGGCTGTTAAAGTGGAAGACTACAACTTTCTTCACTTTAATGCATGGCAAAATGGCATACTTGGCAGAAATGGCCATTCGATTCGCTTACTTAAAACATTTAGGAATCTCGCGATGGCTGGCGTAAGTGAAACATCAATGTGAGTTCAAAATAGTAAGAAATTGATTCATTTTCCTTCCCAAAACTGTTATAATCAAGTTTCTCACTACCTTATTTGTATAAAATGGCTTGAATTACTCTTTCAATTGCTGTAAATGGATGTATTTTGATACAGTTGGTTTCTAAGCTACTGAATTAGGCGTTTTTAGGGCTTATCCACGATTTGTCAGAATTTTATGTAGAAAATTTGGGAAGAAGCTAAGAAATGAATGTTTCATTCCTAGAATATATCAAATCCTACTGGATTAATTCTAAATTATAACATAAATAATGATTTCTGAGCATATTTGTTTTGAAATTACTTACTGGGTTTCTTTGAAGACCTTACAATTTTGTTTCAGCAACTACATTGTCAATATGCGGCCGCGCATTATTGTGGTGCAGCATCCAGCCTGCTTCACGGAAATATCGTCTTTTGCGCCTGATATGGACCTGCAATGTTTCCAGGACATCTCTGTAGTATTGTCCAGTTACTGATGTGTGTGCAGGTGCAACATGCTGATAAACCTTTCCATGAATATCAAAGAATGAGATGACCATAACTTTCTCAGCAGAAGCAACCGCTTTTACTTTTTGGGGAATTGGTGATGAGATTTCCACACTGAGCTTTGCTGCTTGCTCTCAGGATCAAAATGATGCAGCCAAGTTTCATCAGCAGTGATTACGTTTGATAGAAACTCCGGATCTTCCTCTAACTTCAACTTTAACTGCATGCAGACCTGCAGGCGAATGTCCTTTTGTTCGGGAATCAACAGTATTGGAACCCATCGCGCACAAACACGCCTCATGTGTAATGTTTCTGTCACCAACGTGTGGGTGGCACCCAATGAAGGACGTATTTAAGGAGGGGGTCCAGGGGGTCCGGACCCTCCCGAAATAAATTATAATTTCAAACTTTTAATAAATAGTTGAACTAAAACCTAGTTTAAAATAAATCGAAAAGGTTTACTGAAGCTTCTGATCTTAAAGTCTCTATTCACTGTCAGGCAGTCATGAAGTTATTTAAGTGATAAACGAAAAGTTTCTACACAGCAGCTGTAGAACTCATTAAAATACACAAATAATGTCGATTACAATAATGTATTCCAAAGTTAACCAATTCGGATATATTGTAATTTGTTGATTAGAATTCCCAGATACTTAAAGGTATGTAATTTTTAACTTCTATGTTGCTATTCCCCATATCATTCAAGAAGAACTAATACTTCATATGCTTCTATCAGTGGTTCGCTTTTTAAATATCTGATTTTTGCTTATATCACTTTATCCCAGGTATATGAACAAAAATGTGTAACGTGCAAGGCCTTTCTACAGACTTTAGCCAAAGAAACAAGACAAAAACAAACTTTTCTAAGAACAATTTGTAGAAGCTTGGGTGGAGAAAGTTATGTGAATATAATATATTACAAGTGGTTTTATTTTTTACTAACATTATAAACACATCCCTGATTAAAAAGCAAATAATTCAACGTAGACTTTTTGGACCCCCCCCCCCGGAAATTGACCTCTAAATACGTGCCTGCACCCAATTAAATGTTCAGCATTTCAGAAAGTAATCTTAAGATAATTCGTCGATCCTCTCTCACAACAGCAGCAGCGGTGTTGGTGCTTTCTTCCGTAAGAGCAGTAACTGGAGCACCGGGTCCACCTACCTTTGAAATTGATTGTCTCTCCTCTTTAAACATTTTAAACCACCCACGAGCTGCGCTGTAGGGAGGAACAGACTCTCCATAGGCCTCCTGTAACATTGTATAGGCCTCAACCGAAGATTTGTTGAGACGAAAGCAGAATTTCAAAGCCGCATATTGTTCCTCGCGTGTTACCTCCATTGCAGTGATAGGCGATACTGAACATGTCTGAACTTGCCTGGTACTCACAGGTGGGAACCAGGATTACCAACAATGAAACTACTAGGGCGTGTTTGTTTCACATTAAGCTAACGGAATATAATGAGGTTGAATTTTAGTGCGAAAAATTATGACCGTAAAAAATTATAATAATTCTTTATTGAACAGCCCTCGTGTATCCAACACGAGCTGGATTCTCTGGATGATCAGAATATCTGTGTAGATGTTTAGTCATGTGTTTGTAGTTATTCTCGCTGACAATGTCCAGCTTCCAAGAAATGAGATCTCGGATGAAAGTCGAATTCTGGAACTTGTAGGTAACCTTGATAACCTCTCTTTATGTTGTGTCCAATTGATGGGATTAGAGAAGTGAGTCAAAATAATTAAATGTATTTATATACAAAGTTAAAAGAAAATAGTCCCGAAAGGATTAATCGAAAATATTAGATAATTTTAAGAGTGACAGGGTGCAATTACAGCACATCGATAGATGAAACATAAACATTATGGGACTTAAATAGTTTAAGTACTAATTGCAATGCAAATACCAATCTCCACCTGCTGGTTCACGTGTTTTCTTTTGAAAACAAAAATGTTATTCTGTATAATTGCAGGAAGACCGTGGTGTACAGGACGAAATATGGTGGAACAAATTCATCTGGCATCCGTACGTATGGTAATTTAATTAGCATATGGGTGCAACCATCGTTCGGATGTTTGGAAATGCCATCGGTCGTAATGAATGTGCGGGCCATGAAAACTGCACCATCTGTTGAACTACGTGTACAACGTATTTTAATCATACATATGCGTATCATGTTATTCTGCAGAAACCGCATTTTATACCGTTTTATAACTCCATGTTCTAAACATCAATATTTAAACTACATCTATCATTTTATAAGCATTAATAATCTCAGTGTACAGTAACTTTAACTTAGAAAAAGATTGAAGAATATTTTATTAAAACCATATGCAGCTAGAATCTCTCTGAATGCATTCAAATAAACAAAAACAATAATAATTTGTATCAAATACATATAAGTTACTTTTTAGTACACCTGAATATTTGTACAAATATTGTTTATAAATTCAGTATTTCGAAATATGAAAAAAAAGCATGAGCAACCCAGAATACTTAGGAATTAAGGAGCAAATATATATTTTGTGGCGAAAATGATTCTCCACTCGCAGCAGATAGGAAGCATGCCGACAGTTTTGAAGATCCAGGTCGCGATTTGATTAAGTAAAGAGTCATGAGATCTTTTCTCAGGTGTGGATTTTTGGTGACAGAAATAAAGTTTTATATATCTTTTATTTCGTAATATATTTAATTGTATAATCCACTCGTTACTATTACGAACTTCGAACAACTCTTTTTGAAAATTATTAACTTTACAATTATATTCACTGCAACATTTTTTATCCTCATCAAACAAGACTGAAGAATATATATCTCTCAAGATTATTGATTTTCCGTAACTATCGTTACTCACCTATTAATTTTGTGATTGGCCGATATACTGCTACGTCACCGCATTACGTAATACAATTATTACTACGGCCAATCACAAAATTACACATATATTTGTTTTTAATATGTCTTTACATGGCCTATTAAGTCATATCAGAAAACAATATTCATATAAAAAGTTCTAACTAAAACATATCGTTACAATGTTCAACAAAAGTATGAAAGTATCAATAATATTTAAAAATATCTTGATTAAAATGTATAAGATTCATTCAGTGTAATAAGTAATGAGATAATTTTCTAAGACACAGTTCATTGAGAAGTTTTGAAGAAATTCCTCCCAAGGAAAGGCTAAAAACTATATTAAAACTACTAGATTATTTATATATTTATGACATTTCTATTTCTGCTCATGTGTAAACAAACGGGCAGATAATGCAGTAGGGGAGAGTCGTGAAATATCGGTCGGCATGCAGTGCCGGCTACTACTGTGATTTCTCTTTTCGCCCTCAATGTGGCAGAAGTTTCCCGTAAGCAGTAGTAAGCTTGTGTATGCACGTGCTCTATAGTCGGATATCTTCTTCCTCTCTTCAGTTCTTTGTCTGCTCTGAGTGCTTGATGGTGGTTAGTGTAGCTCTTAGCGCACGGAAGATATTCTGAGGCCTATAGCAGCGCTATATCTGTAAACCAGTGAGCTAAACATTTATAAACTGAGCAGAAATAGTGACAATAAAAAAGACAGTGTATCAAAAAAGACAGTGGTCAATAATGCAAGACACTTTCTATAATCCTTTTAAGTCTAGCTTTTATACTTTCGATGTAAGAAGGGACTGTAAATAAAAAATAAAAGTCATTACATTATACAATCTGTAGAACATGTCTTGAGATAAGAGAATAATCTATTAGGATTCCGATTAACCACCACAGTGACAGAGTAAAGTCAAAAAAATTTAACCAGGCTGATACTGCACAACCTTCCTCTATATAAATGAAGATAATAGACGTGTTTTATGTGAGAAGTAAACAATGACAGTACTAAGGACACGAAAGTACGCTGCTACTGGAGCGCTGCAACTGCACAATGCTCTTAGGAGTTGCGACCCTAATGAACTTCTCAATTACTACTCCCTGCACAGCAGGTGGCCTTTGCCCTTAAGGAATTTACAAAGTTTTCATTTCATTACATTTCCAATATGTACCGTCAAGCAGCAGACACCAGTGCAACCATTCGTTGGCAGTAATATGGTAGCAAATCTCATTAAGCAGTGTGGACTCGCATTTTTTTTATCTTACATTCTCGCTGCCAGTAAAATTACACAGTAGAGTTGTTTCTGTCATATCTCTAAACATTCCTGTTATTATGAAATGACTGAAACCTTCTATTTCTCTATGGTGCAGAAACGATGACCAAAGATTTTTCAAGCAATCTCTGCTGAAAGTTTAAGTTGGGAATAGTGATGGCCAAACCAAATTGTGGTTTAAAGTAGATAACTTCGAAACAAGATTCAGAGCTAAACACATTATATGTGCAGAATACGGAGTAGCACCATCTTGTTAGAACCAAACTTCGTTCACCATTTCTACAGCACAGAAGAGCTGACTGCTTCTGCTTTAAATTCTGCTTTACGTGAGTGCCATTTGAGGTGCTCCATCCATAAATAAAATGTCTAAAATGCAATTTTATGCCAAAATACCATTGCTAAACTTTTCCCCAATTAGTCTATTTTGTCAATAGTTCTCACTACTATAGTGCGATTCGTATAAACCTGAACTACTTCAGTAGGCCACAACTTTTGATTCAATAATAGGACACACATGTAACTTTGGGAGTATATAATACACTGCTGGGAGATTACATTATACTATTTACATCTCAGATAAAATGTTATAAATGTCCTCCAGCAGCATCTATACATGTTTGCACTTGTCCACCATATTCTCTGAAGTTTTACGTAGAATATCCTCGCCAGTGTTACTTATTTCGGTTCGAATGGATTTCTTGAGAACATCAATTGTGCGTGGCCTATTCTTGTACACTTTATTTTTAGATACCCGCACAAGAAAAAATCCGCTGAGGTTGGGTCAGGGAATCTTGTGCACCACAGACTATTTGAGATTATTCGATTATTAAAGAAAATGGTTACAAATTCCATGGTATCATTAGATGCATGTCACGTTGCTCCATCTTGCTGGACATAACCTTATCTCAATTCGATAACACCTTCGTAAAACTTTAGAGAATATGGTGAGACGAGTACAAACATGTATAGGTGCTGTTGGAGGATAATTCTCACATTTTCTCTGAGATGTAAATAGTGTAATGTAATCTCCCAATTGTGTATTATATTCTACCAAAGTTTCACGTGTGCCCTATTATTGGTTCAAAAGTTATGACCTATTTAAATGATTCAGATTTATATGGATCACACTATATTATGGTGCTGCTGTTAATATTTATGATGATTAAGAGGCAAATTTTGCAACAAGCGCTTCCTCATTAATTATTTGTCATCAAAATTATTAAGGAAAATAGTTAATTTCCACAGAATAAATTGTGTACGACGTGTACTTATTGATCTTAATAACTGATCTTTACCATGATTTTTATGCAATATATTTATCTCCTTTCAATCATACCGGCCACTTCTTTTAAGTTTTTCCTTTTTTTAAATAGAACAATTTAAATAATTTAAGTGCTCTTTTATTTTCTGTTTTGTTATTTTTATTTTAAGGTTCAGTTAATAGAGCTTAGAAATAACTATTATAAAATGGGATACATGTTTTGAGAAGCAGAAAGGCAGAGGGAGAATAACGTAACTCAAAAACAAAGTCTGAAATAATACTAAATTTAGTATCAATGTTCACTATTTGCCATAGGTTACGACATGACTTTTCAAGAAAGTATCTGAAACCCAAACAAATATTTATATGTAGAAATATTTATTTCTTAGTTTTTTCAAGGAAAATTCTAATGACTTCTATTAAATTCCCTGTGTTTAACATATTAGCATACTAAATTGCCTGTGAAGTGTTGAACTTGTAAAGGCAAAAAGTAAGATTTTGTTAAAACATAAAACGTATGTGTTAAAATGTTTTGTGATATTAATTATTAGAAATACTCTTTCTTTTTGATTTGGGTGTTAAAGTGCTTGTACTATACATTGGTAAGTCGCTGTTCGATTGTTTTCTGTCTTTCTAATACAGATAAGACTGAATTTGCTAGGCATCATATAGCGAGTGACTTTTAAAACATTTGAATACTATTTAAACCTACTGCATTCCCCTGTACATGCAATGAAATGTATAATTGGACTATTTTGGCAATTGTCTTTAGATATGAAGAAGGTTCAAGAGTACGCTTTTGTAAGAATAGATGTAAAACAATACTCGTGAACGTAACACAACCAATTCTTTTGTAGTAAAAACAAAGAACAGGCTTCGACTTGAACTTCGAAAGGCATAACCTAAAGTTGCTGTAATATCGTGACCGTCTAAATTTGTCAACAGAACAAACCGAATAAATCAGAAGCTGACATGACGTACCATCTACCCCAAGTATGACAGGAAACACCGTATATTCGCTTCAATAATGTGATCATTGTCAAGCCAATTTCAACACCACCTGTTCCTCTCGTAATGAATGGTCGACACTATTTATCCCTAACGCTACTGACCCGTAAACGTAATTTTCATCGCACTTTTTCCCCTTCCACTTTGGACACCACCAATGTCCCCTCCCCCCCGAACCCCTTCACCAGCAGTGCAAAATGTTGCCATAGGTTTTAGTTACAGGTAACTGAATTACTAGCGAGTGTCGGTTAGAGTTCTTTTTCACACTAGTTACCGCGTTTAGAAACGTTGAGGCCAAACGATTTCACGGTATGACGAACTCTTCCGTTTGTGGGTGTGGTTAAGAGGCGAAAATTAACTGTAAAATTGCATAGGCTGCTGCTGTTAAAAAAGTGACTGTAATTGCTTTGACGCCCAGTATCCCAATAGAACATTAGACCAAAGCACAGGCATTCTAATAAGCTTCAAGCTTCTTTATTTTCATTTTAGCAGGGGTTACAAACTTTCAAAAATGGTAGGTAGCGTCTGCAATTACCATGAAAACAGGCTACTGTAAGATTCTGGATGCTTTTATGGATGTTTTTTTCTGTACAAATACATGAAATGGCTGACCCAAGATTTACTCGCTGACTCAGGTCCCCTGGCCATAAGCCTTTGGTTTTCCTAAGCAGTTTGGTATCATTTCTTCTCAACCTAATCCACTTTCCTCTTAACCTATATAAGAATTCTCCTATATATCTATTTTTCTTTTCACCTATCCCCGTTAACGCCACTACCTCTTTGCTCTTACTGTGCCATTTCTTATCCCATATCTTTCTCCTGCAATTTTTAACTGCTTACATTCCATCAAGTAATGAACAGTGCTCTCTTCATCTCCACAAAATTCACACATCCCTACCACATTACTCCTCAACTCATTTAGATATATTATTCCTACTCTCATTCATGCTATGCCTCTTCTTCCAATTTTGTCACATTGGTCCATATATTTTTCTCTACCCTATTCTGTCTTTAATTGCTTATAAAATTTCAAAGATTTCTTTTCTTCTATACTTTCCCATACCTTCTGTCTATCTACGTCTTGTACCCTGGTTATCACTTCCTTCCAAAAACCGGTATGATTTCCTCCTCTGCTCTCCATAAATCTTCCATGCCCATCTTCGATATCTTGCCAATTCCTATCACCAACTATTTGTGTTCTAATGCTTTTCTGTTGCTTCATGCACAGATTCAATAATTCTCCTTTCTGCCCTATAATACACTTATGCCAGAATTTCATTATTCTCTCTATGATTACTCCCCTCCTTTTTGTATAACACAACACTAACAATGCACTTCTCCACCGATTTTGGCAGACCTAGTAGTTCTTTGCAAACCAATCCATACATCTGGTCAAATTGGTTTCCTATCTCTGATGTGCATTGTTACCGATTCAATGACCGCTTCATACATTCCTTCTAACCATCTGACATCTCCAGTTTATGTTTACATATTCTTACCCCTGTCATTGCCACCCTGTCGTTAGCTATCACTTTTCTGGCTTGTGCACCCTACACTCCACTGTTACACCTCCTTACACCTAAATAGTGCTACTCCATTACCACTTCTACCTTTTGATCTCCTATGAACCACTCCTCTCCCTTCTTCAGTATCGATCCTCTTTTTAGTACCATTATTTTTTATTTTTTGCTGTTTATTTTTAATCCCCAGTAAGTACAAAACCTGTGAAGTGCCTCAATTGATTTTTGTAGACGTATTACAAATATTGCTCCTACCATTAGCTCAACCACATACAGTAAACCAAGAATTTCTTTGTTCATTATTATTGGGCAGTGGGCATTGCTTTCCTTAACCCTCCCTATTATGTTATCTATAAATAAATTGAATAGGATAGGACTTAATTTGCCCCCCTGTCTCAAGCCTAGAATCATTAATATAAGATTACTGTCTTCTGTCGTTAGTCTTTATCGAAATGTTCCGGGCTTCAGCTGATAACTCAGCCTTAATTAAAGTTAGTGAAACATACATAGAAGGGTTTATTGGTGATTAAAGTAATAGAAGAATTACAGGAAAATTTGCATAAACCCTAACCCAATCAATAATAATGATACAGATGAATAACTGAACCAGTCTAATGTAGAGTCTCAGGCCGCCTGACTACCCGTTGAGTGATAATATGTAACCAATTTGTATAAAACCGTTTTATCAGACACGAACTATCAAGTAAAAGGCTGTGGAATTCCTTAGGAAACAGTTATTTTAAGCTACAGTGTAAATTCGAAGTTCCCTGATCATTAGAAAATTTATTTAATTGTGTGATTAGAAAGTAAAGTAAAATACAATGATGTCAAATTACACTAAATTGTTTGGACTATTGCAGACAATTTCCAGAAAAATTAAGCTTTGAATTTGCCTTAAATATATTTTAAATGTAAGGTTTCTTTTTCCAACAAAATCCTTATCTACAATTTTGTAAAAATATATGATTGAAAAGTGTTCTTTATAAGGTTCTATTGGGAAGGAATAATTTATTTATGTCGTTGAAAAGTATTGCACTTAAATATTAGGATTCATAGAACCTGAAAAATGAATTTTTCGTGAAATCTTGACATCGAATTTTTTGTGAATTACAGTAGTTCTTAATTAGTATAGATAGTTGTTAGAAGAAATGCATATTTGTGAGACAGCTTTTAGTACTTCATAGCCTTTTAATATATAAATTATACCTCATGAAAAGGAAGAAAATTCAAACGTTTATTGAGCATTACGATATGTGGGTGGAATAGCTATTTCATGCATGGAGTTTATATACCAGTTAATAGGTTATAGAAAGGGGAGGGAAGCGCAATAGCCTAAACTACAAACAGGAAGGAACTTGTAGATTACATTCACCGAACATGTGCTACTAGGTTGGCTTTTATTTTAATTAATTGTGTTTTGAATTATAAATCAAGAACAGAACATCAGACCACCATGATAGAGTTGCTTTTATTTATGTTCTATTCCTGTTAATATGTTATCTTGGCCATTACCGGAAACTGACTGGCTACGGTGGCGAAAATGGCCTAGAAATACCCAACTCACAACAAAGAGCCTTATAGTTTGTTTTCTTGCTTTAGGCTTCTCCGGTTTTCGAGACGCGTCGCGGGCTTTGCAAAGGATTTACATTGCACGACGGAGCGTCCCACTTTAATACTGATGCCCAAACACCCTCAAGCTACAGATCTTCGAGCACACTTCCGCCGCACAGCCGAGGCTTTGATGAGCAGTGAATAGGGATCTCGGAGTGTTTGCGGCTCAAGTTGCTTGGGATCTAATGTAACAGTAGTATAACTTCATCCCTGCTTAAACGAGTATTACACAAATGTTATTTTTAAGTTTTCTGCCTCGTATGAATAGTGCGTAGAAATGGTATAACATTTTACTCTAAGATTCGATATCCATATTTCACCGGAAATACATCTTTCGAGATTCTCTGGATAACAAAAGGCTGTTTAAAAAGATATTCATGAATCCTTGTCTATCTGCCTATTAATAGCTTAAATATAAATCAAACTGTGTTTGAATATAAAAAACTTGATACTTAAGTTAGTTTAGCTTCCTCCAAATATGCAAAAAGCTGTTGTCATGTCATTTAGGTAAATTTATGTTTTCTAATGAAACATTAGAACATTTACTTACATGTTTATATATAGTCTGTGCTAGTGTTAGTGTCAGTACTAAGTTGAAGTGCAGTTCAAGGAGAGTTAAGTGTAAATTAAGCTCTGCAAGAGGGAACTTGATCCGTAGCGTAGCACAGCATGCCTTGGTCCCTGGCCACGGAAAGCTGCCTGGGTTCGATCCCACCATGGGGTGCGGATTTTATGCCCCGAGTATAGGACCGGTGCCTACTCAGCATCGTGAGGGAAGCAGCTTACGCTAGGTAAGCCGCCCTGGTCACGGAAGGCAACATTCCCGCTGGGGAATGCCGAGATGCTGACCACATTTCCTCCCCGTATCGGTTGGATGATCGTCTATCTCTGCCGTGAGTTAGTGTGCATGAGAACGGCACAGATCCATCGAGTTAAGCTCAGTGGAGCATAGATTTTAGAACATAGAATATAAAACAGTATTGCATAAACCTAAGTACACGGTGTATATAATATAGAACACTGATATCACAGGTTGGAGGTACTAACAAGCAAGCATGAGGCTCTTAGGAATTGTTACACGCTAACAGCTGTAGCGTGTCTGCCTCACGTTCAAGAGGTCTCGAGTTCGAATCTCGGTCAGGGTGAGTTACCTGAATAAGGTTTTTTCCGGGGTTTTCCCTCGCCCAATGCATTTGTGAAAATAGAAAATGTCTAGGGCATACTTCTGATTGCTTTGTCTTTTACACCATATGCAGAGAGCGTAAACAATATAGTGTACGAAAACTTTAATGAACTGTGTGAAATAGTCGTTAAAATATTGATTCATTATTCATAATTACTTCTGTATATATTAATATAAGCATGGCGCTACAGTTAATTGCACCGTACCTAAACTTTAATTTGTGATTAGTGTAAAATTTGCAGAAATTGTTGAATGTAAGTGTATTAATTTTGGAAATATTAAATTTTTTCCCATTTCCAATGTGAGCTGCAGAACTTAATTTATTTCTACTGAAATATTTAATATTTATTTACTACAACATAACATATTTTAAACTTTAATTGTTTAATCTCTTTTAAACATTTCAAGCTAATAAGTTATGAGCTGTGTTTCAAGGACAATTTTAAATAAAAAGTGTTGAAATAAAGAAACTAATTAATCTAAAGTTTGAAGTTAAATGTGATGCTTTACCTAAATAGCAAACAATCGACTAAATATCAATCTGTGACACTAAGTTTGTTGTTGTAGAACTATAATTTTATAGCTTCAATGTACAATTTTTAAGTATAATAAGAATGGGAAAAACAAGGAGAACATTTTCATATACTTTAACAAATTTTACTATTAATGTGGTTTTGCAAAACTAAAAGTAAATAAACGCAACTAAAAGTAAATAAACGCAAACATGTTCAACCATATAATATTCATGCCGTTATATGCTAATTTTGAAAATTAAATAGCTTTTTCACAGATTAAACGTATAATGTATTAGGTTTGAGAGAGCTGTCCTATATTCAACATGTTTAACTGTAACTCTCTCAGCAGCAGTGATCTGTCATGCAAAATTTAACCAAAATCCAGTCGATAAAACGTTTAATTCCGAGCATGTTTTTCTCCAGGAACGAATATAGAATGACGTGCATGTTCTAGATTTGGCATACGTAAAAAATTCAAGACTACAAGTGACGGATTGTTCACTAGCTGGTGCTGGTTGGTATAAATTACTCAACTTCGATTCTGTACTGGACAGTCTACATTAAAAAATAACCACTGAGTAACACCTGAAGTCCGACTGCTCGTTCAATTATTTTTTGTTTATATCTGCAACTCCGCTCATCTAGTTAGTTTCATGGAGAAAATTCGTTCTTAAACTCTTTCATTGGCATCTCTCTCGCCATGTTGCTCGATATGTTACAGTATATATGATAATTTTAATACATAAAAACAGGCTATGTTCTGAAATTAACTATAGGCAGCGCGCAGAAATATGCGAAACTTATTCAGGCGCACATTACTTCCTGTCATTATTAGAAAATATTATCTGGTTTATGTGTTAGATTAAAAGCAAGAAATATCGGTAAATCTGTGTTCTTCATTAAACAGAATTAAAACTTCTTATCAAAAATCATTAGGTCAACTTCCACTATTTCTCTTGTCACCATTTGTTTAGTTTGATCTGCACTTAAACTTTCGATTCGCATGCAAGTATCACTCTCCTTCATTTGTTCGGTAACGTGTTGAATGTCCAGCAAAGGCTCTATGAGATACCGCAGAACAGAGTTCAATGCAGCACAGAGACAATAATAAATGGAGTCAGCCTTTAAAGACACTGACCATCACGGGGGTAATTCTGGGGATTTTTACCCACATCCTGATAAAAGTTTTGTACAGTTCTGTAAGTTGAGATCGTCTCGCTTTTCAGTTTGCAACCAATCAACGTGAGCAGACACCGAAAGCACGTCTTGGATGAAAATGGGAATCATTTAGGAGCACTTCTTACAGGATTACAATAAAATTCCACGTATAGTTTTGAATGTGATCGTTATATAAAGGAACCTCTCTTCACTTTAAGGGAAAAATTATTATCTTGTATGGGATATCTGGGTAATTCTTGATTGAGATATTAACATCTTCCTTTCTAATTACAAAATACTAATCAGGGCTTCGCAGGTGATCAGCCGTGTAAAATTAATAAACAACGAGCTTTCGGCCATTGTAAACTCCATGGCCTTCTTCAGGATGTGATGACATGGCAGATCCTGAAGAAGGCCATGGAGTTAACAATGGCCGAAAGCTCGACGTTTATTAATTTGATACGGCTGATCACCCGCGAAGCCTTGATTAGTAATGCTCGCCGTGAAAGCTTCAACTCTTACATACAAAATACTTTTAAATTTTTTTCTCTTTCTTCACCCTCCCCCTCAATTAATCACAACTTAAAAAAAAAATTTAAAATAACCGAAATATATTATAATTTAAGTCGTATAGGTATCTGTGAGTGTGGTGCTTAATTTTGTGTTTAAAATAAAATCCACTAAGCCAATGGCCGTGTGTAAAGTGTCTCATTAAAACTGCGTGAGGATTATAACCAATTAAATACATAATTATTATTTCTTGATTGTTAAGAAAACAGCGAATCATTGAATGCGTTATATTATCATTTCAAGCTAGATTATTGCCCGCCTCGGTGGTAGCGTGCCTGCCTCACGTTCAATAGGTCCCGAGTTCGAATCTCAGTCAGGGTGAGTTACCTGGATAAGGTTATTTCCTTCAAGACGAATGTTGGGTAACTCTAAGCTTTGTGGACCCTGTACACATTTGAGCATCATTTCAACCAATTCATTCACCGTCCGAGATGACGTAAAATTTCAGAAAAAAAAGCTACATTATTTCGTTACTTAAAACTCTTTTTATTGGTATATTTTATGCGTGTCTAAGGTTGGGTTCTTTATAAGAGCTCCTCAATACAGAACTAAAACAATCCAACAGGAAAGAAGCTTTCACAGAAGTTTGGAGCAACTTTCTGTATTCTCAAAGTGCAAATTATTCCTGTGTATTCGAAGAAAACATATTTTCTATTATATTTAAACTGGATTCAAAGTGGAGAAGATTAGCTTTGCGACCAAAACCATCGCTGCACATACTAATTTCCGAGAGAAAGAGTTAAGGCGAGAAAGTACCAAAGATATTCAGCGGTGTAGCTCACGTTTCCAGATGAGAATCCCGGTCGCCCTTCTAAGCAATCCTGTACCATAACCTCATGGATAGGTTCGGCCAGAATGTAAAGGAAGAAACAATTATTTCCTCAAAACGCATCCACCGCATTAGCCGCACACCAGCGTTCATCACGCCTGATCCTGCAATGCCGCAAGTTAGGTCACGAAAAGACAGGAATTGAGGGACCGGAAATTCTGTAACAATATATAAATTTACCCTAGTGAAAACCATTTTAATATAACAGTTCTTAAGAATTTGGATATAAAAATGAACCAAAATTCTAATATACCCAGGTAATTTTATATTCTTCTCTGGCAAGATGACTACAGCTTCTGTCCTAGGATTTACCGTAGCCCTAAGTTTCCGGCTGTTGCATCCTCACGGAGTCCACAATCTCGATCTATTGTCTCGCCCGCACTGCAATTGTTTTTCTCTAAAAATCTTCCTCATGATCTGTAACCGCAAGATTGTATTATTTGTAAAATTTACCTGTGGGCTCTTAACAGCTGAATATTGTGTTATCTCTAGTGCTTCCCAGTAACAAAGATGCGCAGTGCAATAGGTTTTTTACGACCAGACGAAAGCAAAAAAAGCTCCTGTGCTTCTGATTTTCTTTAATGTGTTGGAATTGGGAGGTCATTATGGAGGGAATTCGGTACGTAGGCCACCATGCTGGGCCTTTTGTTCCTATGACCCCAAGTGGGGACACCCCCGGAAGGAAGGATGAGGCGAAGGAGACAGAGGGTGACCGAACCAAGGTGCCACGACAGTACAGAGAGCAGGGTCCCTACAGTTTACTTGGATAGAGACATTCCCAAACAGGCCTGGACAACGAACCTCCTCCCCTGCAGCAGGACGGCAACGAGCCCAGCAGCCGAGCCCTCATGGTCCCAGGCAGGCGATCCGAGCCCCAATAGTCCCGGTCTGGCGATCCCGAAATGGTCGCAGCAGAGAAGCTGAGGCCGGCAACTGAGCTACTGGAGGAGGAAGTAGTATTCCACAGAGCATATCATCCTGCAATGCACCGCCGAGACACCCGCCGACAGTTCTACCCTGAAAGAGACCACAAATGAGATATAATATGAAATGATAATATAGATGAAATGGAGGGACAGGAAAGTCGGGGGATGTAATGAACCTAGCCAGCATTCGCCTAGCGACCCGGGAAAACCCTCGAAAAAACCAATGAGTCAGATAGGTCGGCCACGAATATCGACCCCGGGCTACAGACGAAACCGCCTAATTCATTCCGCTCGGTTCTTATATGTCTTACTTTATTTAACGTACAATCACTTTAACTCCGTGCTCCATATCAGCCCTGAGTGAACAAATTTCTTACAAATTTGAATTCAGTTCACTTGCATACGATTGGTCAATGAACAAAGGTGAGGTATTTTGCTTCGCAAATATATCAAACTTAGCAGAAAAGGAGAAGCTGTAGGAAGATAAACTTAAATGTACTGCTAAAAAGGATAAGAGATTCAGTAATTATTTCCTTACTAACATAAACCACTGCTCCTTATAACGACACAATTCCAAACACTCGGGTGTACGTATATAAAAGTAAATATATGCACATGGACCCTCCAGGCAGGCATTTCAGAGGATAGGTAATACGTCTCAGACACGCTCATTACGTTGCGACAAATAAAGAAAGCGTACTGGAGCATATAAAGTCACCGTGAAAGAAGTCAACAACCCTACAAAAATCCACCGGTAGCAGCGCAAGTCTTGGGCATATTACTCCCATTTATTCACATGGGAAAACTGAAGGACTTCATTTACATCTTACATCAACTTCATGCTTTCCGGAACACTTTCAGACAAGGCAAATTCCTAAGATCACTCGGAGCTGACAACACCTTCATAAACGTGGGCATTTTCTGCTATCTGCCATCACTTTTGTCCTTGTCTTCATCTTTGTCCGTTTGAGAATAAAGGGTTTGGAAATAACGGTACATTCATGACAATGCTATAAGGCCAGTGACCTTCGTTTGTTTCTTTGCACTAAAGGTAAATGGAAAGTTGGCCACAACAATGACCAAATACCACTGGGTTAGCTGTCACTAGAAACTACCCCCTCCGCACCTGTACAATCGGATTCAAAAATAAAGTGTTTTATAAAATAACTTTAATCAAGACACAGAAATTTGGGGGAAATTAATTTATAGCAAGTTTATACATTTTAGTCTGATTGCATGAAGGTATATTTTTCTGTACAATTTCCTTAATTAGTATATATATTTTTGCAGAGCAAAATTCTTAAATATTGTTTAAACCAGGAAGTTATATTTTATGAAAACTTAAAAATAGGATTAGGATGGTTTCGGAGTGGGTTTGACTCTGCGATGATGCCTATGCCCCCAAGTGGGGCATCCCAGAGAGGAAGGATGAGGCGAGAGGAGAAAGCGGTTGGGCATTCCAAGGAGCCACGACAGTGCCGAGGGCAGGATCCCTAAGTTTTACTTAGATGGAAACCTGCCCAGATAGACCAGGAAAACTCACATCCCCCCTAATGTGGCTTGGAAGTGGTCCCAGCAGCCGGTTCGGAGACCAACAATCGATCTACCTGAGTAGGGGAACTGGTTCACTCATAGCATTTCATCCTGTCATGCACCACCGAGGCCGTCGACACTTCTACCCTGAAATAGACCACCAGATGAGAGATGATAAAAATGATAATTGATGTCAAATGAAGAGACAGGAAATTTGGGAGATGTAATAAACTCATTAAATCCCACTGTCCTATTTAGAGGACAACACATATAAGTATTAATAAATATTAATAAATATTAATAAATTAATAAATTAATTATTTTTTCTGATTATGTCGTGTAATGATACTTCTTAAAACAGATTTATGCTTTCTGAAAATTATAATCAATTAATAGTACCCTTTATTGCTTATTCAGTACAGAGTCCGCATGTCTTATGTAAATGAAACTATCCTTCCTGCTGATAATAGCTTGGAGTGGGACAATTATTTTATAATCTTCTTCTATTCTAGTACTCAAATAGAATCTAATTCGAATAAGACTTTTAATATTTTGATTTTTAATATCCTACTGAGACGCACGCTACACATACTCACCACACAATCGAATAACGTGACAGTATGAAGAGAAAGGTGCAAGATATTCAAAATTAAATGTTATATTAATATTGATTTTGGTGGTCACTGTAAGGGAACGCTTTTCATTAGAACGCGGAACCGTTAAAATGAAATGTTTGCCAGTTTACTGGAACGTGTGCGTGTTTAATCCCATTAAGTCACAAGGAAAGATAACATAGTGACAAACGAAAAGGGGAGAGTAAAAGGGAGAACGAGGGCTTCTTTCAGCTGATTTTATCCTCGACTTACTTTTGCCGATAAATAGCATGAAAATGGTTTAAATAAAAAAGTATCGTTTCGGGTTTATGAGGCGATATGGAAGCCTCCACTTCCCTTTATAGGGATGCATTTCTGAAGGCACACATAATATAAGCTTATCCCCTTCTTCAAAGTTCCTTAGTGTATTTGCTGTTGTCATAAAAGTGGTCAGAACGGACATCGTAAAATCGCTTGCGAGGATACTGTAAACGCGCGCATGTATGTATGCACACGCGCGTCCGCGTTCGGACACCTGCTCCTTTCATTGGAGCAGCCAGGCGAGCGAGACAGATGAACTTTTAATGTAAGTTTCCAAAACTTTATGACTACATAAGCGAAACATTTCAATGATCATTTAACGACGACCGAGCCCTAATCTTGTTCTAAATCATGTTCCCAGCCTTGTATGGTGAGGTAAATCCGCCATAAATATTCGTATCAGAATACGGCCAACAAAGTAAACCCCTTCGTCGTTTGGAAAATTTTAAGGGCTCGATAAATTAAAAATGATGGAGCATAAAACTGTTCTTATTGGATCATATTTACTCGCTGTATCTCTAAAAATGAAACAACGAGGCTCTCTGGATGCCTGATTAAAACAAGAGAAAGGAGATTCCTGCTGCAGTAAAAATGTAGAAGCATATTTCACATACTCAAAGTGTCAATATTTGGAGTTAAGCGCCATTCTGTTTTTAGAGATATGATCACAGTTTTCAGGAGTTAAAATGTGTTATATGGCGTTTATTAAAATATAACATACTTTAACAGGCTGTTCAAAATACACATTCATCTGAGACTCGGTAGCGTGGTGGTAACATGTCTGCCTCACGTACAAGAGGTCCCGAGTTCGAATCTCGGTCAGGAGATAAGGTTTTTCCGGGGTTTTCCCTTATCCTGAAAAACGAATGTCGGGTAACTCTAAGCTCCATGGACCCAGGGCTCATTTGAGCATCATTTCACCTATTCCATTCATGGTCCGATGTGACAACGTTGGAGGACTTATATTACAAAAAAAAAAAAAAAAAAAAAAAAAAAGTATCTGAGAAATTTCAGATTCAAATTCTGAAGTGATCCCTTGCTTTTCCTGATCATTAGACAGATGCTGGAATCCATTATTATGAATTGTAACGGTTGCTTTGGTTTATGCCCCAAGAGTTGAAAAATGTTTAAATATGTGGTTTAAGAATCGATATGGACGTGTTAGAATAAGTGACAAAAGAAATTGTTAAAATTCAGTAGGTCATGAGATGATTAACGTAAAAGTGAAAGGATGTGAATATTTTATGACTGCTAGTTTTAAAAAAGATTATGTAATGTGTGACGTGGACCACTAAAAACTGCCCGCCTCGGTAGCGTGGTGCTAGAGTGTCTGCCTCACGTTCAAGATGTCCCGAGTTCGAATCTCGGAGGGTGAGTTACATGGATAAGGTTTTTCCGGGGGTTTCCCTTATCCAGAAAGACGAATGTAGTGTAACTCAAAGCTCTATGGACCCTGGGCTCATTTGAGCATCTATTCATCCATTCCATTCATTGTCAGATATGACTTAACGTTGGAGGACGTAAATTACACACAAAAAGACAACTAAAATTAAGCTTGATTGGTAGTGATGGCAATGACTAAAAGAAAAATCAATAATTTTGGTAAAATAGCTAGGAAATAAAGCGTTTTTCGATTGCGTAATGTCGAAGTGAACGGATTAAATTATTAAATATAATTAAAACTGGTTTTCAGAAAATTGTATTGAAGAATTATCATTCTTATGTAAACTTCTGTATAAAAATGGCATTAAGTATCACAATTAAATTATTAGTTTGGATATTTATAAACTAAACAGAAATTACGTATTTCTGAATTTATTTAAAAAAAATGATTCCTTTGCTTGCGACCACGTAACGACCATGTAATGACTGAAGCAGCACAGAACATTCCAGATACATTGATACATCTGAGTGCCAGATCTGAACCAAAAATTAAGATTGGACCAAGAAGAATTAGGAACCAAAGGCTTCATCATCTTGTTCCCGGAGGATTGAATACAACCCTAAACCCCAGTCGGAACGCGGGACGAGTGTAGGTGGGAATAATCCCGCTACACATTATCGTCCCAGACTCCCAGGTCACCATAATCCCGTTATAGAAAACAAATTTTCCCCATTCTATTTCTCATGAGTCTGACCATGAAAAATAGTCAGGAAAGGTGTATAGTGCTAAGTAACTAATATTGGTAAACTCTTCTGAGAAATTAATACTCCAACGTCTGACTTACAAGAACAATTTTTGTCACACTTCCCCAATACGATGAATAGGGTCGTATCGATATAAGCCAATAGAAGATTAGGGATACAAATACGTTGTACCTGCCGCCACTAGGTGTATTCACCTCCGCACTCCCTCACCACATTCCTCCCTCCAGTAATGAGCAAACGTTTGGCTGCAAAGCTGAAATACTCCCCTCTCCAACCAATGTAATGTACATCATCATCATCATCATCATCACCTTCATCGTCATCGCCGTCAACGTCGCCATCATCATTCAAGCTTTGGAACCTAGGATCCGTTCCGTCCCCATCTATCAATGTATATCCATCCGTCCGTCGATCTTCCTGTTTCTTTTACCAGTTGAAACGTAGTCGGACGCTATTCTGTTCTTGCTCATCCTTTGTACATGTCGTCTCTTAGTTTTATTTATTCTCTTTAATCCTTTATTTTAAGTTAAACATATTCAATCTATCTCTTATTTCTTCATTTGTTTTATGATCTAACAGAGTGTTGGGCCACTGATATTAAAAATCTCTTTTCTGCTCATTCAATTTTTCTTTTCTGTTTTGTTTAATGCCCGTGTTATATAGTAATACAGTAATACAGGAAGTAAAGTACAGGAAGTACAAATACAGTCTTATAGAATTTGATTTGCGTTTCTCTTCTAGTTTTCTTTCTAAGTGTTCTTCATGCAATGTAGTTGAACAAATTATTAGATATAAAAGGTAAAGATTAAACAGCACAGCAGGAACTACAAGCACTGCGACTTGCGCGCATATCTATTGCTCTCTCTCTCTTAGAAGGAACGGATGATATGAAGCAACCGCAGGCAACTATAGCTCGCAGACAAATAGACCACAGAAAAAATTCATGGAGGTCGCTAATAAGTGCCAAGAGTTCATTCCGGTCTGCAGCCATCAATTCTCCAGTCCATGTAGACACACGTCGTACACCTCAGGTAAGGACAGCGACCACACAACGCAGCATAGCCCCAAAAAGAGAATTCACAATGCGCAAACATCCGCGTCATATGACCGAAACCGCCAGGATCCTAAAAGCACATTTAAATGATCAAAAGGCAATGAAATTAAATAAAATGATGAAAAGAAAATCGTTGTTTAAATAAGCATCCCAGCATTTGCCTAAATGACAAGGGGACACTACGATAAACCCACATCAGAAGGGGAGATCGAACCAGAAACCCAAATGCAACTCATAAATGCCACTATAATGCCACCTCACTTAAGTATTTCCAAAAACTTCGTTTTTACCTCTCTCATGAGAAATAACGTGGGAGATTATAACGAATCCACTTTCACGCCAGCGATGTGCAAACACATATCTGTGAAGCTGAATCAGAGTCGAGAAACCCATGTCATGACTGCGCCTGAGAGCTCGTATCTTCGCCTCTACGTGACGATGCTCTTCACGCTTGAGTTGCCATGTCATGAATCCCGTAGGCACATTAGATCTTCTCTCTAGAGTTTATTAACTGTTTTAATTTTGTCTACTTGAGAATGCATATCCCCTGTTTGCCCAAATTTATGGGAATCAAATGAATGGTTCTCGATGGTATACTGCTTAAACATTGCAAAAATCAAATAGCAAAACTTTCAAAATGATCAAGTGAATAATGCTATGAAAACGATATTTATCGTATGTTGTGGTTTGTGTTGAAGAAAATTATCAAATTTAAGCAGAGGGCACAGGACCTCAGAGCTGATCAGAGAAAACAGAAGATGAAGATTCATTTTACATTCGATACCTGAAATGTAGTATACTTTCATCAAAATTATATTTTGAGAAAGTTATAGCTTTATTAACTGGAAGACCTTCAGTTAAGGACCTAAATATTCTTATAAAACATTAAAAAATCAAATCGAAGAAGAGTCAAAAAATCAGGAAAAATACTCCTTTGCATAAAATAGTGATAATAGTAACCTGATGTCCGTTATGTTATATGATATACCATACACTTCATTAAAGGTCCTCTCGCGAATGCGCTTACGAGGTCAACGTCGGGGAACAGCAAAACTTGGATGTAACTCTCCAAAGATGCAACTCTTAAGATTTTCAGGAACATCCTCCCAACAAACTCTGTAGAATATTTAAAAAATGTTGATTCTTCTCACGAATGGCTCTAACGATTATGATTGATTTAACATACGTTTAAATTATTTTCATGAAAAATAAATGTATACTTCGAAGTTTTTGGAAATGGCCACTTAATGACTTTTAGTTAAATCTAAATATAAAAGATGGGTAACATCTCTACATGGAATATGAAATTAGTACATGCAGATGATTTATGTAAAGAAAGTCTGTGACGTGAATAATTTTGGAGGCACCATTTGTTATTGTTTGCATTTTTAAATTCTTAGTTTCCTCAAATTCAAATAGCTGCTCACTCACTCACTCACTCACTCACTCCCTCACTCACCCACCCACCCACACACCCACCCACTCACTCACTCACTCACCCACCCAACCTCTCACCCACCCACTCACTCACCCACCCACCCACCCACCCACCCACCCACTCACTCATTCACTCACTCACTCACTCACTCACCCACCCACTCACTCACTCACTTACTCACCCACCGGTCGCGCCGTACCTCAGTGGTTAGACCGCTAGGCTCTCACCTAGGCGGCCCCGGTTCGATCCCAGTCGACTGCAAAGTGAGATTTGTGGTGGACAACATGGTGCTGGGGCGGGTTTTCTCCGGGTCCTCCGGTTTCCCCCGCCATCTCATTCCACAATTGTTCCATCTTCATCTCATGTATCATCAGTGTCACCGCCTGCGGTGCCATATGTAGTAAAAGCGGGCGTTAAACATTTCACATTTACACCCACCCACCCACTCAGTCACTCACACACTCACTCACTCACCTATATATGTATGTATTTATTTATATATATTTTTATTTATTTATTTATTTATTTATTTATTTATTTATTTATTTATTTATTTATTTATTTATTTATGTATTTATTTATGTATTTATTTATTTCTTAGTTTCTTTCTTTCTTATTTTCTTTCCTTTTTTTCCTTCTTTCCCTCCCTCCCTCGCTCCCTCCCTTCCTTTCTTCCTTCCTTCATTCATTCAATCATTCATTCATTCATTCATTTAATTTTATTTTTGCATAGTGTTCACGTAAACAGAACAGAAATTTAAAGCCTTTAAATGGAAGGGTTTGATTTTCTTTTGAGTTCGCTGAATTCTGCTTATGCTTATACGAAATCTGTAATAAAGACTTATGTCTCTCAACAAAAGTAAGGAGAAGATAAGCTTTTCAAAGACCATATTGTAGAATTGCGAATGGAATAAACTATGTGCAGTGGTCAGATTTTTCTAATATATTTTTGTAGTAAAATTAAGGCCGTGGTCCACATGGAAGCCGCTTAGATATTCAACAGCATTTCCTCATAGTTAAGGATTGTTAGAAATCTATAAGGGTTTCAACTTATTGTTGCAGGTATATTTTCAGCGAATACAATGCCGCAGTAAGTGACTTTAAAAAAGGAAACACTTCGAAACAACTGCATCCTGCTCCGTGTAATTATGCAAGGGCAATTTTAACCCAGCATATCTTTCTGTGTGTACTTACTTTGCATCTTCATTTCAGAGCTGTGGTCGGGGAGTTTTTCTACTCATGAACAGCGAGGTAATTGCCGGTGTATTCGTTACATGTTAACCGTCCCGACACAGCTGAATTTTTCAGGCGGAAGTTGTCTGAATTCGAGCCTTTGTCCACTGTCACGCACCATGTGTTGTTGCATGCAGCTGTAGGTACCTCGGGCAAATGAAAACCAAGGCCAATGAGATATGTTCGATTAAATCTAAAGCTTTAAAACGTAACAGCCTGAGTAACAGACGGGAACGAGGAAATAAAGTTTCCTTCATTAATTTCACCATAGAGACCACAACTAAATGTGACAAAATAATGCAGTTACACTGAAAGTTTCAATGGTCATGATTAGATCATCTTTTTGTATATTTAGATATTCGTGTCATAGAAGATAAGCAAATAAATTATTTGTTTGATAGCCATACATTTAGCGGCGTTTGAACCTGCGGCCTAGAAGAAAGTAGTCCAGTATCTGACTAACTGAACAATTCAGGTAGACGTACTTATAACATCCTTAAATTTTAAACAACTTTGGGCTTGATTTAGCCGTGCCAATGGCTGAGTGGTTAGACCACTTGGCTCTCACCAAGGCGGATTCGATCCCAGGCGACTGCAAAGTGACTATTTGTGGTGGAAAAAATGGCGCTGGGGTGGGTTTTTCTCCAGGTCCTCCGGTTTCCCCCGCCAACTTTCCACCGATTGACTCATCATCATCCTTCCTATCACCTAATCTCTCTCGGACTTTCACCCCCGGCGTTGGATCTCGGAATCTCTCTGATAAGGAAACCTCTGATCTTCAACCCTTTGCCTTGAGGCCTTGGGAATGCGCGGTTCACAAGGCTCTAATTTTCACTTAAGGAAGTACAGAAATTCATTCATTCATGAGCTTGATTTATTACGGCGTTCTAACAAGGAGAGAGTTACTCCAAACTTACAAAATTGGCGATATCTTAATTATTCTAATTTTTAAACAAAACATTTATGATACACCCGAATTTTCGATTAATTTTTCCATTTCTTTCTGGGAAAGAAATTTTCCATTTTCAGGAATTGTAGTAAAGCTTCTTAGGATGTATTTTTCAGAATTTGGGAAACAAATTTCAAATTTGGGTTCCCAATAAATTCTTCTTACAAACATGGTTTGCAAATAAGATGGAAAATACTGCTTTGGAAGTATATTCAGTTCTTTAAAGGAATTTATAAAGCCACTTATGAGATATTTGCTTCAATGTTCTGACCTTGAGAACATTTGGTAAGAATTTTAAATTAAGCTTTAGTACAGCAAGACAAAAATGGAAGTACTTGAAACACAGTTTTAAATTTCTTTAATCAATTTTAATAATTTTATATGCAGGTGTTCATAGTGGAAATTATGCATAATATTTACCACAAACATTCCAACATATTAAGATGATGTTTTAGGCAATGGTAAATGCTTAGCTTTTAAAAGTTTATCACATCAAATTTCGATTTTAGTGTTGGCCGAATTTTAAATCTTTAAAAAAATGTCATTATTCAACCACAAACAAATTATCTACAGTTATCCGACAAATTATAAACTTATCCACATCCCAAAGTAGAGGGAAGAAGGAACCATAACTTTAACTGACATTTGAGCAATACACTGAGCTGAGTCGAAGGATTCCCTCTAATTTTGAGGTCTGTTAAATCATTTCTAACTGTGATAAGCGCAGTTATACATTAAGGTGAGAATTAAGCTATTAACGTCTCTTAGAAACCACCCAAATTCGTTACAAACTAGTTTTGTTTCGTTTTTCAGCACACTACTTGTAATTTCATGAAGTATCACATATTCCACAGTTATATTACCAATTTCTATGCACGACTTTTAACTTACTGGTGTAGAAATGGCTTATTTCCTTCAGATGTGTTTTAAATGGTATAACCTCAAATGTAGAGCAGAAAAAATCGCCTTAAATTAGATGTCAAACTGATGAAAAGTATGCTCTACTATTGACAAATATCTGGGATAAGCGTCCTTGGTGGCGCATTCATGGATCAGCATTATGGAGTAAGCGCATTGGAGGAACACAACAAAGAACTGTGGCCAAGGATGTTTAATTTTCGGTACCTAATGTATTTCTGCACATGCTGCAGAAGATTATAATCTGTTTACAGGATGAACGACAGGCCAAAGAAGCTTGGTTAAAAGCTGGGAGGTTCTCTTTGTGCAATAATGACCGTCATTAGGAGGGTAAAACAAGTTTTTGTCCGAAATGCTCCCAGCTGGGACAAAAACAGCAACCTATCTGTCCCAAAACGGTAAATAAGAGTGGTGGACCAAGCATGGATAATTGTTAGGACAGGGAATATTTTTCTGCCTGTCTGTACGTTTGCTTCCAGGAAATATATTAAGTAGGCGAACAAGACATGATTCAATCAGTTCCAGAGCATGTATAATGTTAGCCATATGTAGATTAGCCAGAACTGGAGTTTATATGCAAATCCACTTCCTCACAGATTTCTCCGAACCCAGCACGACGGTATATTCAAAAGACATACGTGTTTAAGAAACGTTTAATTAATCATAGGACACTTTTAACTCATGATAAAGTACTTCCAATTCCTAATTTTCTTTCTAAGACCTTTGATCCAGTTAAGTCAACTTGTAAACTTGCTCTTATGAGGAACTGGAGCAACATTTGCGGAAAAGCATTTCCCCACAGTGACTTTCCCGCAAATTTTCGTAAAATACTAGGGCTGTTCAATAAACAATGATCATAATTCTTACGGTCCTAATTTTTGCACTAAAATACAATCTTACTATATCCTGTTAGCTTAATGTGAAACAAACACGCCATAGTAGATACATTGTTGGTACTCCTGGTTCCCACCTTTGAGAACCAGGCAAGTTCAGACATGTTCAGTATCGGCTACCACTGCAATGGAGGTAACGCGCGAGGAACAATGTTCGGCTTTGAAATTCTGCTTTCGTCTCAACAAATCTTCAGTTGGGGACTATACAATGTTACCGGAGGCCTATGGAGGGCCCGTATTCCCTACAGCATAGCTTGAAGGTAGTTTAAAATGTTTAAAGAGGAAAGACAATAAATTTCAAAGGAAGGTGGACCCGGTGCTCCAGTTTCTGCTCTTACGGGTGAAAACATGAACACTGCTGCTGCCATTGTGACAGAGGATCGACGAATTACTTTAAGATATCTTTCTGAAATAGTTAACATTTCACTGGGTGCCACCCACACGTTGGTGACAGAAACATTACACATGAGACGTGTTTGTGCGCGATGGGTTCCAAGACTGTTGATTCCCGAACAAAATGACATTCGCTTGCAGTTAACATGCAGTTAAAGTTGATGTTAGAGGAAGATCCGGTGTTTCCGTGTGGAAATCTCCTTCAGCACCAACCCCCAAAAACCAAAAGTGGTTGCTTCTGCTGGGAAAGTTACAGTCATCTCATTCTTTGATATTCGGAATGGTTTATCAGCATGTTGTAACTGCACACACATCAGTAACTCGAAAAAACTACAGGGATGTCATGAAAACATTGTAAGTCCATATCAGGCGAAAAAGACCACATTTCCGTGAAGCAGGCTGGATGCTGCACCACGATAATGCACGGCCGCATATTGCCAATGTTGTTGCTGAATATCTTGCAAAAATCAACGTGAAGTGCATACCTCACCCTCCCTATAGGCCGGATTTAGCCTCATGTGAGTCTTTTCTATTCCCTAAATTGAAGAAACGCCTTCATGGGAGGCATTATCCATCATCAGAAGCAGTGGTGAAGGCTACGGAGGCGATTTTGAAGGATCTTTCAAAAAATGGTTTCCACCATGCCTTTGAAGACTGGCAGAAAGGCTGGGATAAGTACAGCGCATTCAGGAAGACTATTTTGAGAAGAACCATCAAAATTATGAGGATGAGTAAAGGTACGTTGACAAAAAGTGATCATTCTTCATTGAACGGCCCTCATAACTACTCAGTACCTACGTTTAGGCACGAAAGTTGAAATGTCTCGGAACTACTACTGTTAGATATAAAACAAGTATATTGTATTATTTAACTATATTTTACATTAAAATAAGACGTCTACACCTACATTCTTTCTCTATCAATTACAGTTTCACAGATATTCATATAAAATACGGTTCTTCAGTCGACTTCCCTAAATGTGATAAACCGTTTTAGAGAAATTATTTCTATTTTTTTATGAAATATGGTAATTTCTCGCAACGTTTTTGTTTTCAGGAGTTATGAAAGTTAAATAAAATAATCTAGAAATTTAGGTCTATAGGAAATTAATTGTTCTTTCACACTAGCCGTGTGTAGGACACAGTATTCAGAAAGTTTCAGAAAAATTCAATGCCATGGCCGGGATTTGAACCACGGATCTTCCGGTCTCCGTCCGTCTGCTTTTAACCACTAAGTTTCCATGACCAGAGTACCAGCACGACATTACATTCTCCAACTACGGTCTATTGTTGTGAAATGCATTTATTTAATCTTGGCAAAATATAAATGAATATCCAGTAATATGAAATGTTTCGAAAACAATTGACACTAGGGAGAACTTTTAAACGAGCTTTAATGTTTCTTCGAAATACAAAAAACTTTAATAATTAGGAAACGTATCTTTGCAAAACCTGAGTTAAACATTGCACGCTATCCAATCCGCTTGACTCTCCCCTGGGTTCGATACCACGCGACTGCAAAGTGAAATTTGTGGTGGACAACATGGCGCTAGGGGTGGTTTTTTCTCCGGGACCTCCAGTTTCCCTCGCCATCTCATTCCACTGGTGCTTCATCTTCCTCTCGTGTATCTTCAGTGTCACCACCTGAGGTGCCGTATGTACTTAGTAAAAGCAGGCGTTAAGCACTATATCTTTCATTTCACGCTATCCAAAAGTCAAGGTGAAACTGGAATAAGTAAGGGGCGAATGGGGCGTGGTGCTCTTGAGAGAAAAACTATTCATTTCCGCACCTTTCCTTCGGAATTGGCACTAAAGCCCACTTCATTTTTATTTAAAAAAAAAAAGAAAAGAAAGGAAAACAAAATAACCTCAGGTTTGTGGCATTTGTGTGGAGATGCCACGAACTTCCTTCTGTGTAAGAATGTTACTGTGCGGAAATGTCTAATGCCTGTGCGACTCTTTTTGTAGTCATTTCCAGTATCTCCATCTTTTGATTTGCTGTTAACTGCTGCAGTGGTGAAATATAGAATCAGTTTCATGAACGTAAGACAAATTACTCTGCGGAAATTTCTAATGCTTTGCGACTCCTTTTGCAGCCATTTCCAGTTTCTCCATCTTCTGATTTGCTGTTAGCTGCTGCAGTGGTGAAATATAGAATCATTTTTATGAACGTAAGACAAATTACTCTGCGGAAATGTCTAATGCTTTGCGACTCTTTTTGTAGTCATTTCCAGTATCTCCATCTTCTGATTTGCTGTTAGCTGCTACAGTGGTGAAATATAGAATCATTTTTATGAACCTAAGACAAAACATACCTTGGCCGATAATTTCTGCTTAGTATTCAATAAATTTAACAAGATAATCAAAATGTGTTAGAAAAGAGTTGCCAACTGTTTGAGAATGAATATATATTACTCTTAGCACTATAAATGGCAACATTTGAAGCATTGTATTGACTTACTTCGGTGTATTAATAAATTTACGGTTAAAATAACTGTTTTTTTAATAACAACAAGGCGTAAAATTGTTATGAGTCGATCCCAGTAAAATCTATGTATAGCACTGTAAGACACGTGCTGTCTTATTAACATAGTCTCGTACTACATGACCTGACCAAAGTTTTACTGTATGTTGCAAATATAATTGTCATATTTCATCAGAAATACAAATATTACTCCGTGAACTTCCAAATTCTAAGAATACTTTTTACCACTTAATTTTCAGAACTTTATGAATGTGTGTTTATGTAATTATTTGTCTTTTTGGTACCGAAACCTTGAGCTGAAGGACTCCTTGTTTTACAACCCTGTCGGAACGCCTAATTGCCTTAAGACGGAACTTGACTAATAACTTTTTACATAATTTAGACTGGAGCATGTTACATTATGCATTGTTTGCCAATATGGAAATTAGCTATTGAAAATATTTCTTTATCCTCGTACAATTTTAACAGTAAATTAACTCAATTAATTCCATCATTGAGCTGGTGATCATTTGCCAAACATGCTTTGTTTTGGAAATAAAATCACTCTCTCCATCACATATCTTATTGGCTTTTTAATGTTGTCACTCTGTAGGTTCGCAGAATTAAAAGTCCGAGTTGCATATATTCCAAATATTCTTTATTTCCATAGATATACACTGTTCATTTCTCACGTAACAAGATTACGTCACATACACAGTCTACCAAGGTCGATGACAATAACAAACAGCGTTGTGATTGCATCAGCTCTCGTAACAACACTCTACATCTGTTTACTGCTTAGGACTATCGTGACTGACTCTTGGCGAGTAGTCGCCTTCTTAAATACCTCATTGATAAATTCTAGATATTTCCGGAACAATAAAGAAACGAATAATCTCTATCAACCGAGACGTCACCAGAAATTTCCATTTTTCTCAGTTTGTTTGCTGCGGCAGACCTTTATCTCGCACTATCTTTAACTGCTTGTGCAAGCTCTTTATTACCGTGAAACACTATCTGTCTGTTATCTATTTGCACCGAAACTTTTATGCCCGTAGCCGCGACAGTATATATCTTCTTCTTCTTCTTCATCTTCTTCTTCTTCCTTCACGGGTTAGGCTTAAGCCTGTTCCGGTCTTACATTTCCTGAAGCC
Organism: Mantis religiosa; assembly: GCA_030765055.1. Lineage (NCBI taxonomy): Eukaryota > Metazoa > Arthropoda > Insecta > Mantodea > Mantidae > Mantis > Mantis religiosa. The sequence continues at coordinate 174,426,528 of CM060952.1, forward strand.
ATCTCTTTAGGGGGCGTCCTATTGATCTTCGTCCTCTCGGTTTATAATTGAAGGCCTGTTTTGTTATTCTTTCTTTTGCAATGTGATTAAGGTGTTCGACCCATTTGTTTCTATATCTTGGAATTTGTTCTAATAACGGTTGTACTTCTTATTCTTTTCTAATAATTTAATTCCTAATACGATCTTCTCTTGTACATCCTTTGATTGATCGTAAGGATATAAGCAGCTTGTATTTTACTCTTCTCCTTTTCCCTTATTATCCATGCCTCACTTCCATAGTTTAGTATTGGGATTGCCATCACTTTGTAGAATCTTATTTGAGTTTATTTCCTTGCTTTATTCCTGAGGGTTCTCTTAATTGTTCCGCAAACTGCTTGGTATTTTTGTATTCTATTCCTTATACCTTGATTTTCCGATTCATAGGTTATATCAAAGCCAAGGTATTGAAAGTGCGATACTTGTTCTATTATAGTTTCCTCTACTACAATTTTGGCCCTTATTGGGTATTTTTTTTCCTGGAATGCCATTACTTTTGTTTTTTCTTTGAGATTGTCATATCATATTTTTTACAAATTTGGTTTAGTTGATATATTCCTTTCTGTAGTCTATCTTCCTTGTCAAAGATTAAAACTATATCATCTGCAAATAGAAGAGCGTTTATTGCTCTTTCTTGTCCTAACCTAATCCTCTCATGCACTACTTTTTCCCATTCTATTATAATTTTATCTATATATTAAAAAGAATTGGAGATAGATTACATCCTTGTTTCAATCCTTTGTTTATTTCAAATTCATTTGTTATTTCTCCTTCCATTTCCATTACCAGTATATATATGCCATTCATATTTTCTATGCAATTATAAAAAGCTCATAAATGAAACTGTTCTATTTAGTGTTAATTGTGATAAAATAGAACTCCAACATATGAACAGTCATCTGAATCACCTTTGGGTGGGGGGAGGGTGAAATACAACAGATTTATCACGTTATATGAGTATTACACGTTTCTTTATCGTTCAAAAATTGAGTTAGTAAATTAATGTTACAATGTCCAGAAATTGTATTTTATTTTGAACAACTGACCTTTCATGATTTGTTTATTATATGTGAACAATTGAATCGGGTACAGCCGGAAATGATCTTGTTTGAAATGCTGCTGTGTATTACTAGAGAAACCAAAATTTAAGATAATTGTCCCAGAAAGCTTCATAGCTGCCAAAGCCTTTCAGTGAAAGCTTATCCTCGTCTTTAGTGCTTCTAGTTTGTGCTCCAGAGCATGCTGCAAATGTAGTTTGTTTCCGATAACATTGAAAGTCACAAAACTCATTTTAGTTGTGATTGTTTGCTCTCTCTGTTTCTCTGACGAAATAAACAGTTTATCTGAAGTGATCTTCATTCTCAAGAGTTAAATATTTTCCTTTTGCACAGAGTAAGAAGAACGATTTTGAATGCTCCGCTTTTCCAGCTTCGGGTGGAAAATCGATTACATAAATTCGAGAAGCCTGGGAACTGGAAGCTGAAGTAACGGCAGCTCTTACGGGTAAGATGGTATCGGTAGATCGGATGTTACCCTCATGCCATCACAGAAAGATGTGCTTAGGTGTCGAGGGATTCCGTAAGGGAAAGTTATATCAACACTTAGTAGGGCAGTAGAGACAAGAAGGTGTCAGATTACATTATTACACTTCTAACTGCGAACACTCCGTTTACGTGTTGGCCAATATCTTTTGTGTATTTATACAGAGGGAAAGATGGTGTTATAAACTTCTTTTACTTTTACATAGTTTTCAATGTTCATTCTTGAGCATTCACATTTTAATCCTCTGATCCAATTCTGTTCTTTATTCAAAATATGTAAACAAATCCAAGTCTACTCTCAGAATACGATTTGAGTTTTCGAACGAAATGAAAGGTAGTTTGAAAAATCTAATGAGCTACCTCACCTGACATTCCCTAACCTTTCTGTAGGAAATATTTTAACTCATCTACAGCATGTTAATCAAGTTAAATATTCGTAGAAATAGTTTTATTACATATTTATTTATAGGTACAAGGGTAATACTGTAGACTTTAACGTAGGTCAAGGTTTATAATAACCGGTAGTTTGGTGAAGGGTACATCCGTTTATATTGTAATCGTTTTTAATATTTGAGGTACCTTATTATTTGAAATAATAGTAAAATATATTTAAAACTAGCTCTAATGTACTATGTTCTGTATACGTATTCTGAATCCTTCATTGGAAAACAGAACATTTGTTACGAAATGCTCTCTTTATCTATCCGAAAATTCTAATCTTTAAAAAGGATAGTCGAGGAATGATTTACACCACAAAACTTTTACATAAATAATGTCTTTTAATTAAATCTATATTTTTGTATTTTGTAAGAGCTTATAGTCTTACAGTTAGAAGTTATGAAGTGGACGTTCAGATAAAGAGAATTTTAGATTTATTTCCAGAAAATTCAAGACATTAATAATGAATGTGTCTTAAGCATGTATTAATTTAATCAAACTGATAGGTTGTTTTGAGAAAAACTAAATATTCGAAATTATTTACTTCGACTGTATAAAAGTTTTCAAAATCAAGATATGATCACACAATAATTTAATGACCAAGAAGCGAGTATCTTTAATTATTATTCTTACCCAATATTGAGTTCCATTATTTGCAAACACAACAAGTATTTTGAAGTAACAATAACATCATTGACAAAAGCATGTGTATACATTATTAAATATGTTAGAAACAAAGAATTCACAAATGTTTCTAAACCAAACATTTGCACAACTAACACTGATTAAGACATTGGAAATTTCATGAAACCTAGAATTACACTGAAATATTGAAAGAAAAGGGGAAAAAAACTGTAATGAGAAGTGTGACATACATGTAATGTGAACGTGACCAAACACGTTCTGCCAGACTAGCAAGAAGTGTATTGTTTCCTCTCATCGAATTTAAAAAGCACCTTGGCTTATTCAAGATACACATTTCCTTTATAACGGCATGTCAAATGTTTTAATTTCAGTTCTGAGTAATTTCAAATATACGTTCCCACATACATGCCAACCAATAATGATATTCATTTGTTATAATATAATGGTATCTACTTTATTTATTTGTAGTAGGAAAACTATTTGAGCTAAAAACATTGGGTTTTTACGGTTATGTTAAATATATTACTCTCTCCTTCCACATGGATCAGTTTTGGAAAAATCTGAATTTTTGTCTTAGCGCGAATAGTATTTATTAGAGTTTGATTTGTTTACCGCTCGTCATACACCACATAGGGGGAATGCAATACAACAACACCGCAGGACTCCGGGGGTTGCTCACCTAGTAGCGCTCAAGGACAAACAGCTTTCCATTCGAAACACATAATAAATATATTACTAAATACATTAATTTGGAGTTTTGACAAGGATGTCCATGCCAGCTGTGATTTGGTATTTCATTCCACATTGCAGTTAATATGTCAGGAATTTTACTGACATGGTGTAAGCTGTCGCTTTTAAGTACACCTAAAACACCTGCTTCGAACCCGTTTTCTTGGTATGAGTAGGCCATGCCTAACCAATTGACCACTCAGACTGACATTAATGATTTCAAATATTATTATGAGGTTATTAATTTTATTACACGCAATTACCAAAAATTAGTAAAGAGAAAAATGCAGCAAAAATGCAAAGCGTTTAAATCACACAAGAACCGAACAAAATTTGTATCATACAATAACAATTAATATAAAACATTATTTCAACAAGTTGATAAAATTAATGTCGTACCTAAATGTTAAACCAAGGCAGATATTATTCCCATTTCTGTTACACGTTTATTCCCTCGTTAGTTAAAAAGCACACTGTTTTCTTTCAAAAAGTTTTATTTCAAGAATTACTTCCCTTCTTTAACGCCGGCACTCAAAATAATCTAAGCTTTGAGGAATGGAATTCAGACTTAAGAGACTATTTGTTTTCTAATGGACAAAACGTACACGATACCCACTTATTAGAAGCAGCACCGTATCCTATTTCGGTCGTGGTGTAATATTACAACCGGATGGAACAAGTACTGCATAACGGCCGAGAGAGACACTGATCAAGCAATCTAGTATCAGATTTCCTAAGCAGTGAGCAGATTTAATTGTCCAAATACTTTCTCTCTTTCTATTAGAGGCGGATTAATTGAGATGTCAGGCAAATCCTGGTCAATGCAGTTCTTGCTAAACGAATCTTAGAATTTCGAAACTATTAAACATCAAATCAATTGCAGAAGTTTGTAATTCGTTTGCAGAATGAAGTAATGCTATCCGCAAGCTAAAATAATGATAATATTATTTTTTTTAATGTACACAGGTTACTTGTAATTATTTTGAGATGAAACTGAACTTCAAAGGAAAGAAATCTTTATCATTAACTTCCGTAACTAATATGTTGTCTTAAACTAACCTACTATACTCAAGAACACATATTAAAAAGTATTTCCAGGTATATGGGTATATGATTAAGGTTATACAACGGAGAGAAGACACCTCAAACACAGATTTAGTTTTATGTGATTATATCACCAGGAGTCCGTGCCGTGGCTTAGAGGGTTAGAGCGTTGTACTTTGGTGCCCCGCTAAGGAACAAGGGAACTAGGGAACTAGGGATCTCCTCCATGTATCGGTTAGATGATCGCCCACCTTGCCTTGCATATGTGGGCGTGAGGTCGGCAGTATGGTTGGCAGGCTGCTAAGACATTAGTTACGTTTACATCAGCAGAAACAAGGGGAGAAGTAAAGATGCTAGAGAAGCCTATAAGCCGAAAACAGGGCACAAAGACGCGTGGAAGTGACTAACCGTTACAGATTCGAAGAGTGACCCACTGCTGGAGTTGCTTACAGAGGGCAATACACCACTGGGCGGCCAGTGTACATGGGGAGAACTCTTTTCTTTAAGGAATTTTTTTTCGTCGTCTGGCGGGCACTGACATGACAGCAAAGCTAGAAGCATTTGAAAGATGAGAAGCAAAAGCTACGAAAGGGAAATCGCGTACTGGAAATCATGATAGCTACCATTTGCCTACCGATAAGGGAAAACTAAGGAAAACCAAGGAATGAGTTGACATTTGGCAGGAATAGACATTTGAAAACAATTGAGAGAGTATATGCTCAATAGAAAATCAATGAAATTAAGAGTTTCAAGTGTTTAATAATAGCTGTACAATTCTTAATGGTGCAGAAAATTGGACGGAACTTTTTTGGGATAGTTAAAAATATACTCAATAGCAGGAGGAATGAAATATTTTAATAAAATTTGCGCGGCAATACAACCTTGCCATATTTTATGAGGTAACTTACTAACCTATGGAAACTTTCGCATGGAAAACCAAATCCCTAAGAGGTCCTTAGTTTTTTATATACCAATGAAGGGGGCTTAGGGAAGGCAAATGTACATAGATGTGACGAATAGAGGGGGGAGAGAAGGTATTGCATGAGTGAGAGGAGTATGGCGACTAAAAGGTATAAGAAAGTGTAGTACACAATATTACTGTCCAATATGTGGGGGAAATGAGAGCTTAAAACATATATTTTTTTAGTGTAAAGGGATAGAAATTTGGAGGAAAGAATTTATTAACACGAAATGGTTTAAGTTAGACAGGAATATAACTATAGTTGAAACGTTTGTTAAAGGTAGTAAGAAGATCGGGCAATACTTGGACGAAGTGGCTATGGACAGTTAGCAGAAGTAATAACGAACTTGTATTATTATAATTAATTGATCAGAAACAAGGATGTACTTTAAAAATGAGTATGATTGGTACAGAGCCAGGGATGAACACCGGTCGCACTCAAAATAATAATAATAATAATAAATAATAATAATAATAATAATAATAATAATAATAATAATAATAATAATAATAATAATAATAATAATAATAATAATAATAATAATAATAATAATAATAATAATAATAATAATAATAATAATAATAATAATAATAATAATAATAATAATAATAATAATAATAATAATAATAATAATAATAATAATAATAATAATAATAATAATAATAATAATAATAATAATAATAATAATAATAATAATAATAATAATAATAATAATAATAATAATAATAATAATAATAATAATAATAATAATAATAATAATAATAATAATAATAATAATAATAATAATAATAATAATAATAATAATAATAATAATAATAATAATAATAATAATAATAATAATAATAATAATAATAATAATAATAATAATAATAATAATAATAATAATAATAATAATAATAATAATAATAATAATAATAATAATAATAATAATAATAATAATAATAATAATAATAATAATAATAATAATAATAATAATAATAATAATAATAATAATAATAATAATAATAATAATAATAATAATAATAATAATAATAATAATAATAATAATAATAATAATAATAATAATAATAATAATAATAATAATAATAATAATAATAATAATAATAATAATAATAATAATAATAATAATAATAATAATAATAATAATAATAATAATAATAATAATAATAATAATTTAATAATAATAATAATAATAATAATAATAATAATAATTTAATAATAATAATAATAATAATAATAATAATAATAATAATAATAATAATAATAATAATAATAATAATAATAATAATAATAATAATAATAATAATAATAATAATAATAATTTAATAATAATAATAATAATAATTTAATAATAATAATAATAATAATAATTTAATAATAATAATAATAATAATAATTTAATAATAATAATAATAATTTAATAATAATAATAATAATAATTTAATAATAATAATAATAATAATTTAATAATAATAATAATAATAATAATAATAATAATAATAATAATAATAATAATAATAATAATAATAATAATAATAATAATAATAATAATAATAATAATAATAATTTAATAATAATAATAATAATAATAATAATAATAATAATAATAATAATAATAATAATAATAATAATAATAATAATAATAATAATAATAATAATAATAATAATAATAATAATAATAATAATAATAATAATAATAATAATAATAATAATAATAATAATAATAATAATAATAATAAGTATAATAATAATAAATAATAATAATAATAATAATAATAATAATAATAATAATAATAATAATAAGTATAACAATAATAATAAGTATAACAATAATAATAATAATAATAATAATAATAATAATAATAATAATAATAATAATAATAATAATAATAATAATAATAATAATAATAATAATAATAATAATAATAATAATAATAATAATAATAATAATAATAATAATAATAATAATAATAATAATAATAATAATAATAATAATAATAATAATAATAATAATAATAATAATAATAATAATAATAATAATAATAATAATAATAATAATAATAATAATAATAATAATAATAATAATAATAATAATAATAATAATAATAATAATAATAATAATAATAATAATAATAATAATAATAATAATAATAATAATAATAATAATAATAATAATAATAATAATAATAATAATAATAATAATAATAATAATAATAATAATAATAATAATAATAATAATAATAATAATAATAATAATAATAATAATAATAATAATAATAATAATAATAATAATAATAATAATAATAATAATAATAATAATAATAATAATAATAATAATATAATAATAATAATAATAATAATAATAATAATAATAATAATAATAATAATAATAATAATAATAATAATAATAATAATAATAATAATAATAATAATAATAATAATAATAATAATAATAATAATAATAATAATAATAATAATAATAATAATAATAATAATAATAATAATAATAATAATAATAATAATAATAATAATAATAATAATAATAATAATAATAATAATAATAATAATAATAATAATAATAATAATAATAATAATAATAATAATAATAATAATAATAATAATAATAATAATAATAATAATAATAATAATAATAATAATAATAATAATAATAATAATAATAATAATAATAATAATAATAATAATAATAATAATAATAATAATAATAATAATAATAATAATAATAATAATAATAATAATAATAATAATAATAATAATAATTCTCTGATTTTATTTTATTCCTACTTAGAAATCGGTCCCAAATATATGATTATTGATACTGATCAGTAAAGTGTGTGGCAATGAATGACAAAAGAATTGAGCGACTTAGAAAGTACTTGATTAAAGAATCAGAATGATTTCCTGAAGTACAGTATTGGAGTTCTGTATTAAGCTCAATATGCGACAACAGTTGACCTTTAGTAACCGAGAGTGCTATATTATCAAACGTCAGAGATCATTTGAGCGGTGTATGGCAGAAAGGTATTAATGACTTTCTATAGATAAATATTTGGTTCAAAACCTCGGGATATGACAATACTTATTTACTCTGCTAACCCACAGCTGCGGTTGACCGAAGCAGAGAGGTTCAGAAACGCCATATGCTGCCACAAGATTATTTATCCACGTGATAAATATGCAGGTCCAGAATTTGATGGCATATGCGGTGTAAGTAATTACCTTTGCACATGCGCCGCGGTCGCTAATGGTTTCATTCAGATGATGTGGACGTTGTGGGTTGCATTGCTAAATGGACCTCTACAGAGCAAGTCTTTTATGGTTTTCTCTGCGTTGCTGACGATATGAATGATGATTTCGATGCAACAATAGAAAGGGAAAGGTCATAGATGTTTGACTCCATTCAACGTGATACATGCCTAGGATGCAATTAAATGAAGCCATTGTTTTGAATGAATAAAGGACTGCATTTCTTGCGATCCTAGCAGAAAATTTATAGTCAAACGATTATTCCATCACAAGTTTTAGCAACAAGGGTGCAAAACTTTGAAATTGTGGGTTACTTTTACTCATATTTTTCGACATATAGCTTAAATGAAATAAGGTGGTCCTTTTTACTGGTGATAGATCAGATTATTCTAATTTATCCTTCTAAATTGCTTTGACATTCTCTTCTATTGTGACTGGTTTTGAAGGAATAGGTAGAAACAACTCAGATTTATCCTTAATGACCCAACGAAGAAATATGTCAGTCCAGGGAGGTTTAAAGATCACCAGCCAGTTTGTTGAGATACTTGATAAATTTGCTGTCTTATAACTACGTAAAATATGAAGTTTTAACAGAGAAGCAAACAAATATGTAGAAATATAACAATTTATAACTTAAAACTTCACTTATATTATAAGAAATAATGATACTTTTCTTATAAATTGTCCGGGATAGCGATTTCATATGAAACTTTGACACATCCTCAGATGGAAACAACAAACTTGTCGCCATTGTTGCGAACGATAGATGTTAATATCCTCTTGTTAGTACTACCAAAATCTGAAAATTAAACTGCTGGTATTTCAAAATTCATTACGCGATGTTTGCTTTTTTAAAATAAATATATTTTCCCAAACCTTTAAATCTATCAGACCATTTAATTGTTTTAATTATTTAACTTCTGGATTTATTTCATGGTTAAATGATCAAAAATGATCTGCTACGGCTGATTTTTCAGTCTGTTTATACTTTATGTTACGAAAATGTTCTTTCGTTCTGATTTATAAATTACGTTTTGTCTTTCCAATATAAACTTTATTACAATCGAAACAATTAAGCTAATAAACACTTGATTTTTTGTTATTAGGATAATATCTTTTTTTATAGAAATGCAATAAATTTTTAATACTATATTTATTTTGAGGAACTATAGTTATACCAAACTCTTTAAACATTTTTGAAAATATTTATTAACCCTAGGATGGTAAGTAAATTTGTTAAACTTATAATCTTATTTTAGTTTTTAAGGGTAGAAATATCCTTAACAATTTTTTTATTTTAATTTTTTATTTTTTATTTATAAAGTCTTTATTAAGAACCATTTTTTTTTTTTGTAATTTTTCGTCCTCCAACGTCATATCGGACGATGAATGGAATGGGTGAAATGATGCTCAAACGAGTCTGAGGTTCATAGAGCTTAGAGTTACCCGACATTCGTCTACCTGGATTAGGGAAAACCCCGGGAAAACCTTATTCAGGTAACTCGACCTGACCTCTTGAACGTGAGGTAGACACTCTACCACCATGCTACCAAGGCGGGCACCATAATTAAAGCAGTATTAATAATATGTTATATTCTTTATTAAATTCATCTTTATTCAGCGTTATATTTATTAATCTATAAATAAAACTATGGAAAACAGCAAATTTATATGAAAAAGGGTTAAAAATTTATTTTTTATGTAATTATCATTATGAGTAGACTTCCTATAAATACCAAAGTTTAATTTCTTAATATTTCTTATTAGTTTTAGATCTAGAAAAGGAAGAAAACCATTAATTTCAGTCTCTAATGTAAATTTTATAGCTTTAGCTTGCAAATTTAGTAATTTTAGAGCATCGTGTATGAGTTTATCAGGAACAATTGCAAAAATATCATCAACGTATCTATACCAAAGTTTAAACAAAAACATATTAACATCTAGCGTTCGTAACGATGGCGACATCTTTGTTGTTTCCGGCTGAGGATGTGTAAACGTTTCACATGAAATCGCTATCCCGGACAATTTATAAGAAAAGTATCATCATTTCTTATAAGATAAGTGAAGTCTTAAGTTAAAAATTGTTAATGTTTGTATATATTGTTGTCTTTTGATCATATGATTAAATTCCTGTTAAAAGTGTTATACTCTGACAGTAATTATGAATCAAAATTCATATAATCGAAGTAAGTACACTTATCTCGTGGGCTCCAGCAAAACATGAACATGATAAAACTAAATACAGCAACTATGAGGGAATAACATAGCAGAAAATCTGATCATATCAATACTTGGAGTAATCCTGCATCTTTGACAATAACTACAAAATGAACATTTGCATAGGTATATAGAAATAATTAAACTCTAGCATTTGTTTCTCTGTTTGCTTAAAAGAAGACAATTCGAGGTAAATAAAAGAGCAATCTGTTTCTTTAAGATGGTTTATTTTAGTTCATGTAAATAACAAATTATATTTTAACTGCAGTTGTTAACCAAAGATAGGTCGCTAAATAAATTGGTGTTGTATGCTAGAACCTACTTCTATTTATCCACCTACAAAACTTTGACAGTGAAACGGCAAATAGATAAGGAAAGAAGACCTATGATCACAGATATATAACCTAAATTTTCTTTTATTCTTTCCTTTTACATGGAATGATCCTTAAACCTGACAAAATTAAGTTCAGCATTTGAGATCCTTTACTGCCTTCATTTAATTACTTTTCTTAAGAAATATCTGTCAAAACTGTCATCTTCTCTAAATAAAGAAGCATTTAGAGAAACTCTTACATAAGCAGGTATCAATGGTAGCTTAAAGATTTACCACCCAAGGCGTTGGGAGAGGTTAGGAATTTCTCAGAACTCAAAGTGCTCTCAGCGGTTAGGGTTAATCTCATTACTCTTCGAAGGAGTTGTCTTCATAGCATTTACATTCCCAAGAAGCAGCTTCCAACTGAGATGATATCTCATCACGCTCTTGTATGTTTAAGAGGCGGTCGAACATAGAGAGTAGTGGATATATAAATACAGTATACATGCATTATTGACAGAGAAAATAATGAACAATAAACGTACAGACCATATTTTAAACATTGACTTGCACATGTTTTAGGTGATATATACAAAGTTAGTGGTGAGTGACACGAGGAAGAAATTATAATTACAATATTGGAGGGAAAATGAGCAGGGAGAACTTATAGCTTTCTTGGAAAATATTTAATCTAGTTGCATTCTGCGTTTGATTGTAAAAGAACGGGAAAACTTTCAAGAAAAATAACGTGTACTTTAATGCACCATTTTCAAAAGGTATCGCAGGAGAAGCATGAATATACCATTTGCATCTATTGATCGACTTACGGAAACAGACATAAACACGGTTGAACAGGGGAATAACAAAATTATATAGTGTGATCCATATAAACTTGAACCATTTTAAGAGGCCATAACTTTGAACCAATAATAGGACACACATGCACCTTTGGGAGAATATAATACACAATTGAGAGGTTACAGAGATTACAGAGAAAATGTTGGAAGTGATCTCCACCAGTATCTATACATGTTTGCAATCGTTTCACTTTATTATCTGAATAGAGTGGACTAACTCTGTCCGATACCTTGGAGTAACATTGGATAGAGGCCTAACCTTTCGCCAACACATCAGAGACCTAGCAGCAAGGGTACATGGAGCTATCACTTCCCTGTATCCTATGCTGGGGTCGAGCTCGATGCCGCTTGGCCTGAGGATATACCTCTTCTGAGCGCTGGTAATCCCCGTGATGCTATATGCCTGCGAGATCTGGGGCATGGCCGCAGATAGCTGGTTGGCAGGGCTTCAACGTGCACAGAATAGAGGACTATGGTCTATCTATTCTGTGGGTCGCTATTTTCCTACCAGGTTGCTTCACGAAGCCTCGGGACTTCCATATGTGGAGGACAAAGTTAGGCGCCGGGCATCAAAATTCTACGCAACTTTACCAACTCATAGAAGCGCCCTTGTTAGATCATTGGGAGATTATGACCCCACTAGAAGCCCTGCACCCTGGTGTTTTTAATTCAGTTTTGGGTTGGGGTGAATTTTGTTGCCAAACAACTTATTGTCCTTTCATCCCGAAGGTACAATAACTGTAACCTCACATAATTCTTCAAATCTCAAAACCTACACCATATCCATCCTACAAAATGCCGTTCGAATACCTTACCTGCGGTAAAACCCTTAACGGGTGGGCACGCAGCTAAAACCTTCTGGCTATATACAGCCAGCCAGCACTTCATGGTCATGGTCATGGTCATATTATCTGAAGTTTTACGGAGAGTATCCGCACTAATATTACTTACTTCGCTTCGAATAGATTCCTTGAGAACATCATTATCCGTGGTCTATTCCAAAAATCTGGAGGTAATGTCAGGGGATCTGGTTGACCACAGACCTTTTGAGATTATTCGATTACACTGGACAACAATGAAAATATTTCGGGCTTAAAAATAGTGAATTTACAGTGTATTTCCATCACCATATCACCATAAAAAATCACCATAAAATGAAAAATTAGCTCTTGCTTTGAAGATAAAGTGACATCTGATTTTTTTAGAGTGAAGATTTTAAATTTGGGGGAAAGTTTTTGGGAGTTGGCACACCTTCAAATAACATTCGACAGACATTTTGGAAATTAAGTGATACAAAGGTTAAGGAAAGCATTTTTGTTGGACCACAAAGAGAACTTGTAAAGGATCCTGCATTTGACCAAGTTTTGGAAGAAAGAAAAGGATGCTTGGGAAGCCTTCAAGTGTGTTTGATCATGGACTTTTAGGCAACAAAAGAGATGACAACTACAAGCATTTGGTGACAATGCTCCTGAAAAAATACCGTAACCTTGGATGCAACATGTCTCTTAAGATCCATTTTCTCTTCTCCCACCTAGACTTTTTCCCTCCTAGTTGTGGATCTGTTAATGATGAACATGGGGAGAGATTCCATCAGGACATTTCTGTTATGGAACAAAGATATTAGGGCCGTTGGAATGAACTAATGCTTGTGAATTACTTTGTATAGGGATTCTGTGGAGCTCCTCACAACAGGCAAGCTAAAAGACGACGAAGTCAATAGGCCACCACATGATTATCTTCAAACATGGCTATCTGAGAAGTACTTTTCCAGCAATTTGAAACTCTTAGCATGTAATTAACAGTTAAAAAAATCCAATGCACTTTCATTGTTGTTAGCATTTAAGTAATTAAAATGTATCCTTTTCTCTCAATCCGTTAATCCATCTCGTGTATATCATAGAAACTAGAGCTAATAAATTTTTTTTCACTGTCATACTTGTTTTTCTCAACCCAAAATTAGTAGGAATTGCCTCATGAAGTGCTCGAAAATTAAAAAAAAAAAATATTATTTTTTGTTGCCCATTGTTATCAAAGAAACAGGTTACATGTACCATGGTGTCGTTAGATGTATGGCAAGTTGTTCCATCTTGCTGGAAATAACCTTCCATCAATTCGATATAATCTCCGTAAAACTTCCGAGAATATAGTGAGACGAGTAAAAACAAGTATAGATGCTGGTGGAAGACACTTTCAACATTTTCTCTGAGATGTAAATAGTGTAATGTATTCTCTCAAATGTGCATTATATTCTTCCAAAGTTGCACGTGTGTCCTATTATTGGTTCAAAAGTTAAAGGTGTATTGAAATGGTTCAGGTTTATGTGGATCGCACTATATAAACCTGTATTACTATACATGCATTTCGCAATAGAAGGCGTTGCATTTGTTCTAGATTTTGACACGAAATATATTATAAGAGATTTGGGTTGGTTTTACATGGGCTTCAGCAGTACATTTTTCAGGGAATCAAGTAAACATTGAACTTCCACCTGCAGGTTTAAGAGAGAACTTCGAGTAAATTTGTTCACCACTAATTTGCCATAATTAATTTTAGACTAAATTCTGCTTATAATTATCTGATGACCAATACACCCATGTATTTACGTCAAACCAAGCGAAAATAGAGACGAATAAATAGAATTGAGTAGAATACAAGTGAAACACTTGAATCAGAGCAACCCAATAAAGAAAGAAAATGAAGAAAGGCAGTGCATATAGATCTTATTCATATGTGACTCAACTCGGAACCTACGAGTGCTCTTCAATAAAGAATGATCACTTTTTTTTTCAACGTACCTTTACTTATCCTCATAATTTTGATGGTCCTTCTCAAAATAGTCTTCCCTGAATGCGATACACTTGTCCCAGACTTTCTGCCAGTCTTCAAAGACATGCTGGAAACCATTTGTTGAGATATCCTTCAAAATTACCTTCACCACTGCTTCTGATGATGGATAATGCCTCCTACGAAGTCGTTTTTTTTTTTTTCAAGTTAGGGAATAGAAAAAAGTCACATAAGGCTAAATCCGAACCATAGGGAGGGTGAGGCATTCACTTCACTTTGATTTTTACAAGATATTCTGCAACAACTTTGGCAATATGCGGCCGCGCATTATCGTGGTGCAGCATCCAGACCTGCTTCACGGAAATGTGGTCTTTTGCGCCTGATATGAACTTGCAATGTTTTCAGGACATCCCTGTAGTATTGGCTGGTTACTGATGTGTGTGCAGGTTCAGCATGCTGATAAATCATTCCATGAATATCAACGAATGAGATGACCATAACCTTCCCAGCAGAAGCAACCACTTTTGCTTTTTGGGGGTTGGTGATGAAGAAGATTTCTGCACTGAGCTTTGTTGTTTGCTCTCAGAATCAAAATGATGCAGCCAAGTTTCATCTTCCTCTAACATCAACTTTAACTGCATGTTACCTCCATTGCAGCTGTAGGCGATACTGAACATGTCTGTACTTACGCTGTTCTCACAGGTGGTAACCAGGAGTACCAACAGTGAAACTACTACGGCGTGTTTGTTTCACATTAAGCTAACAAAATATAATAAGATTGAATTTTAGTGCGAAAAATTTGTCCGTAAAAATTATGATTGTCCTTTATTGAACAGCCATAATAATTTGCATTATAATATGAATATCATATGGAGTTTTTTATAACAATTTCCTGAAGTTAAATTTTTTATATAATCTGATGTTTTTTTTTTTTTAAATGAAACATTAATAATGCTCCCTCTAAGGGATGCTTAGAGTTCGAATAAGCTCTAAAGAATTGGAGACATTATCTGAGCATTGAAGTAACCGCAAAGCTGATATTCTTATTCACATATCTTTAAGTACTTTAAATTTTCGATAAGTGGTTCTACAAGAAATCTGAATAAACATTATTTCAGTGAAGAAATAAACATCAGTCAAAGAAAATGTGCTCCAATAGTGAACAGACTATGCTTAGTGCTATAATGAATTTCTTTAACTACAGTGGGCATTAATATCAATGCTGACCGCTTGCTGAATAACTTGTGTGCAAGAGTTCTATCAAGTTTAAGAGTAACTAACTATTAACGTCAGAATTCTGATGATATCTTTTATTTATCGTTAAGGATTTTATCAACGGAACAGCTGATTTCACCAATCGTTATGTTAAGGCCCTGGGTAAAAGATTTGACTGTGTTGTTGCTAATATATCATCGGTAGGTACCGAAATTGGGCTTGTTGCATTTCAGCAATTCAGGTGTCCTATTTTAATGATTCATAGTTTAACTTTGCGGAATCGATTGAACAGTATCAAAATGCTTAAGTAGAAAGCTTACCATTG
This sequence comes from Mantis religiosa, assembly GCA_030765055.1. NCBI lineage: Eukaryota > Metazoa > Arthropoda > Insecta > Mantodea > Mantidae > Mantis > Mantis religiosa. The sequence goes on from CM060952.1 coordinate 174,442,898, forward strand.
ACTTCCTCCCGAGAATTATTAGAATAGTAGTTTACGATATAATAGCTGCATAAATATGTCTCACGTGTGCTTATGCCTTTGGAGTCCATTTATGCTAATGAATATACATACACCTTTCTCGAAATGTGGTTCCAAGAAAACATAAGCTCAAAACATTTTCGAGAATTAGGGAATATCCCTCAGAATGTTTTATCAGTTTGATATGTAAAACCAGGATAGGTTTGCCGTCATAAAGCACATGTAATAATAACCTTATTTCTCGAACGATAACATAGTTTTAGTTAATTTTTTCCTACATCTGGTTTAAATTCGTTTCTGAGAATTTTTCATCAGTTTTTATCCTTAGAAATTAACGGATTTTTATAAGTACCACCTCTGATTAACATATGGTAAATACATACATTTATTTAAGAGAGAGAGAAAGAGAGAGAGAGAGAGAGAGAGAGAGAGAGAGAGAGAGAGAGAGAGAGAGAGAGAGAGAGAGAGAGAGAGAGAGAGAGAGAGAGAGAGAGAGAGAGAGAGAGAGAGACGGAGGGAGATGGTATTTAAGTGTGCTCAACTGCTGGGTCTTCAGCGCCCTTAAAAAACAATTGATTTACGCAGAAAACCTAAATAAAAGTCTAAGACACTAGAAGACCATAATACAAATATACGCAAGATAAAGCACCCACAAAACCATCAGGCAAAGTCTAAAATCTTAAAACCATAAAACCATAGAAAGTTAAAAAAAAAAAAAAAAAAAAAGGCTAAAAAGTCCCAAGTGCTTCCGATGTGGCAAAGACTACAACGGAAGTTAAAACAATAAAAATGTTAAAAAATGTTAAAATACCGTAAGTCCTTCGGCCTAAATTCTAAAATTTACATCTAAAACGAACGTTAAAACCTTGCCCACCGCGAGGATCTCCTCCAAGCTGGCCGGCAGCTGGAGAGACCTGCGGAGACATTCTAGTCTAAAACAATCTAAAAAATGTGTGTCGTACTGACAATTCCGAACCGTACAGCTGGCAAACTGGAGCCGGGGTCCGATTCAATAAAAACCTGTGGGTAAAATAACAGTGCCCAATGTGCAACCGAGCCAGTGTTATTTCCTCCCGACGGGATAAACGACGGGAAGTTACCCAAGGAATCGAGAGCTCCTTCACCGATCCCATCTGAGCAGACCACTCATCGCCAGCACGAGAGCACCGCCCTACGCACAACAAGCCGAAAGTCTTCCATAGTGACCAAAGGATAACTCTAGGTGCTGTGGCTGTCACCTTAGCCGCCAAATCCGCCATTTCGTTCCCTTCCAAGCCCACGTGACCAGGGACCCATGAGCATACCACGCTGACGCCAGAGGCGTGCAAAACGTGGAGGGCATCCTGGATACGCTGTACCAGGGGGTGGTGGTGGTACAGCTCACGAAGGCTCTGAAGGGCGCTCAGGGAGTCGCTAAGGATAAGGCAGTCACCCAAAGTTCTCCGGCGAAAATGCAAAATGGCTGGGTATATTGCATGGAGCTCTGCAGTGTAGATAGAAGTGCTGCCATGGAGACCGAATGTAAAGGGTCATTTATTTAAGAATTTTGTTTAAACAGGGCAATATTTTACAGATCATATTTGCAGAAACTGTTATTCCACTATTTTGTAACGTAACAATTAATGCCTAATCAAAGAATAATGGAAAAAACCTTAGGAGACAGTCATGTAAATGTTTGAACAAACTTAAAATACTCACATTACCCTGTTTATATATATTTGAACGTCTCAAACATGTAATAACAAACCACTAAAAAGGAAAAAAATAGAAACATTCATGAATATAATACAAGAAAAAAACAGAACTTCTTTAGAAATAGGTTCAGGGGAGCATTAGGTGCCAAATGTATTGATAGTACTGTAAATAATTTATACTATCATAAATGAATGAAGAAGTGAAGAAAATTTTCTCAATAGAGACTTACGTAGTGAAAAACGCTTTCTAGTCAATTGAAGAATACAAAAATGGAAGGGTGGCTTAGTTTATTAAATTTTGTTATCAAGCTATTTTGTATATCTAGAACTTGTAATAATCTGTAAATATATTTATTTATTTTTATTATTGAACTGTAAAAATATAATTATAGTGTTATTTTTTGACCATGCCTTGTGAAAAATGTTGCATATGGCAGAATAAATCTGAATCTGAATATATGACTGCATTCAGCATAATATACAAGAGGAAAACCGTGAGCTGTTGAAATTTCGTTTTGAGTTGAGTTTTAAAGGCAGAAGAGCTTAAATAATGTGGAAAAAATCAGCGTTACCTAATTGAAGTTTGTACCTCAAGTTGTAGTTTGAGGATTATGCATACCAATTTTGCCTTTCATCTCTCAGGTTTTATATTACACAAATGTTAGTTCAAAGCATTACCTTTTCATGTAGATTGTTGCAATAGACAATATTTCTAGGAGGGATAAGAGGCAGGAAAAAGGGAATTTGTGAATTGTGTGGGGGATAAGAAAGCATAGAACACTATGTAACAGAATGCGAGGAGGTTGCAATGGGGTGAAAAATGGTTTGGGAGGAAAAATGGGTGAAAGTAGAGAAGAAGATAGTAGCTATAAAAATGTTATCGGGAAGAAAGGTAAAGAAGGTAAGAAGTATTGTTGAGTTCTTGCAGAATATAAAAGAAAAATGAGCCAGAAATGTTAAGAATATAAGAAAGGAAGATAAGGGGAAAGAATGGTACTAAGTAATCAAGGAGGCATGGAGATTAAGAGCTACCTGGCAGAGCAGAACACTAGGGTGTCGTGTAAGCCAAAGTAGCAACAAGGTAAAGACAAATAAATGTAGCCAAAGGTTTTAAATTGTAAAATTTTGGAATATCCACAATAAATAATCTAATCTAAATAAATATAATCTATTAAATGAAAGGGAGATTTATTTATTTGGAATTTGAGAGTTACCAAAATGCAATTAGTACAATGTAGATCAGCGAGGCTCGCTTTTTTTTCTTTTTATTTTTTTTCCCTTTCCCTCGGCGCAAGTACCTCGTTGTTCCATACCTTTCCTCATTCCGTTTAAAGTGCTTACCACATTAATAACGCAATATACTATTTCTGGTTTTGAGTGTTTTAATAAAATATTCGAATTGTCATAACTCTCTTCTTTTCGCATATAAGAACTAAGATTGAATTATACATAAGGTTTGGGTTAGCAATAGCATAATTCCCACTTATAAATTGTATTACACTGCAGTGACATAAAATGACGAGTGTTTCGTGTTTCATTATTCACTACGTGTTAATGTGATGTCGTTTGCTTATTTGTATGTGTGTGTTCTGACTTGGAAACAATAAACTTCTATTACTCATCATTTGAGGAACATTTCAGCCGAGATTCGAACTCACAACCCTTTTCTTGTGATGAAAATTATTTTCTAAAGGCGGAAAAATCAAAGGTCGATTGATACGGGGGAAATGTTGGAAATAACAATGAAACTTCGCTGGACTTAACAATAGTAGCACTGAAAACAAAAGAAAAGCATTAAATGTAGAATGAGTTGTACCAGTACGTGACACCTTTTAGGAGCAGAGTAAGTTACACGTCTTTTGAGGTACAGGAAACAATAACGGAGAGAATTAAGCGAAACGATCGACACCAACATTTCCTTTTGATTCTCTTTAAGTAGGACATCATTTCGTGCAGCTGAATAGTGTCAGGAAACAGTGCTGGTCATTATAAAGTCTGAACCAATCATGCATAACTGAGTAACGGACAATATGCTTTTGGGGATGTTCATGTTTCGTGTTTTCTCATCTATGGTGCAAGCATTCGTACATCTTATCGGCTTTAGAACACCTCGTTTGTGCTTACCTAAAAAGGTTACTGACCATAGTGGTTGTCTAGGACAGGAAGATGCAGTTATGATACAGAAACTGCTCCTCATAATTGCTCAACATTTTTATTCTTCCTGTAACTGAATAATGTTTTGGTTTGCCTGAATATATTTCTAATATCACTTAAAATGAGATATACTAGTAACTATTTTTTTTTCATATTGTTTTGCATTAAATAGTACAAAACAGTGCTCCTTATTATTGTCATGGACCATTTTGGTCAGCTCTATCATCATCATCATCATCATCATCATCATCATCATCATCATCATCATCATCATCATCATCATCATCATCATCATCATCATCATCATCATCATCATCATCATCATCATCATCATCATCATCATCATCATCATCATTATAAGCTGTAAATTATTTGAAAATATAAACAAGTGACAAAAATATCTTAAACAGTTTAAAAGCATTGACATAAATAGCGAGCTCTGGCGTGATACGCATTTTTTGTTGTAGTATAATTTTGCCTATCTTTTATGGTTTAACAAATATACACACGTATTCAGAATGAAGAGTGCTTCATGTATAAATATGTTTTCTTTTCGTGAACAAATTTATCATATATCTTAAGTCAAATGTTTGATCTTCTTAAGAAAATATTTTTAGATTTATAAGACAGTTTTCTTTTTTAATCTGTCACTCTTCGGAAGTTTATCAGCCCATTGCCAATGCATGGATTAAATCGCTTACACCTTTCGGTCCCCTCAGCAAAGGTTTCTGTGGATCAGTAAGTTAGGCACTGGCGTATTTATCTCCAGGTCGCGGGTTCAAATCCCAGATCAATTTTTAAGCTTGCTTAGAAGTAAACAACAATGTCAGTACATTTATTTAGTGCCCGCCTCGGTAGCGTAGATGGTAGCATGTCTGCCTCACGTTAAAGACGCCCCAAGTTCGAATCTCGGTCAGGGTGAGTTACCTGGATAAGGCTTTTTCCGGGGCTTTCCTTATGCTCAAAGAGGAATGTCAGGTAACTCTAAGCTCCTTGGACCCCGGGCTCATTTGAGCATCATTTCACCCAATTCATTCACCGTCCGTTATGACAAGTTGGAGGGCATAAATTACAAAAAAAAAAAAAAAAAAAAAAAAAAAAAAAAAAAAAAAAAAAAAAAAAAAAAAAAAAGTATGTAAAAGAATTTCTGTACGATGAAATTCCGGCACGCCGACGGTGTTGAACTGATACTTCAAAGTAACTGCGTCTTCAAAAATCTTTCTCTTTTCCTCTAAACGGAACTCAAGTACTACGTTTGGTGTTTATTGGAATTTTTGTTTTTCAGTAATGCTGCTCATAAATGTTTGAGGGAGGTTCAAAAGTGTACTTCCGTTGAAATCTGGATATCGAAATAATTTTAGTACAGGAAATACCCAACAGAGCAACTAATAGGCCTATATGTCAAAACCTTCGGATTATAGGAAGTGCCAAACATCAACAAATAAGTTAATCCATTTCGTAAGCTTAACTGAACCAAATATAAGAAAGTGTCTAAAAACTTTCGTCAGAATTGTCTGGAAATTTCCAACTTATATTATTATAAAGCACGTTCTTACTTTAATAGTACATTCAGTTATGAGAAACCGATTCATTAAATAGTTATTGGCTTTTGTCGTGCATATAGTGTATTCAGCTCTGCCTTAGCAGGCAGATCTGTTGTATGATGTTCCAGCTTTTACCTGAGAAACCCGCTATCGCCTCCTCCTTCTCTTATTTTATTTTGATGTCATTAGATAACAATGGTAGCTTCTGCAGTTAACCAGTGCAGTGTTAGTTACAGAAAATAGGGAGAAATACTTATTTTGTACACAGGCAATCTGATATTATCAACTTTTCCAAAGTTACACTATCAAAAACATGAATGGATAACATGAACTATCTCTATGGAAATTTGCAGTCCCTTTAAGAGAAAGCTGTATACCCCTATTTTATTTATCTTCTCTACAGTTCAGTGTGTTCCACAATGAATAAGCTCAAAATATAGATAGGGGAACTGTCATTGTAGAATATAACTATATAGTGCCTATGAAGCATTAAATACAAAGATATTAATATAATATAGACTTTATTTTAATAAGAGTCTTATAATACTTAAATATCTTTTATATTTTTATTATTTTAAATCAAACAAGATCCAATTATATTTAATAAAGGTTGCGGGAATAATTTCGTGCAGTAATTCCTATAGCCCAATGCTAAAATATCCCAGCTCCATGTCCTTTACAACTTCATTCCTGCAACTAAGCACAATCTTTCCTCAGAACGTAAAGAGAAAAGAGGTTTGAGCATTAGATTCGATCCAACGGTCAGCCGTTGGTACAGTTGTTCCTTTCCCACGGTGGACCATCCCCGTTTTTTTCCTCCTACCTCCTCCCTGTCCGCCAACCCTCAGACACCTTCTTCTCCAGCTTCATACAAATGCAATGTTTTGTGTTCTTCCAAGCGTGCTATGTCATACAAATGTAAAGGAGAACATTATCATCCCTGCTGAATTACAAATATACTGCTTGTTAATAAGATAAGGAGTGAAAGAAAAAGCAAACAAAATTCAGATATGCGTGAGGAATGTTAAATAAAAACCATTTTCTTTACTTTAACTTTTTCTGGTATATAGCTACAACACTGCTCTGCAGCAAAAATGATACTTTCTAATGATTAAGTGTTCCTAAATGGGAGTTTAGCTCTGAGTTCAACGGTGTAATCCATTTTTTCTATCACTTTAGGTATTTGAGGAAATATATAATTTGTATTTCAGAAAATCTCATAGCAGGGCATGGAAAGTTCCTATTTTTAAAGTATAACACCACCGTATTGTGAGTGTTTTAAGAACCTATGTGTATTCATAATAGAATGGCCTAAGATAAGCTGAACGTAGGTGTTTTTACAGTGCCATAGATCAGAAAATTAATGTGTGACTTCAATTTTGAGCATAAGATGAACCAAACAGAAAAGCGTGCCTGACAGAGCTAAAGAGATGTTGTAAACAACTTCTTAAAAAACACAAGGAGTCAAGATTACAAAACTAAAGTGAACACCATGTTGGAGAACTTGAAAAACTTGGTTGTAGCATGAGTTTGAAGTTGCACATCCTTCATGCTCACAATGACTATTGCTGTCTTGGATTTTACAGTGAAGAATACGGTGAACGTTGCCACCAGAACTTGAAAGACATAGAAAGAAGGTACTATGGTGGATGGAGTGTTAATATGATGGCAGACTATTGTTGGTCACTGAAAAGGGAACAGAATCTTGATACTCATGGAAGACGTTCTTCCTAGTTAGGACACTGATTTTTTTTCTATCTTAAGTTGATAAAACTTGTAAAATGTGCATACATTGTGTTTAAAATGGCATAATTATATATTTCTTCATACATGCCGTGTTCTTGAGCTAACAGTAGAAGTGTATAAATTTATAGCGCTAATAGGTGAATATAATTTTTCCCCTTTTTTGAAAAATCTGGACGTGGTACAAGAAATTGGATGACATATTTGGAATCAGTGCTCCAGAATTAGGGGGAAATGACATTCATAACCAAAACATCAACAACAAAAAAGAAGAGAGAGACTGAGAGAGGGAGAGAGAGAGAGAGAGAATTTGAAATTGCAGAACAGTGTAATGAATAAATGAATAAAGAGGAAGTATCGTATTACATCCAAAAATAGATATTGAAATTTACCGGAAGTGGAACAGAAAATAGAGGAGGAATTTTACAAAAAGATATGTGTATATATGTCTATATACTGGGATAATCTAAACGAATATATTGGAAACGGCTATTGTTAAAACAATTAATTTATATAAGCTATCATGTACTTTGGAGGGTTCCAGTGTATTTGGTATAACAACTATTTGTCCCTTACGACCCCATTATATTAAACTTACAAATTGACTCATGTGCATTTCAATATATATGTAAATAGCTTTATAAAGTAGTGACTGAATTGTTATTATTATTATTTTGTAAATAGCTTACTAACCTAGTAGCTATCCTAGGGTGGGTAGATTTTTTATAGACTTTTGCTGTCATACCTTAAGAATCTGTGATTCATCTATAAAGTTCAGCATTTTTTTTTTTTTTTTTTGCATTATTCCAAGCTGTATGTTAATGTTTCTCTCAAAACACCGAAATTTCTTGTTACTATATAATTTTCAGTCGAAATAGTACTCCTGTTACTGATTTTCTTTATATCTTAAGAACGTAATACGATGACTAGAGATTTGAATACAGCTTATGCAAGTTGTATGTAATTAAAAACATAATATTCAATTTGAAAACATTCCCAATCAAATAATGTAGTCAATAACGTAGTCTACATAAAAGAGAACCACACGTAACATATAAATTTGTTGCCTTTTAACATGTGCAATAAATAAAAGTTTCGTTTAATTACTTATTTTAATTCTCAGGAAGCAGCATAAAGATCTAAATGAGACCTTAACTACAGAGCTATTCAATAGAGAATGATCAGTTTTTTTTTTTTTTTTTTTTTTTTTTTTTTTTTTTTTTTTACAACGTACCTTTACCAATCCTCATAATTTTGATGGTCCTTCTCAAAATAGTCTCCCCTGAATGCGATGCACTTGTCCCAGTGTTTCTGCCAGTCTTCAAAGACAAGCTGGAACCCATTTTTTGAGAGATCCTTCAAAATCGCCTCCGCAGCCTTCACCACTTCCTCTGATGATGCATAATGCCTCCCTAGAAGGCGTTTCTTCAAGTTAGGGAATAGATAAAAGTCACATTGGGCTAAATCCGGACTATAGGGAGGGCGAGGGATGCACTTCACGGTGACTTTTGCACGATATTTAGCAACAACATTGGCAGTATGCGGCTGCGCATTATCGTGATGAAGCATCCAACCTGCTTCATGGAAATGTGGTCTTTTGCGCCTGATATGTACTTGCAATGTTTTCAGGATATCACTGTAGTATTGTCCAATTACTGATGTGTGCAGGTACAACATGCTGATAAACCATTCCATAAATATCAAAGAATGAGATGAACATAACTTTCCCAGCAGAAGCGATCACTTTTGCTTTTGGGGGGATATTTGCACACTTAGCTTCACTGTTTGCTTTCAGGATCAAAATGACGTAGGCAAGTTTCATCAGCAGTGATTACGTTTGAAAGAAACTCCGGATCTTCCTCTAACATCAACTTTAACTGCATGTTACCTCCATTGCAGCAGTTGGCGATACTGAACATATCTGAACTTGCCGGCTTCTCACAGGCGGGAACCAGGAGTACCAACAATGAAACTACTACGGCTTGTTTGTTTCACATTAAGCTAACGGAATATAATAAGATTGAATTTTATTGCAAAAACATTATGACAGTAAAAAATTATGATCATTCTTTACTGAACAGCTCTCGTAAAATAGTAAACTCATTTAACCGAATATATTTATGGCATTAACTTAATTTAATATGATATATCCTATTTAATGATGAGTAATAAATAAAATATACGTATTGGTGTTAAGGGAACTAAAGCTAGATAACTTAAGAGAAAATCCTCAATAAAAGTCACAACTAAAATGTTGGCTAACCGTTTATCGAAATAATAATGAAATTTTATTCTCTCAACTATCCTGAGAGTGTACTAGTGCGTGCAATATTCAGACACAATCGAAGGATATCTGCGGGGTCCATAGGAACCCTAATCAAAGTTGTGCCATCATTTATCATTTGAAGACCTTTTCTACTCAGCCGAGAAGGTTAACACCATATTTAGTGGGGGGGGGGGGGAGCACAAAAAAAGGTTCCATTTCCTCCCCCGAAGTTTGCTTCAGGCCTTTAACGTCCTTGTTTCTCGGCGCCTATGATGATAGTTGTATTGGCAATGACGAAAATCTGCAAAGACGTACTTCAGAACCCGTTATGGAAGACATAAATTTAGTTTGGACTTCCGTTAGGCGGAACACCTTCTCTAAAGGTACCACGAGCAAATGTCTATTTTCAATCAAATTGCTTGCTTGGGCCATGAACAATAACAGCAAAACACTGGAATGTTATCTTCTCTAGGAGCGGCACAATAGGCTATTGTGAGTAATGGCATCGGAAGCTTGCTGGAAATGCCTCTAAGTAACGTGTCACGGCCATTGGTAACGATGCACTTGACTGACCACTAGCTAACACCATCATTCACATTTTGTCTGGTACATGATCGGTAACGAGGTAGTAGCATTGTCCATTCCCAGACACCGTTAGAAAACATCAGCGAGGTTTTTTAGTTGAGTATTTGCAATGATTCTGTGGACGATAAGTTACCCGAGCTAATGCGATTTTCTGCTACATATTTGGCTGCTAGAAAAGTATTTCCCTGTTGGAGATATTCTGGTCTTTGTTAACAGATAATTAAATAAGACACATCAAATGCCGTGTTAGAGTATCCATATTAATTATTGATGCTTCTGTTCATATTATGTTATTCACGTTAACTTTCTGGCTATATTATTTCAAATTAAAAATTTGTTTCTGCGGTAGATAGAGAACGAAATGCAACTGTGCGTGTTTCAAACAATCACTTCAGATTTTGTCACCTCTCTGGCATTAGTTCCTTTAATTTGTTAACATTTTAAACATTTGCCGATGTGTTACATTAACAAACAAACTATTCATTAAAATTCTTATTTATGTAATTCACGTTAAAAGAATTAAACTTACCTTTATGCATTTTTTCCTATAAATACAAGGGAAATGGGGGAATACGATAAGGTTACTCAAATCATTTAAGTCGCCAGATCAGTGATGGCTCTGAAAACATATTCTTTTTGTATTGTTATGATTTTAATTCAGTAAATTGAAAATATTTGAAAATTAAAACTAATAACAAGGGATACTTCTGAAATTATGAGTTCCACCTGAAATGATATTGTTCAAAGTGCAAACACTCCGTCTGTTAGAGTTTATTAGTTCGGCAAATTTAATTAAGAATAAACAGCTCTTCAGATGCTATGCTGAGAGAATTTAGGAGACAGATTTCATTTGATATAAAATATACTGAATATACGGCGTTTTAATCAAAATCTTAGATCCAGATTTAAAAAAAAGTTCGATTCCTTTCCCGTGTTTAGGGTAGCTTCAACTGTGAAAATCCCAACAAAAAGAACATAAAACAAAAACAAAAGTTTATGGTTCATACTGGAATTACGGTGTTTAAAAATATAGGCATACAAGTTACACTCACACACACACACACACACACACACACACACACACACACACACACACACACACACACACACACACACACACACACACACACACACACACACACACACACACACACACTGATAATGTTCTAAAATTCAATAACGAATTCAGGATCCCCAACACGTACCTACTTGTGAGTGACCCTTAAAAACAAAGGAGTATTAAAATTATCCATGTGTATGCTAGTATAACTCCAAATTGATAGTAAAAAAACGTCAAGCTTGGGGAAACTGAAATCTATCTCATCTGAAGTTCTTCAAATTACTAGGTAAACGCACTACGTGGAGTTGACCAAATTTTACCACAGATCATCGGTTACTATTACACTGGGCAACAATGAAAATGTTTCGGGCTAAAAAATATTGAATTTACATATATTTACATCATCTGAATTCAAAAATCCCCATAAAAATTGTAGATGAGCTCTTTTTTGAAGATAAAGTGATGTTTCATTTTTTAGAGTGAAGATTTTAAATTTTGGTGACAGTGCTCCTGCAAAAATACCGTAACCTTGGATGCAACATGTCCCTTAAGATCCATTTTCTCCACTCCCACCTAGACTTTTTCCCTCCTAGTTGTGGAGCTGTTAGTGATGAACATGGGGAGAGATTCCATCAGGATATTTCTGTCATGGAATTGCGGATTAATGTTGGTCTTTGTATAGGGATTCTGCGGAACTCCATCACAAGAGGCCAGCTAAAAGGCGACGATGTGGATAGGGCACCACATGATTCTCTTCAGACATGACTATCTGCGAAGTATTTTCTCAGCAATTTAGAGCTCTTAGCATATAATTACCAGTTTAAAAAATGCGCTTTCATTGTTGTCAGCATGTATATAATTAAAATGTATCCTTTACTCTCAATCCGATAATATGTAATACTTCCACCTTAAGTATATCATAGAAACTAGAGCTAAAAAAAATTCATTGTTATATTTGTTTTCCTGAACCCAAAATTAGAAGAAATTGCCTCATGAAGTGCTCAAAACATTCAAAAATTATGTTTTTGTTGCCCAGTGTTATTAGAGTTGCTGCTGAAATATAAATTAAACTTATAGCATAAATAGCTACAAATCCAAAACATGTAGGTAATTAAAGCCCTCTAATTCTGCACGATAATTTTAAGACTTACTTAGGATACCCCAAGGTTAATCCAGATGAAAACAGAAACTCTGAGCTATCCATGTTATTCATGATAAAACATTCACATCTATCTTTGAAGGTTTAGTTCTGAAATTCTATATCGTCTAAAAATGCATATTTTCTAGTCTAATTCAACATTTTGATCTAGACTACACAATTGCAAATATGACTGTGTTCAATGTTTAGGGAATTATGGTTAATGAAAATCGAGTTGGCAATAGTTGTTCAGATAAATATAGGCTCCTCCTGATTAGGTTGATGCCTTTTCTTTCTCAACCCTCTTGATACCTTAAGAAATGGTGTTTGAGAAAACATAATGGGCTATTGTTTTACTTAGTTATAATTAATTTATTGTTGAAGGTACAAAAACACAAAGAAACTATAAGAATATAATGACATCAAAGATGCACATTCCTCATTAAAATGCAAGTTAGCCTGAGAATTCTACGTCATCATTAAATACTACCTGCTGCAGTCTACTGTATCTTATATCTCGTGACATGCCTTTTGAGTTTGAAAGACCCACTGGATTGACCTTAATGTTTGTGACACATTTCAGCCAAGACCTTCACAAACTATATTTTTCACAAAACCCATATTCAACTCCATAAAAATAATAAAAGCAAAATTTGTTGACAATACTAGACTTATATCCATTGTATGTTGGTCACGACACAATAATTAGCTGTAGAACAAGGTTTGAAATTCATTCGTGACTCGGAAGTTCCATTTCTACTCCTGTTTCTGTTTCTAAAAACTATATTATGCAGAAAAATAGAGCTAGTGCCCTGGATGGGATTAACATACCCTTCATCAAGGAACAAAATGGTAGTCTTCAAATGCAGATGTTAAACCTTCGTGATTTTTACCAATGAATACTTTAAAAGGAAATCTAATATGAGAAATATGATTTATACTTTTGCTGAAAACACGAAAAGCTACCACATTGTAAATTAAAAAATACAAAATATATAAGGATTATTCGATTCATAGTTTGAATCCCACATGAGCAATCTGTGCAAAATGCAAATTCACCTACCATCTTTGAATATTTCGTATTTGTTAGTTAACTATTAATGCATTTCAGTGCGATTAGATTAATATTTTCCAAAGGTTATTGGAATATGCTATCCAAATTTAGTTTGCTGATGTTAAGAAATGTTATTCTTGTTTATTGGCATATATGCAACATTATTTAATACTAGGAGTACAAACACAACTATTTTAGAAGAACTTTCAGTTAAAATCTTCAGAACATGTAATTTGTTGGTGGTGAAAGGATGTGCTAAAAGTTTTTTCCCCACTAAGTGTAGAAACGAAATTCCTTTAAGGGCTCTGAGAAATGTTTTGGGTGACTTTTCCTAAAACAAAACCTATTCAATGAAAAATGTTGATTTAGAAACTAAATTTATTTAAATGCAGTGAAATTGTGAGTACCTTTTGTGCGAATTGTTGTTTATTTTCTGTCTTTCTCAATTTTAAATTTATGTTCCTAAATAATTTAAGGTAGCAACTGTATATTTGTAAATGTTTATCTAATTGGATTCTTCATGTGACATCAAAACTTTTTAGATTTAAGTGAATGGGTTTGGTTAAAAAAAAAATGGCTTAAATGTTTCACGAAAAATTATGTTAATATTGCAGTTCTGTAATAGAAGAATAGATGTACACATATATTTATCTCCAAAGTAAAAGAATATTAGAGAATATAATTTAAAATTTAACGCATTATTATGTTATTTTTATAAGAACTACTATGATTGCACTTCTGTTTTAGTTTTGATTAGGTTTAAGTTATCTGATAGTCATGGGAACAAAAATTATCCTTAAAAAAAAATGTTGAACCTGTGATAAAATCCTGTGGCTCCAGATTAAAGCTAAATTTGCAAATACGACGCATTCTTCTGTAAAAGAAGCCAGTTATTTCTCGGCGCCCAATTAAGAGCTCATTTCATAATATTTGCAAACATGATATTTACTCAGCTATTTTCGTTGCTAATGTATTATAACCAGGGTAATAACTTGATATAGGGGCGCCGGGGTAGCCGCAGTGGTTTCGTTCGCGGCTCCTGTGTTAAGGACCACGAGTTTCATTCCCGGCTCTGGGTTTGGCAATTTTAATAAGGTCTTCACCTCTGTCTAGCACATGTGAAATGTCCCCTATTCCCTACGTCATTCAGGGTACACGATATAAGCTGTAGGTCCCCTCGCTTCACCGTCATCTTCACTATCACTCTATGATTGGAGATAATAGACACCGCCCTCTGGGTACCACCACCTGAGAAATCGGTCCGGTCATCACGTGGTTGCCATGTGGGGCATGTTGGTAACCAACCATAATTTGTATATATTTGTTAGGGTTACGATTTAGCAGTGTATTGCCATGGAGTATAAACTGACATCTTAGGTTAAACTACTGCATTTAATTTTTGCTAAATATAGTGAAAAGTAACAAAGCATAATGTTTCTTATTGCAAAAAAGCGCAAATACATGGCAATTTATATTTTGATAACTAGAATTCCCCACCAGTTCCTGATAGGCAGGTGCATCCTTACTGCCATCCACGTCAAATTAAAACTAAATTTATTATTTCGTAAGAACACAGCATCTTTGTCATTCATTTGTTTCACACATTTTCAATTTTTTTGTGAAAGTCTTTAAAACTTTTTATGTCATATTACTTTCAAAATACAATCCAGATGTCAGAAAAAAATGTATTAGTATTTGAGAAATTAAAGGTTTTAGAGTTTTCGAATGTAGCATCGGAGGAAAGTAGTTTCTGGCATAACTGATATTATCTACTAATAAAATAGAAAATATTGTTTAATAAGCATACATTTTAATGCTTGCTTTATCAATATATTTTCAAAGGTGTAGTACTTTAGTCATTGCTTAGTATGCCCGCCTCGGTAGCGTAGATAGTAGCGTGCCTGCCTCACGTTCAAGAGGTCCCGAGTTCGAATATCGGTCAGGGTGAGTTACCTGGATAAGGTTTTTGCCGGGGTTTTCCCTTATCCTGAAAGACGAATGTCGGGTAGCTTTAAGCTCTATGGAATCCGGGCTCATTTGAGCATATCTCACCCATTTCATTTATCGTCCGATATGACTTGACGTTGGAGGACGAAAGTTACACAAAAAAAAAAAAACCTTAATATTTATATTTAAATGCACTTATATATAACTGTATAGTAAATAGTGTTTAAGCGGAAACTTAGCAATACCATTGTGATTATTAACTCAGTAGATACTCCTAAATTCACAGATGCTCAATTTGAAATGATTCTTAGATACGTCATTATGCTGCTTCCTATCCGAATGCTGTTATCATCAGGTTGGGAATAGTTTCCTGTCTAAACTCAGAGTTTATGCATTCCAATTTGTGTGTGTGTGCGTGCGTGTGTGTGTCATATACTAAAATCATTGAGATTTCAACGGTTTTATCAGTACAGATCCCATACTGATTATTAACTTCCATAGCTTCTAGTTGTGTTACCAAAGAAACCTGCTTTACGTGGTTCTTATCGTTAATGATTTTATTCACCTATCCTCAGGACGTACTCCTCATAAGAAAACGGTTATGAATCTTAATGAATCTGAAACTGGAAGCTGCCGCTGAAGAAGTGCCTGAGGCAATGCAGCTCAAGCAAAGTCGAAACCATAACTGTGGCGATGCTGGTGTCTAGCTAGACCACAGAGTTACCTGTGATGTTCTTAGTACTACTTGATGCTTGGTAAATTAAGAAACTAATGAGGTGATTTTTGAGGTCTTCAGCATGCCAACCACCAAGGCCATGTTTTAAGTGCGACATCTTTTATCCTTGCCCACAAGAAAAAAGCCACCTCCCGCCCCGCGCACAAACCTTGGTTATTAATGGGAATTATCTCCATCCAGAACGGAACTTCCATCACATCTCGTCTGCTCTAGGCGAAGGCTTGCATACTCCAAGATAGTGGTTTCGCTGAACAGCCATTAGTAAACATGAGGGATATCATTGCAGACAATCTCTTGGAATGAATCAGCCTGATCGTACCGGACCCCAAGAAAATGGTGGCTACGTGTTAAAGAATGAAAGATAATAACAACTATCGTTCATGTAGAAATTGCTTCGGGTATCCACCCAAGCGATCTTGGTTTGGAGATCATCATCCAAGGGATAAGCGGAAGCCTGTGTTTACGTGATTGGCGAGTGCGAAAATGTTGGGATGAGTGGGTAACGGAGAGAGAAAACAGTTGCTATTAGAATGCAAACTAGATGCCGTATAAATACTACGCCTCGCTGTCCGACCTGTAAAGTGGATGATGCCAAGGTGGTTACAAAATACACTCAGCACGGCAGGAAGTGATTTTCGTGGTTAACGTAATGGGTGCGTTTTGCTGCTATTAGAGCTACTCTGGAACCCAAACGTGCGAGTTCCGCAGTGAATACGTTTATATCTTGTTTGAAACCTTGAGCCAAGTACTAACCAGGAGATTTTAGTGTAAATGCCATAAAGGAAAGTAGCGGGGTAGCGTTAGAGCAAAGTAGAGTGGATAGAGATGCCCCTGGATGTAGTTCAGTTTGAGTATGTTCGTCTTGTTTTATAAGGTGTTCATCGCAGCCCCCAAGTAGTTTCAATATTACCTACTGTGTACGCTTAATACTTTACGAGATCAATGCAGATTAATAACTGCTTTTCTTTCCCATCTTTTGGCCAAAATGTCAAATGTTCCAGCTATTTATAAGGGAGCTTCCTTTCAGTGAGTGCTCCTATTCCTTGAAAGACTTCTGTCAATCGATATATCATTTCAACCCTATTATTATGTGTTTATCCGAGGTTATGTATTCTGCGATGCGTTTCTGCCCCTATTCCCATGACTGCCTAATGCACGTCTTCGAATGATACCAGCAATTATTATTATTGTGTAGTGTTTAACACCCGCTTTTACTACATACGGCACTGCAGGCGATGACACTGATGATACATGAGATGAAGATGGAGCACCGTTGGAATGAGATGGCGGGGGAAACCAGAGATCCCGGAGAAAACCCGCCCCAGCGCCGTGTTTTCCACCACAAATCTCACTTTGCGGTCGCTTGGGATCGAACCCGGGCAGCCTTGGTGAGAGCCAAGCGGTCTAACCACTGAGCCACGGCGCGGCCTGATACCAGCAAGCCGTGTGCAATGCAAGTATAGGTGATAAAAGCTGTATAAACAGTACATCATTACAGATGTTCATGGTTTCATATCCTGAGAGGCAGTTGAATCCGAGGGATCTTATCATCTACATTCGGATATGAATACTTACATATTCCGGATGTATCAACGCCATTTGGTAATTCATATTGCTTTTATACTAAAAATATGACAATAATTTTCGAATATCTTAAGATGCAAGATTATGTTAAAAAATGAACTATTTTGTATCGCAGAGCAAGCTATTCCACCACAGCATCCATGGCTAGGTAAAGTCTGTCTACTCAACGCAAGTGCATGGCGGCCGCTTTCTTTGAGGAACCCTCATAATCGTTTTACAACATGGACCCTCCTCCTGACGGTCCCCTCTACAAGGTTGCAACATTTTAACATCACCGTCTTGCACCTAATGAAACAGAACAACTGGAAGTTGGAACTTTGGCAACTGAGACTCCACGCGGAGTAGACATGCGACTGTCATTTTCAGAAAATCGGGCTTGCTATTGGTCTCCAACGTCAGTGTTCCATTTCTGAAGTGTGGAGATAGATTTATGACGGTCATTAGTGGGCGGAAAGGTCAGGTTCTTTGAGGTCCCTTTGACTGGGAACTGCACACACGTTGGCTAAACAGACTTTACGAGTAATAAAAGATTACCCGCCTCGGTAGCGTAGATGGTAGCATGTCTGCCTCACCTTCAAGAGGTCCCGAGTTCGAATCTCGGTCAAGATGAGTTACCTGCATAAAGTTTTTTCGCGGTTTTCCCGTATCCTAAAAGACGAATGTCGGGCCCATTTGAGCATCATTTAACCCATTCCATTCATCGTCCGATATGACTTAAAAAGTTAAAGGACGTAAATTACAAAATATATAAATGAATGAATGAGTGAGTGAGTGAGTGAGTGAGTGAGTGAGTGAGTGAAGGAAGGAAGGAAGGAAGGAAGGAAGGAAGGAAGGAAGGAAGGAAGGAAGGAAAGAAGGAAGGAAGGAAGGAACGAAGGAACGAAGGAAGGATTGGGTGAAAGTCATATGAAAGCCTTTGGGGCACCTCAAATCCTAGAGCTGTTCCTTTTACCCTACCCTCTGTGCTTTGTTTTATTTGATCCATTTTTGCAGTGAGCTTAGCTTCCATCTAGTTAGGCACCCATAAGCAACCGATAGGTCTGAACGGTTGCTCTACACTTTCTTGGGTTGCATCTAAATATGACCTAAAGCTAACAGGTACTTATTCATTTTGCCACTGGAATATGATAATGATGATAGTATTGTTTATTTAATAAAGCTAACAATTGACGTCATATCAGCATCTGTTTACCACACAGCAGTATTTATGTATAGAAAAAAAAAAGTTTTCTCATCATTTATGATCAAAATTATTAACAGTTCAAACGACGAACTATTTCTTAGTAGGTTGGTTGATATAGTAATAGGATCATCATCACATAACCATAATCAGCAAGATGTTACTACTCCATCCGAGAATGGAGTCTAAATTATTATTCTGAAATTATCTGGAAATAAATTATCTCCCAGTGCTTTCCTGGGAAAATGTGATTCTGTTGAGTTTAATGTCGTAGCTCAGTAACAGAATGAAAACATAAGAATGAACACTCAAATACCAGCTTTGGTACTCCACTGTAGTCTATTTTTTGACTGTCAATTTTTTCTATCTTTCAAACTTCGCTCCATACAGAGCTATAATTAATCCTTCATATATTTCACAAACCTCTAACTCCATAAATAACAAAAAATTATCAAATTTACATTTTTTATCTCCATATTATCTTTAGATGTTTTACCAGAGTCCTGCATAAAAGCAAAAGTACCATAATTTAGTACCTTAGACGTCAATATCAAGACAACAGTTTGTTAAGACAACAGTGCAAGGAAAGAGACGACGTTAAAATTTTATAAAATGATTGCAGTTGCGGTGCTCATGTATGGAAGAGATAAAATAAAAAGATAAAAGTAAGATACAGGCATCAGAAATGAAGTTCTTAAAAACAGTTAAAGAATGTACCAGACGAGATTTAATAAGAATATTCGAGATGAATTAGGCACATATAAATTACAAGACAGAATAGAAGAAAATATACAGAACTGGAAAGAATATATGAATGGAATGGATGAAGAAAGAGTACCGGTTTTAATAAGAAGATACAATCCTCATGGAGGAGATGTAGTTGGCCCTAGCAAAAGGTGGGAATAGTTGATGGAATGCAAAGACGGAACAGGGAGAAATGTCTGAAGAAGAAGAAGAAGAAGAAGATGATTATGATGATGATGATACCAATTTCATAAAGTAGCAAAAGTGGCATGTTAATTTCGAGATTCTAGAGGTTTCAAGATGAAAGAATTAAATATTTAACACTAGAAACAGAATAAATATTTGCACACAGAACAGAACACACACAATAGTTACATAATCATTACAGCAGCATTACTATAATTAAGAACTAAGGTTGAGAAAACAAGAATATACATAATAAAGAATGAAGAATGAAGGTATAGGAAAACAAGGTATAAAGAAAATATATCAACTTTAGGAAAGAAAAAAAAAACAACAAAAAATGTTGTAATGAACATGTTGGCAGAGCAGGGAAAACAATATTGATTAAAGAACAGGAAATCAAGAATAAACATGAAATAAAAATGTTGGAAATCCACTAAAAAAATATAAGGATCCTTTTTCGTCACCAAAAGACACTGTATGTGGACAATCAAGCTTAGCCTAACAAAAGAAGGATACAATACGATGATTACTTTAATTCCGTGCATAATATCTCTGCAGGACAGCAAAGGATATTGAAAGAAAGAACACCAATACACAGTTACTGGTGCAAAGCGCTGAGTTACAGAAGGAAAACACCCAACAGAGATTCGTCAGCCCACAGATCTCCCAAGTCTTCAAACTGCGGCAGAACTTTGTAACACCGACCAGAAACTTTGATTTGCAGCTTGAGAAAAGACAGAGAGAGAAACCGCTTGATATATTGGCAAGAAGCTGTTGCAAGATCCGAAACGGAACTTCTATTCCAAGTTTTGCTTTATTTTTATTCTTCTCCACTTCCATACGATAGGGCGGATGCTTACTACAGAGAACAAATGCGCCTATTAAAACGTCAAACATACCGTGATCTACTAACTCAAAACTTAGATATCGGAAACTGTGTAGTATTAAATTGATTACTTGACCAATATATGTATTACAGAATAAAAGTTAATGCATTTATTTAAATTAAATTTATTTTCCGTAGAAAGTTAAGTTAATCCACATGTGTCAAAGAATATTTAACAGTAAAATACGTATATTGTACTCAAACCCTTGTCGACCGCAACATTCATTTGTAAAGAGGCAACTTCAATTTTTTTTTGTGATTTTAATGTGAAATTTACAGAAACAGCCCTTCATAATACAGTCGGGATGCAGAAAACAAAAGTATGTTTAACCCATATGAGATTCAATAAAGTATATTAAAATTGTAGTGCGCAACAGTGCACTAGATAAAAGCACAAACAACTGCGGTACAGAGCAAATTTCTTTGATTTGAACTGCTGCAGTAATATAATTAAATGCAAATAAAACATAACGTATATGCCTCCAACCAACCACCGGTTTACTGTCAGTTATACATATGCGTATTTCACTGCAGGGTTTATGTTAAATAGTAAAGCTTCGGTTAAAAAACAAAAATAAGCTACACCACCCATTCAAGGACTCTTTCGCCCATCTGCCGTTACCTTATCATCGTTTCAATAAAATTCTAATCCCCGATTTCACCAACAGATGTTAAAATCGACGTTAACAAATGTAACAGTTTTCACAGCGCTAACACAACTGTTAAATTTCTTGCATTTCACCAACCTGTTTTCTGAAAATGTTAACAAATACGTGTTAGCGCCATGAAACTTGTAAATACTACAGCTACAGAAGGCTATGGATGAGTCGTAATATTTTTTGAACGTACTGCTATGCGCTTTTGTTTTCATTTTCGTCTGCACCGATGAATACAATTTATCATTTATATAGTTAATATCATTTCAATTATCTAATATATAGATAAAATTAAAGTACAAGCTAGTATCCCTAGAGTTAAGGTTGAAAGAGAAAATATAATTGTTTTTGAGTAGTTTTGTTTAGAAAAAATGGAGATCGTTCATATAATTTCTTTTTTTTCAGTTGAAAAAATGGTGGGGGAACAAAATCGTAAACAAAAGCCGTGAGACAAATTTCTCATCGATGGCAAAAGAATTGTTAATTGAATTGATGACGAAGTGTAGGGATATAGTGAAAAATAAGAGGAGGATGCAGTGAATGTAAAAGAGAAAGATGTCACCTGGGGAAATATTGGAAACTAATTTAATTCAAATGCATGTGTCACTACTACAAGCACCAAACAACTTCGTCAGTACTAGGTAAATTCAAAAGGAGGTGCGAATAAGGTCAAGTGACTTGAACGTTTCAAAACGGGTGGTGGATTCATGCTCTAGCTCAGTATTACGTAAATTTAAAAACGAGGAGTGAAGGACAGGTGACCTGAACGGGAGGTGGACAACGTATTATCCACATAATTAGATGAATTAAAATCGCAAAGTTATTAATAATTGAAGCTAAGGCCAGATTGGCATATTCCTTTCGATGTATGTTCTAACCTCTCTTGTACTTCCGCAGTAACTTTCATAGCAACTTGTCTCGACAGTCTATACCTCTGTAGAAACTTTTCTTCGGATAGTTCCTCAAAATCATTACTCCTCATAGGCCCTACTCTATTTCGAATGCCATTTAGACGGTCTTAAATATAACAAATCGACATCAACTGCTGAGTTCATGCTCGCCATCTTGACTATTTATAATTGTTAAGGACTTAGCAACAGAAATTTTGATTTAACACAAGTGTTAAGCTAACATTTGTTGGTGAAATGCAATTTTTGTTTGGACTATTGCTAAACTCGTGTTAAGTCTTAACATCCGTTGGTGAATCGGGCATAAGTGTATAAACAAGTTTTAGTATTCGAACTCTGTGGCAGTGATTCCTCTAAACCTTAAAAACGTATAATTTTATGTTATTCATTGCTAAATGTGAAAAGTATTCCAAAACTTTCTTCATCTTTTATTATTAATAACTCAATTTCATACTATGCTAGAAAAGAGACTGAGCGGAGAGAAGGACAAAGCAATGCTAATAAGGAATTTTCACAGTAAAGAACGCTCTTAAATAGATAATATGACCTTCAGAATATGGTGTGTACGGTGGAGAAGTGATGTCCACTGCAACCTGCGGCCGCGCCGTGGCTCAGTGGTTAGACCGCTTGGCTCCCACCAAGGCGACCGCAAAGTGAGATTTGTGATGGACAACACGGCGCTGGGGCGGGTTTTCTCCGGGACCTCCGGTTTCCCCCGCCATCTCATTCCACCGGTGCTCCATCTTCATCTCATGTATCATCAGTGTCACCGCCTGCGGTGCCGTATGTAGTAAAACACTACACACACACGCATGAAGACACACACACACACACACACACACACACACACACACACACACACACACACACTGCAACCTGCAGGAGTCTATTCGTCACCAATAGGCACAGTGTAAGTTTTGGAACAATACATTAGCCAGACAGGTCACCGAGACGCGCCTAAGTCCCTAAAACTTCTGACTTGAAAAAACGTCCAACTATTGGGGCTACTATTAGAGGGAAATAAACTCTCTCGAAACAGTCAGCTGCAATAATCTGTCTCA
Source organism: Mantis religiosa (assembly GCA_030765055.1). Classification (NCBI taxonomy): domain Eukaryota; kingdom Metazoa; phylum Arthropoda; class Insecta; order Mantodea; family Mantidae; genus Mantis; species Mantis religiosa. The sequence continues at coordinate 174,466,042 of CM060952.1, forward strand.
AGCAAATTTAATCCTGCTGTAAACATCTGGGCTGGAAGAGAGACAGAGACAGATATTGGAACAGAAAGCGGTTAACCTGTTGTTTGGCTTAGCGAAGTTAATGGGCGTTTTCTTTTGTTTGCATGCGTACGATAAACCCCTCCTTTAAGTACAGTAGTGTAAGTAGTTTTCTGATTACTGCTCTGTGCGAGGTAATTTCGGAGAGAGAAAAGTATGTAAATGTTTCAATTCTTATAAACATAATAGCCCCACATTTTATCTGTCTGCTAAACATACCACAAAGGTGTGTTCTGCGCTCGTGTGTCCTGAAAGGAATATTTACAACAGATTTTACATAATAGTATGCTATATAAAGATTAGATAGAAGGCAGGTGAAATTATACATATATTTAACTTATTATGTTAAATTAAGTTGCGTTTTATTTAACAATTACTAAAGGACACTGCTATTATATATTTTTTTTGCATTCCTATACCAGGCAGCTCTCTCACAATGAGGTCTGTATCGAGTTGAATGCTGATTAAGATAGACTTGCCAAATTTTTCACGAAGTACTCTCCATCGGTTGTTGATAGATACTGGATTGAAATTTCAAAAGCGAGGGCTGAAATCAGTTATCGTGGACAGAGAAGATATTGTGATGTGGAATCTGCGCCAAACCAGAAGCTTTCAGGAATCCGATTGAAGTCATTATGTTAGTGCATAATATTCCAACTCACAGATTTAATAAGTTAATGTGTAACCCAATTATATTTATGTCTCGAAGTTAGCGCTAATGTTGCAAAACTTATGTGCGTGCATATAGCGTCTAACACGTGGCGAGTTGAGTCAGCTCCGCATTGTTGTTGACAGCAGGATTAAACTAGCGTGAGACAGAGTATAGTTTTCATAGGGAATGGTATACCATGGAGCAAGCATCTGTGCCATTTGTCTGGCACTACTCTGCGCTACGAAACCTAGAACCAAGCCTAAAACAGGAGAAAGAAACGGAATGAAAGATAAATGAGGAAAGAAATATGAGAAACAAGGAAAAACTGCGAAAATCCAAAATGATAGTGAGCGAACAGCGTGACTCGAAGAACCTTCTCAATGCAAGCCTCTCACATTCCCAACTAGAGTGGCCTAAGTAAAAACCCTGAGTAAAAAGGTACGACATAAGTTAGAGGTAGAATAGACTGCATGAAAATTTATATCAATACCAAAATGTCCAAATAGTGAAACTATAGGCTTTTGAGTTTCATGTGCAGACTTTGGAGGGAAGAACGAGTAAAGTCCATTAAGCAGAAGACTGGATGGACTGATTTGTGCTGTAAGGTTCGATCAACCAGCTGCATTTGAAACTCCAATATCCTACTGCCTCTTCATTTCAGTCCTTAATACCAAACTGAGAGGTGGAAAATATTCGCACTAGAAAGGCCTACAGTTTATCTTAGTTTTAACAACATGTAATGCTCCACTAAGCATGATATTTGAAACTACATGCTGCGAGGGAATATATATAGAAGAAGAGAAGCTGCTCAAAGTGACCCTTGCTGGTTCACTGCTGCTGGGTCTACTTCGCTTGTTGCAACCATGAACATGAATGATCCATTTTGACCGATGATATCGCCCATGTAATCGCTTACAAGTCACATACAAACAAACTAGAGCGCGCTATCCCCTAGGTTAGCAATAATTGCTATTGGATGGGAAAACAGTCACGGTCAAAGTGCATTGCTTCTCCCCCATGGCTACGGTCCCTCTGTGTTGAATGCCAATCCCTCGGCTTTACACTCAACAAATCAAATGAAAATATACAGCAGAGGTTTACCTTTCATTGGACTATAGCCAGAAGCTGTACATATAGCATTTGATTTCAAAAATACCTTCAAACCCTCATTATTTGCTGAAATGAGAGGAGTTTTTTAATACTTATTGGACCCGTCGGCTGTGTTTCACAATGGCAGGTTTGCATGCATATTGAAAATAAACGGAACCAAGAGCTTTTGTTACTGTAGTGCTGAATGATTGTTGCTCCAGTTTCTGTCCAACTACCATAGATGCAAAAATACATCAATAGCGCTCTGAAAGAGGGACTCAGGTATATCTTTTCACAATTGAAACAATAGAATGCATATCGGCTAATAGATATACGTATAAACCCTTAATCATTTTGGAGGGAAAACTATATTAGACTGGAACAAAACCAAAGATAACTCTGGGTACTGTGATAAATAAACCGAGCCGACTTTAAACTTGCATAATTTTTATGCCATAATAATATATTTTCAAATGTATTTCTGAAACTTACTGCTCGTCAGTGACTATATTCCAATCGCTAAAATGCTTTGCCACTGTGCCTTTCCAGAAGACTAACTTTTCTGAATCTGCCTGAAGAAAGTGGTTCAAGTGGGCACCCATGCATTCGAAACCGTTTTTTTTTTTTTTTTTCCATTTGCGTTTCATTCTCACCGTTTGCAAGCTGAATTTTCTTAAGGAGTGCCGTGACGGCCTATCTCACCAATGTTAAATTGAGAGTTTTGTGGTTTGCTTAGCTCAAGAACCACTTACTGCATCAATTCGAAACTTTTACTTGTTATTTTACAACATTTTCACAATTCATCAACCATAATAGATCTTGAAACGGTAGAGCCAGACTGAAAAATTCAATGCCATAGCCGGGATTTGAACCACGGATGTTCTGGTTGCACTCCAACCGCTCTAATACTTGAGCTACTATGGCCAACCTGCCGGCATGACATTAAATTCTCCAACTAACTCGTATTTTTACCGGTAAACCACTGGGAGTTCTCATAAACACATGAGACAACTACCTTAATGGTGACTTACTATGCTGTAAGTACTTTAAGGCCCGGGCTTTATAGTTCGGAGCACTATTAGGTACAATTAATGGAAATTAATTGTTCTTTCACACTAGCCGTGTGTAGGATGCACTATGAAACGGTAGAGCCAGACTGAAAAATTCAATGCCATAGCCGGGATTTGAACCACGGAAAGTAAGTCGCCATTAAGGTAGTTGTCTCATGTGTTTATTTTTAGTTCTAAAATAAGTTCTAAAATTTACATTAAAGAAAATTATATCAAAAAACTAGATCCACATCCTTAAAAACATTGCCTGAAACAGCTGTAAAAATGTCTCATTGATATATGTAATAACTCCAGAGAAAATTGCACCTTAAGTAGTAATTTTAACATTGGCCGGATAGGGCTTTTGATCTCCCCATAAGTCACATTTGTTGAGAGGATCGAATTTTAATGACGATTTTTAACTCGTCCGGCATCTCTATTGCAACAGAGAGCCGAATATGGAAGGTTCGATTTCGGGCTCCAGCATTGAATTTTCACAGTTAATTTAATCTCCTCATTAGAGAAGAATTCTATTAAAATACCACTAAAAACAACAGTTCATTAGCTACACTAAAATATATCACACATTTTTCTTTAGAATCTGGCATTTGATACACTTAAAGTTATAAGAATGCAAGTTTGTATTTTCTTTTAGTAATTTGTACCTGCTTATAATTTCGCCTTTTGTCAAAGCTCATATGTTTCTCTAGGACTTTATACGAAAGGCTACTTCAAGAGAGGAATTTAGCTGTTCATCAATATACATGTATACCAACAATAAGTTATTTCAAGTATGTACAATAAATATTTCTATCCCAAGTATATTAAAGCCTAGCTATATTGAGAATGGAGTGATAACTTCATTGATGCGTCAATATATCAACCATGAAATTATTATCGACAAAGATCATCGAAATGCCATCATTCTTCTGTAGCTTATCTTTGCTAATTAGATTGCTGAAATGCAATAAAAATTAACTGTCACAGATAAGCTGAAAGAGAATGATAGAAAACATTGTGCTTATCGAGTAAATGTGTGTTGATATGACAATATCAATTAGATTACCGCAATGGGAGGGAATAAAATTGCAGATCAGTAACATGTTATATGAAGAACGTTATTATTTTTCTATCAGTTGACTAATTTTGTATTTGACATAATTAATTACCGTTACTTCACCTGATATGCGCTTTTTTTAGTTCTTTAAACTTTAAAGGGTATTTACCAAAGCGTTTTGTTTGCATGAGAAGTATAAATCTAACACAAAGAATTGAGTACATATAGCACACAGATTTTTCATGGAAATCTGCTCATTCTAAACTACCATTTATTTAGAAAAGTTTTCGATAACTTAACACTTTCTCAACATTTGTCCAATGAGTCTGGTGAAACGCCATGCATTCATTGGTTTGGATGGACACGAAGTACTATGGTTATATAAAGCTAGGCTCTCACCAGGGAAGCCCGAGTTCGATACCAGGCGACCGCAAAGTGAAATTTGTGATGGAGAACCGGCACTTCATTCCGCCGGTGCTTCACCCTACTGCGCTTCCACGTGCACAGCTCCTCCGAGATGTCACTACTGTGGGACACGGAGCCTTACCACCGAATGCAGGAGTCACGATCTACGGCACCGACATAGATACTGTGCAACCTGCAATGGCGTAGGTCATTTCTCAGGTCAGCCACAGTGCCCACGCTACCCCAGACCGAGGCTTCCAACACAAGGCAACACAGCGACGACCAGGGAAGATACACCTCGCTCACCTCCTACATCAGCAGCAGCACCTATCACCGTTCCTCAAGAAGGCCTGAGGGTAGCCCTTCAGGAACTTGGAAGGGAGGTGGAGAACATCGGAGCCCAGCTCACCTCTCTAGAGAACTCCATCACAGCTACGCAGTCCTCCAGAGAAGACATCCATGACCTCCAACACGGAGGTGCTCAACATTGCACCACGCCTTGGACAACTTGAAGAGACAGTCACCTCAAACATCATAGGACGCCACTCAGAGCAGACCTACCAACTTAGAAAGAAAACAGGAATCGCCCAACGCTCTGTAGACAACACATCCGAACTCCAAACCCGGCTAGATCTTGCACAGCAACATCTACTGCAACTCCACAACGGTGACAATTCATCATCTGTGAAGCGAAAGCTGTCACGGCTGGAGGAGAGTCACAGCAGCACCGACGCCAAACTAGACCAGCTTCTACAACTGCTCCACCGTCTGGTTGAGCATCACCTGCAAGTCAACACAGAACTTCCTACTGTCTCCCTTCGTGAACGCGCAAGGAGACACTATGCTCCCAATCCCCAACAATAAAGTCCACTAATGCTCAAATACAGTACGCATAATCCCCTTCGTGCCATGCTCAAGACTTCGGTCATGGTGATGGCCAAGGAGTCTAACTCCTACGCGCTCCCGCACATTGTGTGACAGCATTTAAATATACGTTAATATCGGAGGTGCTAATGCGGGACTCCACAACTGGCAGGAGATAACTGCCATCCCTTACCTCTTTCCTACGTTGCTACAAATAAACTCTGTTTTTGTAAAAAAAAAAAAAAAAGTAATAAAAAATGCTCCACCCTCATCTCGTGTATCATCAGTGGCACCACATGTGGTGCCGTATGTAGTATAAGCGGGGATTAAGCACTACAGGTTTCATTTCATTTTTCAACGACTGTCATAGCGTGTCTACCTGACGTTCAAGATATCCCGAGTTCGAATCTCGGTCAGAGTGAGTTATCAGGATAAGTTTTTTCCGGGCTTTTTCCTTATCCTTACGGAGGAATGTCGGGTAGCTCTAAGCTCCATGGACCCTGGGCACTTTTGAGCATCATTTCACCCATTTCATTCAACGTCCGTTATGAGTTAACGTTGGAGGACGTAAACTAAAACGAAAAACAAATATAAAAAAAGACTGTCAAAGATATGACATGAAGATTTTAAAGGAAAACTTTTCAAAAACTGTGATTTTCCGAAAAATAGCTCCAATACCATAAGTTTAAGACAATAACACAAGCAATCTGCAATAGAGATTTCTCTACAATAGAGAGATCTCAAAAAGTCTTATTATGAAAAAAACGTGGAACTCACTAAAACACACAATTTACAAGTTAGTTTGTGTGTGTGCCCTTGCTTTTTTCAAATAAACACTTTTGCGACATATTCCTTCCTGGTTTGAATTTTCAAATATTTCGCTTTTGTTTTCGTTTCTCTTTTACGTCCTGGCCAAGCAAATATAAATAATTTCAAGCACACATTTTCTTGTTCTCATTGTACCCATAAGGAAATATGAAATGAACCTCTTTGGACAATCGTTCATTTCGATCCATGTGAAATATGTAGGAAATAAGATATTTAAAGAATATTTTGTAAAGAGTGAATAGAGATCTAGCGTGAGTGCACACATCAAGTCTTCTTAATCCGTGAGATTCAAAAGGTGCATTTCCGATATCAACTTTTTGAGTGGAATGCAGCTGTTCCATTACGTAGTATACATAGATGGTATAGATAGTGAAAGTAACTTCCTCGCTTTAACGTTTAAGTTGGCAGTTGATTCCGAATGAAACCTTGGTGGTTGCAACTCTCCGAGATCAGCGGAAGCACCTCTTGATTATGGGTTTGCCGTAACATTCGTCACTGCAACTCAGACGAAGTGCTGTGCCACTAATTACAGCTTGGGCTACGTTTGGATGAACTTTCATCTGGCTCTGCGGTCGTTCTGTTCACCCTGCCTCGTGCACGGCTTTACATTTCAGCTAGAGGTCAAATTCTGACGACCCTTTTTGGCACTGGTTTCCACGAGAGGAAAAATACATCCGCAAAGAGATGGTAGAAAGAAAAAACAATTTATAAAACTTAATAAATTACAAAGCAAACGCAGTTTGTAATGTTTAAATTGGAAAACATAACCTCATCTCTTTCTCTCTCTCTCTGTTGGATGACGTCACAAAGCAAAAAAGCGAAGGAATTTCATCTTATACTGTTTTAGATGACAGAATAAGTTAGCACAACTTTTATTCATATATTATATGCAAGCAAGTCGTTTACCGGTTAAATATTAATAGGTTGTAAAACATTATGGAAACTAATAGACCGCTCGGATATTTTTATTTTTTATTTGTTCTTTTTATTCTTTATTTAACTCCTATGGTCATATTGACAGCCGTTTTCCTTTGGAACATACCGAAAGTATTAACTGGTATTCGTTAGGTTTTAACCATTAGACCATGCACACATTTACACTTTCACTCAGGAGAAGATGAGTAATTATCTAGGTCGGAGAAAGATCCCCACTCCTACTGCCGGGAATCGAACCCGGGACCCTAGCATGGGAAGGCAGGTGCTCTATTGATTGAGCTACGGGGCAACCTGGGATATTTTAAAGTAATTAGTACATTCTTAAGTGGCCGCGCCATGGCTTAGTGGTTACACTGCTTGGCTCTAACCTAGGCAGCCCGGGATCGAACCAAGGCGACTATGTGGTGGACAACATGACGCTGGGGTGGGATTCCTCCGGGTCCTCCGGTTTACCCCACCATTATTCCACCAAATGCTCCATCATTCATCCCAGGAGTTGGGTCGACCCCCCAACCTTGATATCATCTGTCAGGTCAATATCCTTCGGTTCCCTCGCTCTGAGGGAACCCAAGCGACTCCTAACACCAGCATTGGGCCCGCCCCGGTAGCGTGATGGTAGCGTGTCTGCCTCACGTTCAAGAGGTCCCGAGCCCGAATCTCGGTCAGGGTGAGTTACCAGGATAAGGATTTTTCCATGGTTTTCCCTTATCCTAAAGACGAATATCGGGTAACTATAAGCTCTACGGACCATGGGCACATTTGAGCATCATTTCACCCATTCCATTCATCGTCCGATATGACTTAACGTTGGAGGACGTAAATGAAAAAAAAAACGGCATTGGTGAAGAAGGGAGGCATTAAAACAATACGTTCATAAAGGGACAACATTATTAACACTAAAATACATGAAAAAAAAAAGAATCAGTGTTTATAAATCAAGGGCTTCCATTGTCTGTATACTTCTGAAAGGGCTTAGGTCAATAATAAGTAAAGTAAAAAAATTTAATCACCACTTACAATTCTGTAAACATTTTGTTGCAGAACCAGATTTATTTTAGAATACTTGTCGTAATAATATTTACAGAAATTACGTTGATTTGTTCACAGGATAGACAAGGTATTTCTTATTATTTAATAGTAGCTAATCCACTTTCATCTATTATTTTCATTAAACGTTAACAGTTTTGTTTGCACAAATCGTAATTAACGCTGAAGTTATGAAGTTGCAGCAGCGGCTGTGTAGCTGAGAAAACACAGACAGACTCACTCACTCACACACATACACGTATCCCATGTACCTACTAACTCTTTCTTGCTCATTACCAAAGTTGCATATTGCTGTTTTCGTTTATTCAATATTTATATACAAAACGCTTATCCTTCTATTTATTTCATTTTAATTGAGATAAAGGTCTATAAAATTGTTTTATTATGTTTTCTAATGGAAAATAGGAGAACACGTTAGGTGAAAGCGATGTTCGTCTTCAAATCCTGTGCGACAGGGCACTAAAATGCATTGAGTTTTTCCTTGAATATCATTTTAAATGAGTTCAATTATTAATATATAACTATTTTTCTGCAGTTTTAAAGTGTGGTTTGCTAATTTTGCCTCATTATATTGCAAATATTTACATAGTGCGATCCATATAAATCTGAACCATATCAACAGGTCATAATTTCCCTTTGGAAGCTCGTAGAATTTAGAAATTTGTTTTATTGATCTCAATGACTCTGGAAAAATTACCAACACTGACAAATGTTGAAAGTTGACAGTCTTAAATGTCTTAATTTTCTTGGATACGACTGTAGACACTGAAGCTTATATAGGTATCTTCAACACATTTGTGGAGCAGCTGGATGATATCGAATTGAGAGAAGGTTATTTCCAGCAAGATGCAGCAATGCGCCCTACATCTAATGACACCATGGAACTTATAAGATTTCTTTGATAACACTGGGCAACAACGAAAATGTTTCGTGCTTAAGATAGTAAATTTAAATGTACTTCCATCTGCTTAATTAAAAAATAACCACAAAAATGATATATTAGCTCTTGTGTTGAAGACAAAGTGACATTTCATGTTTAGAGTGAAGATTTTAAATTTGGGGGAATTTTTTTTAGGAGTTGGCACACCTGTCAAATAACAAAACACAATCAGGGAGAAATTTTAGAAATTATGTGATGCAAAAGTTAAGGAAGGCATTTTTGTTGGACCACAAATAAGAAAACCTTTAAAGTATCCTGCATTCGACAAAATATCGGAGGGGAAAGAAAACGAAGCTTGGGAAGCCTTCAAGGATAATTACCAGTTTAAAAAATCAAATGCACTTTCATTGTTGTTAGCATGTATGTAATTAAAATGTATCCTTTTCTCTCAATCGTTTTCCACCTTGTGTATATCATAGAAACTAGAGCCAATAAAAATTTTTCAGTGTCATATTTGTTTTTCTCAACCCAAAATTAGTAGGAATTGCCTCATGAAGTGCTCGAAACATTAAAAAAGTATTGTTTGTTTCCCAGTGTAATTATTTGTAATCGATATTAATAATTATAATTATATTATAATGGAATAATCTCCAAAGATTTGTGCCCCCCTGGATCCCCTGACCTAAACTCACCGCAATTTTTCCTGTGGGTGTATCTATGAAATAGAGTGTGATGTTCTCCAGGAAACCATTCAAACCGAAGTAAGTTAACATTAGCGAGGATACTCTCCGTAAAACTTCAGAGAATATGGTGAGACGAGTGCAAACATGTATAGATGCTGGTGGAGGACAATTCGAACATTTTCTCTGAGAGGTAAATCGTGAAATTTAATCTCCCAATTGTGTATTATATTCCCCCAAAGTTACACGTGTGTCCTATTATTGGTTTAAATGGATCGCACTTTATAAAGACTTGCCAAATGTTATGCCTAAATTCCAAACATAGTAATGCGAAACGAAATTAAATACCTTTTCATAAATTAAATACCTGGTTTACTTCACTGTCAGCAGCTTCAGTGTTTTACATGATTTTTATATATTTCCCTAAAGAATTGCTTTTAACTTTCAGGGTTTCCTTACGTCTCAAGTTAGGATGTCACTGAAGGAGCCATTAATAACAATCGTCGCTTTAAGGGTACTTGCAAATGATGTGGGGTCTTCACTTTGTTCTAATATCCACTTATTTGCTCACTATTGCATCACTTTAATTCTGCTACAAAATATGAATACCTTGACAGCTCTTTATATGCGTCTATAATGCTAGCCGGTAATGTTTGTTATTTTCTGGTAGCCTTTCTTCATACAGAATAACAATAAACAACAATCCGCCATAGTCTTACATCAATCTGTATTTATATAACACAGTTTCATTAGTATATACGATATGAGCATCCTCTGTTAATTTGAAAATGTATTGACTTTTTTGTGTAGATCTCTTCGCGGTATTGGTGTATGCGTGTTTCTTCTACGAGTTCCAGGCCTTACAAATTATAATATTTAATAATTTTACCATAAAGGCTCAGAAATACCATTACATTAAAACCATTTGCGTAATATTTAGAACTACTGGTCGATTTTCTGGTTTTCCCAGGTCAACTTTGCCTTGTTTCCTATCATTTTGTTTCCTCTTGTAGGCAACAGGGTCAGGCACTGAGGATGGTTGCGTCCGGCAGATAATCAGTTTCATCCTCACAAGGAACCCTTGATTCTCATATGATGCAGGTGGATATTGACAGGAGATGGGTAATATTCAATCTAGAAACCGTTACATTAAAACCAATGGCGTGACATTGAGAACCACTGGTCGATTTTCTGAATTTCCCACTCCAACTTTGCCTTGTTTCTTTTCATTTCGTTTCGTCTTGTAGGCAACAGGGTAAGGCTATGGTTGCGTACGGTATACGGCAGATAAGCACATTCATCCCTTTACTCCCATATAATGGAGGTGGATTTCGACAGGCGGTCGGGGATATTCAATCTAGAAACGTTCAGGAACCTGCAACGTTCCAACCGTTGCCATCACATACATGCATCCTTTGCATTCTCGGGGATGTTTCTTCCCTTCTGGAGGTTTGCTAAGGCTAAACTTGACCACAATGATACTCTTACGCTTCCGAACTACGAGGGTTGTTCAATACAGAATGATCTTTTTTTTTTTTTTTTACTGTAATAATTTTTCGCACTAAAATTCAATCTTATTATATTCTGTTAGCTTAATGTGAAACAAACACCCCGTACTAGTTTCATTGTTGGTACTCCTGGTTTCCGCCTTGAGATCCATGCAAGTTCAGACATGTTCAGTATCGCCTAACGCTGCAATGAAGGTAACAGGCGAGGAACAATTTACGGCTTTGAAATTCTGCTTTCGTCTCAACAAACCTTCAGTTGAGGCCTTTATAATGTTACAAGAGGCCTATGGAGAGTCTGTTTTTTCCCTACAGCACAGTCCCAAGTTGGTTTAAAGTGTTTGAAGAGGGAAGACAATCAATTTCAAAGGAAATTGGAGAAGACATCAACAGAACAACATAAGCACTGCTTCTGCCATTGTGAGAGATATTCGACGAATTACCTTAAGATCACTTTCTGAAATACTGAACATTTCATTGGGTGCCACACACACGTTGCTGACAAAAACATTACACACGAGATGTGTCTGTGCGCCCTGGTTTCCAAAACTGTTGATTCCCGAACAAAAGGACATTCGCATGCAGGTCTGCATGAACTTAAAGTTGATGTTAGAGGAAGATCCGTAATCACAGCTAATGAAACTTGGCTACCTCATTTTGATCCTAAGAGCAAACAGCAAAGCTCAGTGTGGAAATCTCCTTCATCACCAACCCCCCCCCTCCCCAAAAGGCAAAAGTGCTTGCTTCTGCTGGGAAAGTTATGGTCATCTCATTCTTTGATATTCATGGAATGGTTTATCAGCATGTTGTACCTGCACACACATCAGTAACTGGACAATACTACAGGGATGTCCTGAAAACATTGCAAGTCCATATCAGGTGCAAAAGACTACATTTTTGAGAAACAGCCTGGATGCTGACCACGAAAATGTGCGGCCGCAAATTGCCCATATTGTTGCTGAATATCTTGCAAATATCAACGTGAAGTGCATCCTTCACCTCCCTAAAGGTCGGACTTAGCCCCATGTGACGTTTTTCTAACTTGAAGAAACGCCTTAATGGAAGGCATTGCCCATCTTCAGAAGCAGTGGTGAAGGCTGCGGAGGGGATTTTGAAGGATCTCTCAAAAAATGGTTTCCAGCATGTCTTTGAAGACTGGCAGAAACGCTGGAATAAGTGAATGTCATTCAGGGGATAATATTTTGAGAAGGACCATCAAAATTATAAGGATGTGTAAGGTTACGTTGTCACAAAAAAAGTGATCATTCTTTATTGAACGGCTCTCGTATATCCCTAATTACATCATACAAATTGCAATTGCAAGCTCATGTATTCTTAACCCAAGAATAATTAACATAAATTAAAAGAATGATAATAGAGGCAAATGAAATATAATAAAATCACAATCATTTACACCAATAATTATTTCAATTCCAGAGCTTGACATATTTGAAGGTATGATGCTTAATAGATAATAAACTTCAGCACAGTCATATATGGTAGTTTATTTGCTATCAAATAGCCCATTTATCAAACATAATGTCGTTCATTGCATCACCCTAAGAATACCATCGACATGTTAAACAGCATCATAAAGCACCAAATGACAGATTCTAAAGCTGGAAATCCTGATCCATTCAGTCAACACTATTTGGGTCCCAAAATACATCAGCCATCTCTATATTACCAGCTTTATGTGGACTGCATTGCTCCCACTGGAAGATCGATGTTCGGTCAAACAATTTCGTTACAAGCGATTGGAAGCCGAAAAGAGGAACGGAAAATGAACCGCTGACGGTTATCACATAAATATACATACAATGCTATGGCTGGACGTTTGGATATCGGCACGGCGTTATTACACAGGGTGTTTCAAATACAGCTTAATCTTCCACGGCTTTTTGTTAGTAGCAATTCGAATAATATATAATCTATTGGTTATGGAGATATTGCACCGGAGGCTAAATCCGGCACTGAAATTACTAAATCTAAAGCTCTTCCTAACCGAAATGCATTGAATTTTGCTGCTAAAATAATGTATCCAATGGAAACAATTTTGAGAATCATTAATCAAATAACGCATCGTCAGTGATACATCATTAGTTGATGAACCACGTAATTCTAAACTGAATAATCCTATTTCAATTTATATGTGTATAATTCTTTATAATCGATTTTCAATGTACTATTCATGCAACACCTTTATTGCTTTAGCTACGAATTTGCATTAAATTTCCAGAATACAGACAGGTTCATAGATAGTAGATTTTACTTGTTATATAGAAAATCCAGTGTAAGCAGCTTACATAACGATGTGTCACAAAATTCATTATGGAAGTTACATTTATGGCTTCTGTTTGAGTAAATTATGATGCCCTTTGAGGCATTTGGAACCACCCTGCTCGGTGTCCTCACTGATATCTTTTGTTTAAGGTGAACATTTTATGGATTATAAATTAACGACTAAGCAAATATTATCATACTGCACATTATATATTCATGAAGTGTTTTATGGAACCTTGACAATTAATCTGGTTGTTCTCTTGTTCTCTAAAGTAATAAATAGTAAATAAATGAATGAATTACAATACGGAGATGAATTACCACATTATTAAGGAAAGTAATCTAAGACCAAGAAAACTTAAGCATTGTAATCAAATGAGTTAGAAAATAAATATGTATATTATTTTTGAGCTTTTTTATTTTTGAATATTTGAATTCACAATATGAACATTTTGATATTGGTAATTTTGTTTAGTTTGTAATTACTTCTGATTTAATAAATAAATTTTAGAGATACCTTCAAATTCGATTTTGGATTTTTTTTTTTTTTTTTTTTTTTTTTGTAAATTACGTCCTCCAACATTAAGTCATAACGGACGGTGAATTAACTGGGTGAAATGATGCTCAAATGAGTCCAGGGTCCATTGAGCTTAGAGTTACCCGACATTCGTCTTGAAGGATAAGGGAAAAACCCGGAAAAACCTTATCCAGGTAACTCACCCTGACCGAGATTCGAACTCGGGACCTCTTGAACGTGAGGCAGGCACGCTACCATCTACGCTAGTGAGGCGGGCAATTAAATATTGTTAAAATGTTATTTAAAACATAATTTAATGGCAGAAAGCAAAGCGATACATCTTTTTATAAAAGACAATATAAAACGAATAAGCTCCATTATCATTGAATTATCTAACTAATGGCTATAACATGTGGAACCCCATCTACACCTCATGTTACCAGGAAGTTATAATAAGAAAGATTACAAAAGTTTATGAAATTAGTGTAGTGTCGTTTTCTGCAGTTTAAATTAAAGTCTAATCGGCCAATGTTTGCAATCGGCGAAGTTAACACCAAATAATTAAACTGTCCAAGAGTATGAGGTACTCTTTTTGTTTTGTGTGTGTGTGTAATTTACGTCCTCCAGCGTTAACTCATATCGGACGGTGAATTAAATGGATGAAATGATGCTTAAATGAGTCCCGGGTCCATTGAATATAGGGTTACCCGACATTCGTCTTTCAGGTTAAGGGAAAACTCCGGAAAAACACCTTATCCAGGTAACTCACCTTACCGAGATTCGAGCTCGGACCTCTTGTACGTAAGACAGACACGCTACCATCTACGCTACCGAGGCGGGCAAGAATTCTTCCGTTCCATAGTTACTTTTCAATGCAGATCAATAAATCAATGTAATTTTCTTAACAATTTGGAAAGATAGCCTGAAGAGATTTTAAAATATATCTCTGTGGACAACTATACGTATAATGAATATATATTTTAATTATTTGAGTTTTAATTTGCTAATCGGGTGTCTTTTGTACTATCCTGAGATACGCTCCTGGTAGATTTTAAGAGTGAACTGTATTGGAGACAAACTTAGGGCTGAATAACAATAATTATATGGCTCTAAGACATTGCAGTGGTTAGATTAATATTCAAAACAAATGAAATGTATTCCTTATTTAATTTCCAACATTTAAGACATGTTTAATAAGCTTCTAATTATATTCCATGTCTTAAGACTGCAATGCATTCTTAATGGAAAAGTGGGGTTAAATCTTAACAACTGAATTCACAAGGTGAAGTCAGACAGAAACACTGTAGCATATTGTCAATGAAGTTGAAGTTGGACGAAGCAGTAATGCTGGTCTTCCAGTATATAACCTCAATTTGGACCATACTGGCAGCAAGAGATTTTACCTCGTATACACCAGTATCTTTTGAATGCTTCAACATCTTCAACCACATCACCATAGTTCAGCGTAATATGTTCCACTCATATCTAAGATAGTGAAAATTAACTATGAGGCTGTCCTCCGATTCATTAGCGAAAAATTTAACTTCAGATGAACAATGGAGTCGATATTATACACCGCCAGATTACATATATTGGTACATTTTCTGGCTTCTGAAGAGGAATAACAGCATAAACAAAATATATATGATTTCTTCCTGCTATATTTAATTGTATGAAAACTTGAAGCAAACTAATTTGCATTTGCCCACTTTCTGAAACGGAAAGCTCTCGCAGTAATTTGTTGCATGTTGTAGTGTTTAATTTGTATGTAATATATTACGACATTATTTGGGCGTACGGTGTGCTATTGTCCTACGGATTATTGACGAGAAATGTGCAGCCACCATATACAAGTTCTGTTGTCTCCTAGATATTATTACATTTCCTGCTTTTATAATTCCGGTTTGGCTCCAGTTCTCATTGTGCTCCGACATCGTGAAACTTCCGTTGGCATTATTATTAGTACAAGTATTATTATAGTTATTTTTAATTGTAAACCTGGCATGGACAGAGTTGCTTGTTCATATAAACGTTTCATTTGGTGCATTTTTGCTGTGATATTGTGACCCAGAGTGTTGATAGAGAAACAAAAGCCTGTTGAATTTGCCGTAATGAATTGTCCTATCACATATTTTGTGGGGAGACTAATACGAGTATTGGAAGGGCAGAATCAGATATAAAAATTAAAACTGCATGCTGCAGCAGGACTTACTCTAACGGTTTTTGGCTTTCTGTGGCACTGAATTTTCTTGGAATGTCTTATTTGGCTATTATACACATATAAAGATTTGTAACAAAAACTTCAATTATCTTAAAATTATGTTAATCTTTCTTTCTAATTGAAGGATTACAATTAAATTTGGAATTAAGGATTCAACTAGAAACAAGAATTAACATCATTTTCTTAAGAGAAGTTAAGATTTTGTTATACATTATGATATGGGGCTGCCGCTTTTGGATAAAAAGAAAAAAAGTTGTTAATTCAAAATCAGCAAAGTCTCATCTTCCTGTTGGAAGAATCCTTTAAGAGAGCAGACAAATTCTCTAGCTTGGCTATGCAATGTAACAACCCGACCGTAAGCTGATCTTTTATTTGGGCCATGAATCCTCGGTCCATCTCTAATCCTACCTCCACTACGTCTTGCATCCATAAAAAAGGAATTTTAATTATGTTTTAACAAAGTAGGCTAACAATACACTGCGCAACGAAATATTCAAGCAAACTATGTTTCCCACATACAACTAGCGATAACTGAGCTGAGGAGTATGTCATTCACCAGTGTATCCAATCTGGCAGCCGTTGTTTACGTTTCCATAGCAACGACCTTCCGTTCTTACCCTTCGCGTCCCTTGCTTGATGACCTTCACGTATCTTCTTTTAAAAATTAGACTGTAATTATGGTTTCAAACCTCTTATAGCCGTTCTAAAAATACGATCAAAAGGCTAAGAAGTTGCAAGTTTTTAGCACTCCTAACAAAGTTTTGTTTTGTTTTAGTTAATAAAAGGGGTTCTCAGTAAAGAATAATCATAATTTTTTTACGGTCATAATTTTTTTGCACTGAAATTCAAACATTATACTCTGTTAGCCTAGTGTGATACAAACATGCCGTATTAGTTTCATTGTTGGTACTCCTGGTTCCCGCCTGTGAGATCCAGGCGAGTTCAGACATGTTCAGTATCGCCTACCGCTGCAATGGAAGTAACACGCGAGGAACAATATGCAGCTTGGAAATTCTCCTTTCGTCTCAACAAATCTTCAGTTAAAGCCTATACAATGTTACAGGAGGCCTATGGAGATTCTGTTCTTCCCTCCAGCACAGCTCTAAGGTGGTTCAAAATGTTTAAGGAGGGGAGACAATCAGTTTCAAAGGAAGGTGGACCCGGTGCTCCAGTTACTGCTCTTACGGAAGTAAACATCTACACTGCTGCTGCCATTGTGAGAGAGAATCGACGAATTTCCTTAAGATAACTTTCTGAAATACTGAATATTTCATTGGTTACCACCCGCACATGAGACGTGTTTGTGCGCGATGGGTTCCAAGACTGTTGATTCCCGAACAAAAGGTCATTCGCATGCAGGTCTGCATGCAGTTAAAGTTAATGTTAGAGGAATATCCGGAGTTTCTTTTAAACTTAGTCACTGCTGATGAAACTTTGCTACATCATTTTGATTCTGAGAGCAGACAGCAAAGCTCAGTGTGGAAATCTCCTTCATCACCAACTCCCCAAAAAAGCCAAACTGATTGCTTCTGCTGGGAAAGGTATTATCATCTCATTCTTTGATAATCATGGAATGGTTTATCGGCGTGTTGTACCTGCACAAACATAAGTAACTGGACAATACTACAGAGATATCCTGAAAGCATTGCAAGTCCATATCAGGCGCAGAAGACTACATTTCCGTGAAGCAGGCTGGATGCTGCACCACGAAAATGTGCGGCCGCATATTGCCAATGTTGTTGCTGAATATCTTGCAAAAATCAACGTGAAGTGCATCCCTCACCCTCCCTATAGTCCGAATTTAGCGCCATGTGACTTTTTCTATTCCCTAACTTGAAGATACGCCTATGTTGGAGGCATTATCCATCATCAGAAGCAGTGGTGAAGGCTGCTGAGGCGTTTTTGAAGGATATGTCAAAAATGACTTCCAACATGTATTTGAAGACTGGCAGAAACGCTGGGATAAGTGCATCGCATTCAGGGGAGGCTATTTTGAGAAGGATCATCAAAATTATGAGGATGAGTAAGGGTAGGTTGTCAAAAAATAATTGTGATCACGCTTTATTGAACAGACCTCGTACTGTTACAGAAAAGGTACATTTTGATAACAGTGTACATATTGCAGAGAGTCAGAAAAAGTTATAATAATATTGGTGCTGCGGAATCTGATGTGGTTTTGATGGTTTTTTCAAGAATATTGGGTTTAATGTTCATTGTCAGATCACCATTATACTTGCTTTGCTAAATCCACATGTATATTGTTTGTGACAATAGACTCAATTTACATAGCATTCCCTTCTACTTAAAGGCATGGCACAAGTGTTCAGCCTAAGAGGTTTCCGACAGCACAATTCCTGTGCAAGCTTTACCAGTATCTTGTTCACGTTCCTACATCCAGTTTCCTGGCGAGAGAGAAAAGATGTGTGTGCATGCGTGCTTGTGATGCTTTTTTATATATTTTATTTTTTACATTGGCGGGAAAGAATAATGTCATACAGGGATGCTGGCTATGACCTTCCTGGCAGATTATATTACAAAAGAACACCGTTTGCGTGGGATCTGTTTTACTTGCGCGGATGAATTATAGGTGGTAATTAGATGTATGCCTTCAGTTTTTACTCCCCCGGATGGCATTGTTCGCCTCTTTCTATTTTGACAACTCGAAATCGTGTTGTCGTCAGGAGTAATGGTACCGTACAAACAGAAAGGCAGAAAAGATTTCTTTTCAAGTGGGGTTGGCAACCCGTTTCCCATTATCCCTTGCGCGTTACCTGATAGCTTAGGACTTAAGACCATTTGTTAGGCACTCCTTCCACATGCCTGGGATGAAAATGGACTGCTATATTGCCGTAAAGGTAAACAACAGTTCATGTATAAATTACTGAACTATGTCTGCGGAGGTCCTTGGTTATTTATACTATAATGTGAGTTGCTGATGTTGACAGTGGAACAGGTTTGCGTGTCAAAAAACAAACGTGTTACTCAACATAGGTAGCAAAGAACACGAGTATTTATACTTAGGAAAATGCACAGAAAAATTACACTGTTAGAGTATGCTCCTCCGAATAGGAGTATTAAAATGTTTTATTTTGTATTATAAAATCCTTATTACGAGAGCTGTACAATAAAGAATGATCATAATTTTTACGGTCATAATTTTTCGCACTTAAATTTAATCTTATTATATTCTGTTAGCTTAAAGAGAAACAAACACGCCGTATTAGTTTCATTGTTGGTACTACTTCCCGCCTGTGAGAACGAGGCGTGTTCTGATATGTGCAGTATCGCCTGCCGCTGCAATGGAGGTAACACGCGAGGAAAAATATGCGGCTTTAAAAGTTCTGCTTTCGTCTCAACAGATCTTCAGTTGAGGCCTATACAATGTAACAGCAGACCTATGGAGAGCCTGTTCTTTCCTACAGCACAGCTCGTAGGTTATTTAAAAGTTTAAAGAGGGGAGTCAATCAATTTCAAAGGAAGGTGGAATCGGTGCTCCAGTTACTGCTCTTACGGAAGAAAACATCAACATTGCTGCAGCCATTATGAGTGAGGATCGACCAATTACCATTTTGAAATACTAATATTTCATTGGGTGCCACCCACACGTTGGTGACAGAAGCATTACACATGAGACGTGTTTGTACGCGAAGGGTTCCAAGACTGTTGACTCCCGAAAAAAGGATATTCGCATGCAGGTCTGCATGCAGTTAAAGTTGATGTTAGAGGAAGATCCGGAGTTTCTTTCAAACGAAATCACTGCTGATGAAACTTGGCTACATCATTTTGATCCTGAGAGCAAACAGAATAGCTCAGTTTGGAAACCTCCTCCATCACCAACCCCCATAAAAGCAAAAGTAATTGGTTCTGCTTTGAAAGTTATGGCCATCTCATTCTTCTACATTCATGGAATTGTTTAATAGCATGTTGTACCTGCACACAAATCTGTAACTGGGCAATACTACAGTGATGTCCTAAAAACATTGCAAGTCCATATGAGGCACAAAAGACCACATTTCCGTGAAGCTGGATGGATGCTGCACCACGATAATGCGCGACCGCATATTGCCAATGATGTTGCTGAATGTCTTGCAAAAATCAACGTGAAATGCATCCCTCACCCTTCCTATGGTTCGGATTTAGCCCCACGTGGCTTTTTTCTATTCCTTAGCTTGAAGAAATGTCTTCGTGGGAGGCATTATCCATCATCAAAAGCAGTGGTGAAGCCTGCGGAGGCGATTTTGAAGGATCTCTCAAAAATGTTTTCCATCATGTCTGTGAAGACTGGCAGAAAGGCTGGGACAAGTTCATCGCATTCAGGGGGGACTATTTGGGAAGGACCATCAAAATTATGATGATGAGTAAAGGTACGTTGTCAAAAAAAGGGGGGGTCATTCTTTATTGCCCTCGTATAATTTATACTAAGAAATATTCCAGGAATACACAAAAGATGAGTATAACATACATTATGGTTGATGTTTGTTACGGAGATTATTTCTACCTTCCATAGATTTCAATTAATAAAATATAATGTAAGTTTTTCTACGGTAGAGATGCAGAACTGCAACATAGTGCACAAATGATAAGCCAAATTATTCATCAGGCCTCTCGCGCATACCGCATTAAATGGTATTCCTCATAGCAGAGCTTACAGTTTGACATTTGCTTGTCTATTAGAAGCAAAGAACTTGTCCTTTACTCGTAGACCAAGACTTTCTTCTGCCTTGTGTTCCACTTTTTTCGTTTCTGCAATCTTAATTTTGGGCGTAGGGTGGAAGCTCAATTTATCACATACCTTAGAACTAGATTGCATAGGAAACATTTATATCCTGAGTTTCAGCTTTGTTGTTAGATTATTTTACATTAATTTATTATATACATTTGGCTATTAGAATTTTTCATTAACGACGAATGCATTTTAAAATGTTGCAAATGTACTTTGATAATGCTATATAAAATCAACAATTCTATCAGGTTAAACACCAATAGAAAACAACCAATTGGGATTAACTACTATAAATAAACTTTATTTGTAGCTGCTGCTGGCATTATTCTTGTCCTCCTGTCGATTCTTTTTTATCCTATTGTACTAGGTTTGTGCTTTTTTTCAAACGCAAGCAATTAAAGGTAATAACAAATATGTCAGGAATAAATACAACTATGTGCTAAGAGTTCTAAATTTCTGGAAAAATACTTCGCAGATAGTCCTGTATGAAGAGAATCATGTGGTGGCCTACTGACTTCGTCGTCTTTTAGCTTGCCTCTTGAGATGGAGCTCCGCAGAATCCTTATACAAAGACCAACAGTAATCCGCAAGCATTACTTCATTCCAACGGCCCTGATATATTTGTTCCATAACAGAAATGTCCTGATGGAATCTCTCCCCATGTTCATCCCTAACAGCTCCACAACTAGGAGGGAAAAAGTCTAGGTGGGAGTGGAGAAAATGGATCTTAAGGGACATGTTGCATCCAAGGTTACGGTATATTTGCAGGAGCACTGTCACCAAATGCTTGTAGTCGTCTTCTCTTTGGTGCCTAAAAATCCATTAACAACATCCTTGAAGGCTTCCAAAGCTTCCTTTTCTTTCCCCTCCAAAATTTGGTCAAATGCAGGATCCTTTACAAGTTCTCTTATTTGTGGTCGGACTAAAATGTCTTCCTTACCTTTTGCACCACTTAATTTCCAAAAGTTCTCTCTGATTGTGTTTTATTTGACAGGTGTGGCAACTTCCAAAATAAATTCCCCCAAATTTAAAATCTTCACTCTAACAGATGAAATGTCACTTTATCTTCAAAACAAGAGCTAATCTATGACTTTTATGGTGATTTTTTTTTTAATTCAGCAGATGGAAGTAATGTAAATTCACTATTTTTAAGCCCGAAACATTTTCATTGTTGCACAGTGTAATTAATCATTATCAGGCAAGGGGGACATTATTGTTAATTGGTAGGTTTAGCAGATTTATGATATTTGGAAAGTAATACATTTTGTTTAAACACAACTATTATAGTACGAAGTGCCTCCAGAGGCAATAGCGGGTAAGCAAAACAAAATAATAATCCATACCCGAATAACACATTTAATAAGTTTGCGCAGTACTTACTATTGATCAACTTCAACTTTACATCATTGGCAACTTTCGTATTCTTAGCCACTTGCAATTATTTGTTATTCTGAGAAGAAAGGCCTATAAACAAGTTAATTCAGATATGAAATAGATATTCATCAGGAGTGTGTTAGGTAAGTGTTGAGGGAGGGAACTGGCAGTAGCTGGTGTCACATCAAACATGGTGTTGAAGATGATCCTTGATTTTGCGTTCCACATCACAGCTGCAGTGCAAATAGGAGGTTGCTACTTTCTAGCCAGCAGGCTTGTTGTCACAAGTGTTTTCCCCACATGAGGGTACTTCATACGTCCAGCTGGCCTTAACCTTGAGCTCTCCTCAAATCAAGCCAAGAGAACTCTCAAGTCCAGAATAGTAACAAGCACAACACTTGGAGATGAAATTCGTCGAGATGTATATAAGAAACAAGAGGGAATACATTTAAGAAGAGCGAACTGATTAAAACCCTTCACCTATCCATGTGTGTTTTCAGATGTGTTCTAGGAGCATCTGTGTTGAGCGAGAGAGATACCAGATCTGAGGACAATCTCCGATATATTTACAGAATGTCTTTAATTTACAGTTAAGATTCACACTGGGGTTTGCTTACGCTTATATTGTTAGTATATAGACTTACTTTCCTAAAAATTTATTATCAAACTTTATAATAAAAGTAGAAGCATAAACACTTAAACGGGATATCAAGATAGAAGAATTCATCAAAATGAAAAAAATTATGAATGTGACGCGGTTACTTAAGTTACCAGAAAATAAAATTTTGCTGCTATTAAAATAAATAAAGGTGTGACAAACATATTTGAATATGCTAAACCTTAAAACCGTTTCGAGACACGAAAATAAGAATTCAAGAGCGGAATGAAAGTTTCCTATACTACTGTAAAGATGGGACGTTTATATGTGTGTGTGTGTGTGTGTGTGTGTGCGTGTGTGTGGTATGTGTGTGTAAGTGAGATAGAGAGAGAGAGAGAGTGTTATTTGACAATTAGCACAGTTCTTAAGACCTTAAAATATGTCCTACATTTTTTCTTTTTTCACTACTTATTGTAATATTATTTCCACATATTCCATAACACAGGAAATGCACTTTCTGAGATCTCCGGAAACCTCCAATGATTTTAAACAAGTCTATATTGTATTACTCGACAGAGCGTTGAGGCCTATTGACCTTCAGTGACCAGCGCTGCCAACGTTCCTTGTCAGGTCTTATCTGGTCAAGTGGAAGTGTGAAATATTAGTAAGTTGACGTACAGTAAGTTACGAAATAAATATAGCGATCGAAAGATGTGTATGTCTATATGATATGTTTTCTCGCGCCTGCCGGTGTTCGTTTTTGTAATTTTACATCCTCTAACGCTAAGTCATATAGGACGGTGAATGAGATGGGTGAAATGATGCTCAAATGTGCCCAGGTTTCATGGAGCTTAGAGCTACCGGTCATGCTCTTTTAAGGATAAGGGAAACCCCCGGAAAAACCTTATCCAGGTAGCTCACCCTGACCGAGATTCGAACTCGGGGCCTCTACGCCACCATCTACGCTAACGAGGCAGGCGTGCCTGCCGATGTATGACACGTTGCTGTCCAGAAGTCATGATCATCACAGCAGAGTATACATACTCTGGACTCACCGTATATGCTCAGGTAAACATCCGATACGCTTTCTCGCTTTGCCATATAGTATGTGTCTGTGTGAATGAGCGTGAGTGCGTGCCTGCGTGAACAGCTTAGTTCAAAATAAAGAAATATGTTAAATAGAGGATGGATTACACAAAATTACAGCTGGATTTAATATTCTTGAGCAGATAAAGAGGTAAATTACCAAAACTTTAAGGGGGGACGTATGCAAATATTCAGGGTCTTACATAAATAGCCATAACATCCAAAGTTTTGAAGTTAGAGAAGTGAAACTTAGTATACTCATTTAAGATAATAGAGTTAATATGCACATTTTTTTCCATAATTTTCCATTGCTTATAACTAATGCTACATAGTTTTTCTATATGCAGGGATATTTACAAACGTAAGCCCATTTTTTCAAAATTAACATATGCTATCTTTCTGAAATTTGGTATGTTATTTTAAAACACACTAAAAATGAATTTGTTGGATTTATATTTCTTATTGAAGCTGTATACAATTTTAAAAAGAAAATGTTAATCGTATGCATCCTTTAAAAATTAAAATAATTTCATATATTTTGTATCTTCACATTCCATCTGGAGCTTAATCTTAAATTCTAGAACCAATAAAATGTTCAATGTGCCATAAGAAAGCTGTGTGCTAAATGCATCACTGTAGATGAAGTAGTTTGAGAGAAAAATGGGTTGAAGTTGTAGAAAATGCAAGTTACGGTGAAAGGCAATTAAAAATACAATAAGTATTATTCAGTTTGCCTTTTAATTTTAAGTCAGAACTTTCCATATCCATAGTCTGTATCCTCATTCTGGTCTTCTTCAGCCTTTCTTTTTAAACTCCTCTTCTGTCTTGCTTCTTTCTGCATTAATTTCATAGCTCTTTCTGCATCAGCGATGCAAATGTTGTCGATACTCTGCAAAATTGTTTCCATAAACACACCAGGTTGATACCCTAACTGATGCATAACTTTCTTTCTGCCAACATTCCCATCATTAAACACTATTGCAGCATCAAATGTAGCAATTTTCACCACTATGGAAGACACAAATGATGTTTTGGGACACCTTTTCCATATCAAACTGTTGAGGCTTTCATTTGGGTTTTGTGTCTCTCCATAGAGACATTTTTTAGCAAGTCTGGGTGTGCTAAGAATTGGTAGGTAGGCTTTATAGATTCCAAGACAGCTGATGGTAGATTATGTGTTGCTACTATGCTACTATGCAACACTAGGGCATTTAACCATTTAAAGGTACATACAGACCACGTATAGTCATGATATTTTCGTGTTTCATAGCTAACACTATATACTATTTTACAAAACAATAAAAAAATTCGATTTTTGAATATTTTCTTGTACGTCTCCCCTTAAAGATTGCTACAGCAATGAATTCTCCTCAACGTACTGCTGAGAAAGAAGAGCAGTAATTGTTAATATTTTGCAGTAATATTGTAATTTGTTAATTGATTATGTCATGTGCAGTAACATCAAAGAAACGAAATATCGGACCAGACACAAAGGAACGGGAAATTGTCTTAAGAACAGAACAACGTGGGGGGGGGGATACTCAGAAAACAAATAGTAGATACAGTTTTTTGTAAAGTATTTGTTCGAAATATTCCCTTATGACCAATTCAGTCTAGTTAATCTAGTTTAATATTTGCATCTGTAATACATGTGCATATATTCGGGTTCATTCTGTGGGATGTTTGCCAATTCGCGGGATATAAAGTTCCTTGGGTACATTTCAAGTTTAAGGGACGAAAGTATCTTAGAAATTGCCCATTAGTACGAAATCATTTTCTTTCCACTTTTTCTAGGGACGAAGGAAATGACGTTTCCTGGAAACGCTGTGCAGAAATGCAGACCCAATTGAATTGTTAGCATTTCCTAGTCCTGTTGATGTCATCCCCGCAGACTCTGCTTCCTAACTCCATGATCTCTTTTACTAGAACTTTTAATATGAAATGTGATTAATGTGATGTAATGTTATAATGGGATTGCAGTTTCTCCTACATAACGTTATCCGGTTAAATTATTGTGACTCTGTCCCATACACTACTGCGTGCATACCGCTTCAGTACACTCGTTTACAGAATTAATATCCTGATTCTCGACGTCGCCGCCATCGATTGCGAAGTCGTGGAGCTCCGCTCTCTAATCCGATTCCCTCTCTACGCAGGGGACAAGATAATTATCCTTCAAAATTCCCAACCCTTACGATCGGGGACCTCAGCTGGCTTGGACAGCTGACTTCCCACACGCAAACATGGGTCTTCACTCCGAAATAGCCATCCGCTTTTGCGAGAGAATATTAAACTTCAGGTCACATTTTCCTTTCTTTTCAGCACCCTATTATTGGGCGAAATTGAGTTCAGCATGGTAATATTGCGAATGGAAACTGTATGAGAGTTTATTAAATTTCTCCCGACTGCGAGCCTGAAGATATCTGCAGAAAATTGAATCTACGTTAACAGCAGAACCGTGAATGGCATTAGCGATACAGAACTTTATACTCATTTCTTTGTGTTGCTTTATTCTGGACTAATATTCGCCTTCGTTGAACTTTCATTTAGGTCTTTCTTTATCATTATCTGTCTGATAAAAGCAAAGCTATTTGTTTCTACTGCCACAGTGTTTATGAGTTCAAACCAATAGGTTTCAAATATAACAACATAACAGCATATTGATGACAATTTTTTTTTATTTAGCCAGATTTATTGAACCCTATTTTACACAGTGGTATATTAGAGTTAGAGTTGATACATAAAAATATACAATTTTCACAAAAATATTTTAAATACTAGAAGGAAGAAATGATGTTTTAATCTGATGCATATTAATTTAAACTCTTTCAGACGTTTAAACACTTGAGTTTATAAAAATCATGAAGTACTTATACTGTTGTGACTTCATTAGCAAAGGTGTGAGTGGAGCAGAAAATTCAGTTCCTAGAAAATCTAGCTTCAATATTAATTCTTGTCTTTCTCTCCAGAAAATGTGACAACAGAAAAGGAGATGAACCACAGTTTGAAATTCTTCACCACACATGCACTCGGGGTTGGATGTTAAGTGAAAGCGTGATATGTATCCACCAAATTTACCATGTCCACTTAAAAATTGTGTCAAAACAAAATTTGGTACAAGAGTTTCACGTTTTCCTCTGTCATATACACCAGGGAAAAATAATGTTTTTGTTAAACTTCCATTTGGAGTTGTTAGCCATTGTTGGTTTCATTCTTCAAGAATATGTTGATGTATTATTCTCCTTACAGTAGAAATAGGACATAAACAGTATGTCACAGGAAGATTGGATTCTGCAGCCTTCTTAGCCAAGCAATCAGCTCTCTCGTTACCTAAAATTCCCCTGCGTCCTTTAAGCCATCCCATGCAAACATGTTCTGGATGGTTTTGAAGCAAGGTTCTGATTTCATGTGCTAATGTATTTAAATTGTATTTATCATTAATAGCGAGTAGAGCTGATTGTGAATCACTAAGAATATGATTTCATGTGCTAATGAATTTAAATTGTAATTATCATTAACAGCGAGTAGAGCTGATAGTGAATCACCAAGAATACGGGCACTGATGACAAATTGATGACAAATTCAGGGCTATAATAATATTGTCTTTTTCCAAAAGTAAGGCCACGCCGTGGTTCAGTGGTTAGACCGCTTTTCTCTCACCAAGGCGGCCCGGGTTCGATCCCAGGCGACCGCAAAGTGAGATTTGTGGTGGACAACACGGCGTTGGAGCGGGTTTTCTCCGGGACCTCCGGTTTCCCCCGCCATCTCATTCCACCGGTGCTCCATCTTCATCTCATGTATCATCAGTGTCATCGCCTGCTATGCCATATGTAGTAAAAGCGGGCGTTAAACATTACACATTTCATTTCATTATTTCCAAAAGCGAAGCTTTGTTCCCTAGTTGGGATTCAGCAAGCCACTAAAAATATGAATTACATGACTGGACAGCTTATTATAAAAGGATTAGGGGCTTCTTTAATGATGTGGATGAAATATTATTTACATTCAGTGCTTTTCACTTTTTACTTGTTTTTACTTGTATATTCTCCATAAACACATCATACACAAAGGATAAATAAAATAAAACCTGCATATCTAATAGCCCGGTCTTTCGCCCGCCTCGGAAGCGTGGAGGTAGCATGTCTGCCTCACGTTCAAGAGGTCCCGAGTTCAAATCTCGGTCTGGGTGAGTTACCCGGAAAAGGTTTTTCCGGGGTTTTCCCTTATCCTGAAAGACGAATGTCGGGTAACTCTAAGCTCTATGGAGCCCGGGCTCATCTGGGCATCATTTCACCTATTCCATTCATCGTCCGATATGACTTAACGTTGGAGGACGTAAATTACAAAAAAAGGACGTATTATGCAAACTTCATTTTTAACTTTATATATATTTTTAAATCAAATTACCCCAAACAATTTACATATTTTGCAGATATAATCTACTTCCTACCTTAACGAAGTAACTAAACCTACAGATTCCTGGATTCCAGTAACCTTACAAATCTACTAATCTAATCTATCTAAAACAGCCTTTCTTCTAATTTATTTCTGCACCAACAATATAAATCAAATCTACATTTCTACTACTGCTTTAATTGCTATAATAAACTACGAAAGACTATTTCCTACAATTTTAAAATTTCCTGATCTGCAACTGGTATCTAAAGCTTCCTCCTACTGGTATCCATCTCCTAAAGGGATTGCCATCAGTAGATGGAGCTGGTTCGTCAGTTCCAGACCTCCGGATTGTCATCTTTCCGCTTCTGCATAATCAGTTGTGTCTGTCCTCTCTGTTACTCTTAATATATCTCCTAAGGCTCTCCTGGAATTCTCCTTATTTCCGATATCCATAAATGGTGTCTTCTATTTATCGATTTGCTTCTCAAATTAGGTCAAGTCTGGTAATCTGTATCTTCAGTCTCTCTCTTCTCTTCAATATTCTTTTCTCGTAGATTCAAATGCTCCTACATTTCTCTCTTGAAGTATTTTGTCGCGGGTCATTATTCCTCTAACACCTTAGCGCATATTATCTGAGACATATCTGACACAAAGGATAAATAGGAAGTGGGAGCATCAACTAATACGTCCTCGTTGTAGTGGACCCAAAGGCATCTTATTTTGAACGGTTTTGCAAACTGCCAATTTCAGGTTGCACTCAGAACATTTATCTTTCATATGGTAGCATTCCTTTTACAGAATATTAAATAGCAAACCTTTTCTTAAATTCCTTTCATTAAAGATTTCTCTTGTACTTATACCGACTTTTCTTCTATACATCTCAAAATTTTATTGCTCTATACTTATGTTTTTTTAAATACTAGTTACCAGCAACAAAATGATGCACAAATACAGATTTTGTTGTTTGTGATTCAGAAGAAAATAGAAATCATAACTTTATCTGTTTATAAAGAAACTTAACATTTAGATTTATTGTTCAGTGAACGAAACTGGAATTTGAAACTGAGGCTCAGCGGAGCTGCAGTACTGAATTTGGTGCGCCACTATGAACAAGGTTTACCGTTAGAAGAAATCAAGATAAGTTTGAAGTCGGTGAAAGGATGCAAGTACATGGAAAATGTTCATTGTCGGTAGTGCAGTGTCAGAAGGGAACATTTTGAACGTGTAGAATTTAAGGAATGCAACACCACAAATACAGTGATTCTATTTCATTTCAGCGCTCAAAAATAGATTTCAAAAGGTGTATACATAATTTTAAGACACACTGTATTTAATTGACTCCTAAAAGCGAGTCATTTTTAAGCAGAGCTTGCTGGATATTCAACACAACGAGTGAGTCCATAGGTATTTTACTGCATTTTATGCCAGAAAGGTATAAAATATTACTGAAATTGAAAAAGTTATTAAGGCTTATTTGTAAATAGGCAAGCAATACATTAACAGAAGCATATGCTAGATTTATTTACATTAAATTATAATGATGAATCATGAGTCACAATTCTTTTTACGAGGCACTTGATTTCTTGAAGTTACATATGATTGTGAGTTAGTTATTTTTAAGAAGGAAGACTGATAAATCTAAAACTAAAATCCAAATAAGGATCATTAATTATTAAGAGAATCATCAAAACTTGATATAATATTATTGATAAAATATGGGAAGAACGACGAAACAAACATAGCAAGCTATTACACAAAGAAAGATTATCGATATATGGTCTCTATTATTTATTATTACATGATTACAAAGTAATGTAATCTTAATATTCATTTTATCACCATAATTTATGTATGCTGTCTAGTTTCAATGAATTAAGTAATGTTTTCTCGGCTGCTTATGATTAGTAATTTTTTTCTGGTGGGTTTAAGAAAAGACGAATTATAGAGTATGATAGCACACAGCCTTGATTTGATTTTGGATTGGTTGTAGCTATTAAGCCCTTTAACTTACACTTTAGTGGTTTTAGTAAACGGCTCTATAATTTGATATAACATTTGTAACAGCTCAGTATTATTTATAATTTTGCAATTTCTATATATAGGATACGACGGTTGGCTGGTTAGTCCCGGGTCTGACATAGATGACGTCACCGGGCTACTTTGACGGACAGCATCATTGTTCAAATCTAGAACAAGCTTGTATACATAGCTATAGGTCAACAGGTTGCTTAGTTTTTGAATGACAGCATTTTAAACAAGACAAATGTAGAGGTTTCTCGAAAATGAAGGATTTGGAAAAACGAGCAGTGATAAATACTTCTATTTCAAAGGCTTAACGCCTAAAGAAATCAACGAGGAAATGGGCAGTACAATAAAACACAATCAATGATTAAAAGGTGGGTTGCGGAGTTTAAAATGGGATGTACGAGCACTCGTGATCAACCTCACACTGGACGGCTTGTGCAAGTCACAATTCCAGAGATCGTTGAAAAAATTCATCGTTTAGTACTGGACGTCCACAGATTAAAGTTTTTTTAGACAGCAGAGGCTGGAAACATACCAAAAGGATGTACAGATAATACTATAAGTAATATTTTGGGCTTTTACAATGTCGTTGCAAGATGGGTGCCGCGTTTTTTAGCACCTGATCGAACGTTGCAAAGAAAAGCTGTTTATGATAAGAATTTGGAGCTCTACCGTAAAAATCCCAGTGAATGTTTGAAACGGCTTACTACCATGGATGAAACTTGGATGTATCACTACACTCCAGAAAGTAAATCACAGTCAAAAAAAGTGGATTGCTCCAGGTGAACCAACTCCAAAAAAAGCCAAAGTCAATTTTGTCAGCTAATAAGATTATGGAGAGTGTTTTCTTGGGATGCACAGGGTATTATTTTTATTTACCTAGAAAAGGGTAAAAGTATCACTGGCGACTACTACGCAAGCTTACTGTAACGTTTGAGTGATGTGGTGAAAAGAAGAACATCTCTCACTTTCTTCTCGGGCAGCCAGCCAGCCAGGTGAAAATATGATTCGATATTGTGACTTTGTGGGTTTGTGAAATTAAAACTCCAATTGCACAAACTCAAAATGTTCTTTATTTCCACCGAATTACAGTTGGAACACTTGCCGATTACATAGAATTACGTAGCGCACACAATTACAATTCACCAGTTCGTCTGTCACAGGTCCATTCCACCCTCACAATTACGTACAACTCCTCTGATACACGTATGCGTCTTCCAGTCCGTTCGCTAGCACTGCACTGCAGCCCTTATATAGGAAGATCGCTGTTTCTGGAAGCTTCGAGGCTTTGAGCATCATCTCGACTGTTCCAGACCTCAGTGGAAGGGGAAAGAGACGGTACAGTGCCTAGTGTCGCTTTCCTAACCATTTCCTATGTTAGCGCTACAAGATAAATGGGTGGGCGTGGTCTGAATGCCTCCGGTCCCCTACCCAGCTCCAGTTGGTCCTGCCTTCCGATAATTGGGTGACAGTATTAACGATTCGGGAGTGGACATCTCTCCTATTATCAGGATATTTATAAAATGTTACAACCACAGATGAAATACTGGATATAACACAACTATAAACAAAGACAAAACACTGTCTATCTTCAGGTCTTATTTTAGAGAAAGATCTCATTTGTCAAAAAGAGAAGCTTGCTTCTGCACGACAATGCTCCGGCACATTGTTCAGGCATTGTAATGGGCGAATTAAAGTTCCAATTGCTTGAACATCCACCCTATTGCCAGATCTAGTATCGAGTGACTACCACCTGTCCCCGAAGCTCAAAAAATTTCTTGGAAGACGAAGACTTGACAATCATGAAGAGGTCACTGATGCGGTAAATAGCAATTTGAGGACCATGACATATCGCACTTCAGAGATTGTTTAATTAAATTATGTCACCGATATGACAAATCTATTAACCTTTCCGGAGATTATGTTGAGAGTCAAATAAACAATAATTCAAATCCTTTCTCTATTGTGATGCCCGGGACTTATCAGCCGACGCTGTATAGCTTTGTTTTATTGATCACTTACTATGCTGATTATTTATTAAACAGTGTAACCTTAAGGTTGTATATTTCTTCAAACGAAGCATTGGACTACTTGTAAGAGCGTGTGCAAACCTGTTAACAATTTGTATCGAAATTGTTGCATTCGAAGTGCCCTAAAACATAATTTATATGAAATTATATAGGGTAGTTTACATAAAGTGAAGCGATTTAGAAATGCATTACATTAAGTAAAAGCATAAACCGCTATTTATGATAGCAGTATCACCAGGATAATAAAATATCAGTACTAAAGCAGCTCTGCTATAAAAACTGGATGAAATTGCAGATTACATCTAGAAACTAAAGCACATAAAAGTGTTTGTGTTCGATATAGATTAACAACGTTAAATCCAAACAGTCATTTCAGAATGCTTACTTATTTCTCACATGAACTTGCGAGAGAAATGTGTCAATGGCTCAACTAAAGCAGTTTATAACCTTCCGTTTTCTAGATCAAGATCTTTGCGGAAAGGAGGAAGCGTGAGGTTTAATTTTCGGTTTTATAACTCCACGACATTTCTAAAACGAAATGAGCCCCAATTATACCCTTAGGGTTGTGTTGTAAAACCAGCACGTTCTTCTACAAACTCTGCAATAAACATTAACTGAGTTAACGTTTCTACTGCCATTCTACGTGAACACTTAAGCTGTCTCCCATTTGATGAGCAAAGCAAAGCAAAGTTGGCTGGTATGTCATTCAACGCATTGCGAGAAATAATTCCAACAACTGCCACATTCACTGTCAGCCGTACGTTTCTTAACGATGCAGTGTGCATTCTAAATTCCTTCCGAGCTCAACGATGTTTTCAGACAGTTTCGCTGATTTGCATCTTCTGCTGGTTATGCCATTTTATACGAGGCATTTCGGTGAG
Source organism: Mantis religiosa (assembly GCA_030765055.1). Taxonomy (NCBI): domain Eukaryota; kingdom Metazoa; phylum Arthropoda; class Insecta; order Mantodea; family Mantidae; genus Mantis; species Mantis religiosa. The sequence goes on from CM060952.1 coordinate 174,499,227, forward strand.
CTCCAAAGACTTGGAGACGATGATAATCGTGTAAAATACTCTGAGATATTTTATGATGAAGGAATAAGCATTACAAGCAACGTTTCATGTCCTTTTCCAAATAAAAATGAATATGAAGTAAATAAAACAATAAACAGATATGATAGGTTGTCATTCATGACATTCATACTTGCTTAAAGAGTATTCTTATCATTAGTTTATCTACTTTACGTAACCGAGATGAACATTTGCAAAAGTTACACAAGGGGCATACTGTAAGGTATAGTCAAATCTCTTAGAAGCACAGCTAGTCCTATATTCGTTCTCTTTTTAAGGTCAAGAGATAAGCAAGTGAATAACGACTTTCTACCTGAGGAAACTATGCAATTGAAAAATTCAAAGGAATGACAATGAATGTCTGGGAGAGAATTGACGCTAAAAATAGTCATCAAAATATCATATAAATAATAGCCTGGATTGGAGGGATTCTTTTATACAAAATCATGATCCCAACAATAGAAGATGCTTACCTGAAAAACAATTGTATTTAACCGAATTTTAATTTTTGAATTATATAAACACAGATATTTTTATAAACAAGGTTTTCTGGGATTGAGGATTCAAATATACATGTATCAAATGTGAAATGTCTTGGTAGGATACAATAATTACCTTGCTTAATTATAGGTAGTAGAGAAAGAAAACAGATAACATGTAGTGTAATGGAACCATTCCCAATAAAACACGTTATTGAAAAATAAACTTTGAACTAAACGAAAACATAAAACGGTAATCCTGAGCTCCATTCGAGATCTTTAAAACCGTCTGAATTCCGCTTAGCTATCTGTTTAACCTTCCATTATATATGTAATTTCTTTCCTTTTATTCAGTTTTTTTTTTTTTTTTTTTTTTTTTCCATTTTACGTCCTCCAATGTTGTCATATCGCTCGATGAATGAAGTGGGTGAAATAATGCTCAAATGAGCCCAGAGTCCATAGATTCTAGAGTTACCCAACATTCGTCTTTCAGGATAAGGGAAAACCCCGGTAAAACCTTATCCAGGTAACTCACCCTAACCGAGATTCGAACTCGGGACCTCTTGAAAGTGAGGCAGACATGCTACCATCTACGCTACCGAGGCGGGCAAGTCGCCATTAAGATAGTTGTCTCATGTGTTTATGAGAACTCCTAAGTGGTTTACCGGGAAAATACGAGTCAGTTGGAGAATATAATGTCATATCGGCACGTTGACCATAGAAGCTCAATGGTAGAGTGGCTGGACGGAAACCAGAAGACCCGTGGTTCAAATCCCGGCTATGGCATTGAATTTTCATTCTGACTCTACGTTTCCACAATTTAGCCTACACACGGCCAGTGAGAAAGAACAATTAATTTCCAATAATTGACTTAATATTGGTTTACTATAAAGTCCGGGCCTTAAAGTACTTACATGTAGTAAGTCGCCATTAAGATAGTTGTCTCATGTGTTTATGAGAACTCCTAAGTGGTTTACTGGGAAAATATGAGTAAGTCATATCGGCACGTTGACCATAGTAGCTCAATGGTAGAGCAGCTGGACGGAAACCAGAAGATCCGTGGTTCAAATCCCGGCTATGACATTGAATTTTTTCATTCTGACTCTACGTTTCCAGCTTTAAACTTTATCACTGCGTTATTTTAAGAATAGTTTTTCTGGCATTAGCATTTACTATTTTGGGGGAAACTTGACACTGAAAATCAGTCAAATTTTTCTCCCAGGCTTGCAGGCCGTGTTCCAGTGGAAATCGAGTACCGACGTTTCGCCAAGGATTACGCTTGGCATCTTCAAGAGGCGTGATCCGGTTGAAAGAGCTCCAACGGCTAAACATCGGGATACTAAAATACTACTGGCCCACGGCCTGCAAGCTCGGAAGAAAACTTTACTGTGCTTCATGACGCCGGCCATGAAAACCTCAGGAAATACAAACTTGACGCTGATTTTATGAATGGAGAATGACATCGATTTAAACAAATCTATCCTCGAATTATTACCATTTTGGTAAAGCAGTATCTAATCTCTCATGAGGTTTTCCTTAGTAACGGAACCTTTCTGTCTTTGATCATCTGTTGATCGAATACGTATGTACTTCAGATTGGTTGTCCTTCAAAACTGCAAATATAAATATGTTTGGATGTGCTCCGGAAAACATCCTGTTTAGTTTTGAATGCAACGCTTCGTATCTGTTTGTTCTATTGATTGAGGTGTCAAATTTTGCGCAATTCTTGGGTAAAAAATTCAAGGATGATGAAATTTTCCAGTACGAAGTCAGTGAAACACTGAACATTCATCTGGACTTAAAAATGGTAGAACTAAAGCATTTCAAAAATATGCTAACTTGCTTGTCTTTGTTTAATTTTCAACTGACACACATTGCTTGTATTTTTCGTCACCATCTCTGATCAAGATGAAAGCCGCATCCCGAATTGCAGACTTGGGCAATATTTTGTGCCCAGCACTTTATATGGCCGTTTCGAGATCTACAAACACCTCTTTTGTCTGGAAGCTTATACCAAAAGAAGCACATTTTAAATTTATATTTGTCAACATTTGTATGTAAGCTCTGTACCTTTATTTGGCAAATAAGCAGAACAGCAATAGCACTGTTAAATTATTTAGAGTTGCATGCAGTGTGAACAGCTGGAGGAAGACAGTGGACAGCACTTAAATGTTTTATCCCCATAAATGAATAAATTACCTGTGTTTGTCATCACTTGCATTTCTTCCACTGGTACCAACTCAGGTAGCAACAGCAGGGAATTCAGGTCTTTAAAAGGGCCATCCAAGGTATTGCGCTCGGAATTCATGACGTGTCACTTAGAAACCTGCGAGGTTTACTTCTTTCAAGTTAATATTCAAGTCAAACATCAGAAACTGCCAATCGAAAAGTCAATTTCATCAGTAATGACTGTTCCAAATCAACTCTTCCATTACATCTACCAACTTTGCCAGTTCCTGTGTTGACTAACTGAATGCCGTTCTGTATAAGATCTCATGCCAAGAATCGCAGCAAAACAAAAGTGAACTAGGTAGTTAGCTCTTCTTAATTAATGTTAGTGTACATAACCTCTTTTGTCGTTTTACTTGCTAAAACTAAAAATTTGTTGTCATAATTTTCAACAATTTTTATTTAATGATTCTCTTAAGTTCCTAAATAACTGAGAATGTAAAAACCTTCAAGTTAATTAAATTCTTGGCCATTGTATTTAATAGATATCCCATTAAATTTTTCACTAGAATTGCTGATGCTAACTCTGAACACCAACATTAGATTATGACTCTGTATCTAGCCCTAGATATCTGTTTATTTTAACATAGGAAATTATTACTTTGAATTGTTTATGCACCTTTAACTTCTTTACATTATTAATCTTACAAATTAAAATTTCCGGTGTCAATTTTCACTGTGAGTGATATTTAATTTATTTATTTGCTTCCTCTAATGATTAACTATGATCTGGAGAAAAAATTAGTAACTATATTGTATGGAAATACATGATTAATCAATAATAATAAAAAGGTTACCAACACAGCTAATGCTGAAATTGATTCAGCTTAAGCGTTTTCTAGATGTGACACAAATTTTTCAGTGAAATTTTTCGTAGTTCAAAGTATCCCAATTAGGGAAATTGTGTATTATTTATTTTCTAAAATGCCTTCGGTTAAACCACAAATACGATTAGCACATAAGTTACTCTATATTTTTGGCCGCGCCGTGGCTCAGTGGTTAGACCGCTTGGCTCTCACCAAGGCGGCCCGGGTTCGATCCCAGGCGACCGCAAAGTGAGATTTGTGGTGGACAACACGGCGCTGGGGCGGGTTTTCTCCGGGACCTCCTGTTTCCCCCGCCATCTCATTCCACCGGTGCTCCATCTTCATCTCATGTATCATCAGTGTCACCACCTGCGGTGCCGTATGTAGTAAAAGCGGGCGTTAAACACTACACATTTCATTACTCTGTATTTTTCCTCACTATTTTAATATAAACACATTGTCTATAGGAGAACAATTGGCAGAAGTGTGTGAAATTATTATTCGAGCAGGTTCCAAGAGAGACGACACTGGGCAAGGCCCTAAGATCTACTGGTTGGCTGCAGTTGGCTACTCGTAAACCAGGATCCTAACCTTCCTACATGCTTACATATTGCTTAGCCTAGGGGCTTGGGATTGGAGACCTTCACCTGAAAGACTTATAATGATTAAATCACAAAATGTGAAGTGAAAGTGAAATAAGGAGAGAAGAAGGAATAAGACTCTGGGGAAGTAAATGCACTTTCCAGCTTTCCCTCAATGATCTGGGAAACCGTCATAAAAGCCCATGGATCAGGAAGGTCAAAGCCACGAGTTCCCAAATGCTATTACCTGAACCATCCCACTTGGCCTTTTTTTGAAATACAATCATGATATCTACAGTGCTTTGCTTAAAAATAACTATTATAATTCATGCAGTTCATTAATTAAATCAATAATCCATAATTTGACATGCCATTCCTTCTTTATTTTGCAAATAGGTTACATTTGCAATTTTGCTTCCTTAAGGCATTTTTTTACAATTGTAAAGTTGTATTTGGTGAACGTGTATTAAATAACACTCGTATTGTTAGAAATATTAATTTCAGAAAATTATACGAAGTTGTTAATGTGACTACTTTTGGAGCTAATGATTCTACTATATTGTAGATATTATCTATACGAGTTTCCAAGAACTTTTACAATAACCAAAGAAGTGATAGGTATTTTGATAAGGAGAGGATTGGCAAGGAAGGATCGCGGCCTCAAAGTTGGCTCTTTCCTCTGTCCTCTCGCTGGTACACATGTGAAACTGCTGGCTAATTAATAACAGCTCAACCGTGACGCCATTTATTTCTTTTAGAAATATATTTACATGATGTTGTGCCTAAACAAGCTACCCAAACCATGTTCTTGGATGTCCGTTGTAGCAGTCAGAATGCTACAGTTATGTGTAAGGTATATGCATTCTTAGAGAGAACTTTATGAATGGAAAAACAAAATGATGCGATCCTTACACATGTCTTTTGACTATTATTAATCGAGATCAACGTTCATAACACGTTTTATATGACGTTGCGTGCTTAATATTTTATAATTATCCGCTTAAAATACAATTAAACAAATACGAGAGTGGTACGAAAAGTTTCCGACCTCAACATGAAAATGACAGCAGTAGTAAACAAAAGCTAGTGAATTTCGTTTCTCATCTGTTGACAGTTACGCCCAAAGTTTCAGCCAATTTGGACACTCAGTTGTTATGTAACAGTCGTTTGAGTGAGCTGATGTGTTTTTATGAAAATGGACAAAATCGAATATCGAGCTGGCATTAAATATTTGTTTTTGAAAGGCATAATCCTACTCAAATGGAAGATGAGTTGGAACCTGTGTACGGGGACTCTGCACCATCATTTACCACAGTGACATTTTGGGCAGTTGAATTTAAACGTGGCCGTAAGAGCTTGAGAGACAATGAACGTTCGGGACGTTCAAAAACTGCAACTACCGACGAAAACATCGCCATAGTTCACCAAATGGTGCTAGACGAATGCCGAATTAAAGTAAGAGAGATAGCAGAGGCTACGAACATGACAAAGGAACGTGTTTGTCACATATTAAATCAACATTTAGTCACGAGGAAGATGTCTGCGCATTGGGTGCCGCGTTTGCTTACCTTAGACCAAAAACGTGTTCGAATGAACATTTCCAACGCTCTGTTGGCGCAATAAATCTGAGTTTTGGCGCGGACTAATTACTGCAGCAGAAACTTGGATACACCATTATAAAAATACAGTCCAAACAGTGGACTGCAAAGGGGGAACCGGCTCCAAAAAATGCAAAAACTATTTTTCGGCTGGGAAAATGATGGATTTTGGAGATATTCATGGAGTTATTATAATCGATTATCTTCTAAAAGGAAAGACCTTTACAGGAGCATACTACGCATCATAGCTTGACAAGCTGAAGGCAGAACTTGCGGAAAAACGGCCATATTTGCAGAAAAAGAAAATCCTGTTTCACCAAGACAACAGCAGTCCCACACCTCAGCGGTGGCAATGGCGAAAATCCACGAAATAGGGTTTGAACTGCTTGACCATCCGCGTTACTCACCAGATCTAGCCACAAGCGACTTCTTTTTGTTTCCTCATCTGAAAATTGCGATCGGAGGACAGAAATTTTAGTCAAATGATACGTCAGTCACTTTCGTGAACAATTATTTTGCAGAGGAAAACGCCGAATACTATTTGTACGGGTTACAGTCATGGAAACATCGCTGCGAGAAGTGTTTAGCGTTACAAGGAGACCATATTGAAAAATGAAAAAAGAAAAAGGTTCTGAAAAAATGTCTTGTATCTTTATTAGGTTGGAAAATTTTCAGACTACCCATGTACTTTGTTTTTAATGTTCACAGGAATATTCACAACATTAAACTTTCAGCATAAAACTTACTTACCTTTTATAAACTATCGGAAAAAGTTCCCCTCACGTCTAATTCTGCTATGCCAGATGCTTATATTATGATAATTTGAAGAAATTCAATTAAATCCCTAAGGGAATATAAAAATTTAGTTAAAATATTGCTGCGAAATTAATCTAATCTCTTTTCTAGCATATAGTCAGTTATTTGGATGTTACTATTGCTCGCACAATAATTTTTAAAAGTATGAAACTCAATAATTAGCTTTTAAAAGTACTGTTGTTTTATGATTGACCTAATTAATTTCTTATCTCTAATCTACACAAGTAGATCATCTACGTGTGTGAATGAGTTCCCTATCAGTAGACAGGTTTGTAGAGTCAGTCTTGTGATTTATTTGGCCTCCATTGTTTGTTCGACAAAGTTAGGGTATACAAGAGAGTAATAAACCTCACGCGCCAAGAGTTATGTGTTTCAAATGGGAAGAGTTCCCGCCTGTAGCGAATCAGATGCGTTAGAACCTTCAGCGTTGCCACCTCGTTATCCCCACTCTTTATATATTTCCCTCTCTCTCGCACACTTGCGAGTGTACTTGGCGCTAAACGCAAGGGAACGCAAACTGAATTTTCCAAAGTTTTATAATGTTGCAGTTGCTGAAATCAAAATTACAACATGGATATATGTATATTACGCACATGTTTTAAGTGTATAGTTTAAAATTAATTATAGTTTATGAATTACTTATTTTTCTAATTCAACGAAAATGACAGCGATGCATCCATATAGCTGTGAATATTACTTACATTAAGAGACAATTCGACATTGTCATTGTATTCATCGTCTGAGTACTGCAAATGTATGATAGATTCCAAAATCCTGTCACATGCTATTTATTTCCAAAAGACGTCTTCTTGTAGTTTATCTGATGTCTCACGCAGTTATCCCAGCCTTGTTGTGTTCCTTGTCAATTTCTTCGTGAATAAGTCGTTCAACTTCAGTCAGTTTAAAAATATTATTTCTGTCCGCAACATAATTTGAGCCCACATTAACTTAATCGGATTGTTCTGGCAGTGGTGAGGGAGAAGGTGTCTCATTTCAATTGCAAGCTGATCCATGTGATGCACATTCTCTGGTTTTTAAACGGTAGGCCCGCCTCGGTAGCATAGATGATAGCGTGTCTGCCTCACGTTCAAGAGATCCTTAGTTCGAATCTCGGTCAGGGTGGGTTACCTGGATAAGATTTTTATTCTTAAGCCGATGCTATTTGCGGATGACCAAATAATTATAAGTAAAGCTGAAGACGAGCTGCAAAGAGCAGTATATATTTTACACAAGTTATGTAAGAATT